>CM075821.1:30387079-30827793 GCA_037975025.1 Excoecaria agallocha | reverse complement strand
AATTATTTTTACTTGTTTGAATCATACATATTACCTAGGTATGACCTTTTGATTTACCTTTTGGCTCGGAAAAATCAATGTAGTAAAGTCCATAACTATACCATATTTGTATGCTTATATTTATGTGATAGATATATGATGCATACCAATGTATGCCAACCATGTATGATGAAACTTAATTAACTAAAATTCCTCAAACAAATACTAAGGTATATAAGCCTTTCATTAATTGGAGGAGAATCAGAGTTCTTTATAGTGTGGGTTATTGACCACAGTCAAGCTCACATTATATCGAATATGTTTGAATCTAATTAAATGGGTTATCTTAGCTAGCCTATTAGCTTGTTGACCACAGTCAAGTCCAATGGTTCTAAAGGCAAGATTAGGGAATGCATATATGATATGCATGTATCAAGAATTGATAACCTAATGATCCAATAGTTGTGTGGAGACACAATCGGTATAGAGATACATACCTTTCAAGGGTATGAAGTTTGGCTTGTTGACCACAGTGAAGGTCAAATTACATATCAAGGATTGGATATTAGCCCACTAAGAAAACCATCGGGTTTTCTCGGATTATATAATGAGGGCTATTAATTTGCAATAAAATAGTGGGAGTAAATGAATTAATTAAAGACCTAATTAATGCATACATATATATGAACATACTATCATAAATTTTCTTTTCACATCTATGTCATCATCATGAGCACATTGAATATTAACATACAATCAATCTTGGATAACAAGCTGGTTGGCAGCAACTATTCTGACTGGATCAGACAAGTGAGAATTATTCTCAGAGCTGAAAAGATCCATTATATCTTGAATATAGATCCACCACCACTTTCATCAGATGATGCCATTGATGAGATCAAGGGCACTTATCGAAAATACATGGAGGATAGTAAAGCAGCGATATATCTGATGCTGGGTGCTATGTCCTTAGAGTTTTAGAAGCAACATGAGATAATGGATGCTAGAACCATCATTTTGCATCTAGATGAGCTTTATTCTTCTCAGGCTAGAACTGAGCAATATGAGATTACTCGAGCTCTATTTACCTGTAAAATGGTGGAAGGCACTTCGGCGGCTACTCATGCATTAAAGATGTATGGGTATATTGAGCATTTGAGTAGACTTGGCTATCTAATGGATAATGATCTATACATAAATTTAATCTTGTACTCATTGGCTCTAAGTTATGCACCTTTCATGCTTAACTTCAACATAAACAAGATCCAAGTAACCATTCTTGAGTTAATCAAATTGCTCAAAACAGCTGATGGATCCTTCAAGAAGGATTCAAAAAGTGTCATGGTTGTCACTTCTGCTAAAGGCAAGAAGTAGAAGAAGAAGATGATGACCAAGTCACAGCCAAAGAATGGTGGAGTTTCCAAAAATAAGGTTGCCAAGAAAGAGAATCCCAAAGGAACTTACTTTCATTGTGGAAAAGATGGTCATTAGAAGCGTAACTACAAGGCCTATCTAGATTCTCTCAAGGAGAAGAAGCAAGCTGATACTTCTACTTCAGATATTCATATGATTGAAATTAATACTTATTCTATTGTTTCAAAACAATCTTGGGTATTAGATACCGGATGTGGATCTCATTTGTGTAATGATCTATAGGGGCTTAAAAGCAGTAGAAGAGTTGGAAAGGCAGAAATATGTCTACAGTCAGCTACTGGATAAAACATCTCAACAACAGTTATGGGGACTTATCATTTGCCTCTTCCAAGTGGATTAATACTGGAATTAAATAATTATTATTATGTTCTAGCTTTATCCAAAATTATTATTTCTTTTAGTTGTTTATTGAACAATTATGACATTTCTTTAAAAGACAAATGTTGTTACATTTTTAAGAATAATATGTTTTATGCTAAAGCTATCATTGAGAATGATATATTTGTTCTTGATTTAATTAAAGTACATAGTATGGATACCAAGAGAATGAAATAAGATAATCTAAATACCTCATATTTATGGCATTGTCATTTAGGCCATATAAATGAGAAACACATTACCAAATTACACAAATCGGGTGATTTAGGGTCATTTGATTATAAATCATTTGATACATGTGAATCTTGTTTATTAGAAAAAATGACAAAAGCTCCCTTTATTGGTAAAGGAGAACAAGCTAAAATGGTTTTGGACTTAATACATTCAGATGTATGTGGTCCAATGACTACACGTGCCAAAGGAGGTTACTCCTACTTCATTTCTTTCATAGATGATTATTCCAGGTTTGGATATATCTATATAATGAAATATAAATCAGAAGCATTTGAAAAGTTCAAAGAATTCAAAAATGAAGTAGAAAAGCAACTTGGCAAGAGTATTAAGACACTTAGATCAGATCGAGGTGGAGAGTACGTAAGTCAAGAATTTCAAGATTATCTTAGAGATAATGGGATTTTATCTCAATGGACTCCACCATATACACCACAACGTAATGGTGTATCTGAAAGGAGAAATCGAATACTATTAGATATGGTTCGATCCATGATGAGCCGAGTAGACTTGCCTAATTCCTTTTGGGGATATGGACTAAAAATTGGTGTTTATGTGTTAAGTAGAGTTCCTAGTAAATCGGTTGATGTTACTCCATATGAGATATGGAATAACAAGAAACCCACACTTTCTCATATGAAAGTATGAAGTTGTCCTTCCTATGTGAAGAGGACAATGTTAGACAAACTAGATGTTAAGTCTGACAAATGCTTATTTGTGGGATATCCAAAAGAAATGTTTGGATATTATTCCTATCATCCCTTAGAACAAAAGGTGTTTGTTTCAAGGCATGCTGTCTTCTTGAAAAGAGAATTTCTTCTACGAGAGGATAGTGGGAGTAAAATTAAACTTGGTGAAGTTCAAGACCCACAAGTAGAAGTAGATCAACCGATTGAACCTGAGACTGAATTTCATAATGGTGAGAATACATTTGAACCTAATTATACACAAAATCCTAGAAGATCTACTAGGATGCGTTCTATCCCTGTGAGATATGGATTTCACATTGATTCAGATAGAGTTATAACTGTAGTAAAAGACAATAAGCCTACAAGCTATCAAGAAATTTTTAACAATTCAGAACGTGATTTATGGCTTAAGGCTATGCAGTTTGAAATGGACACCATGTATGAGAACAAAGTATGGACTTTAACTCAACCACCTAAAGGGATAAAACCCATAGGGTGCAAATGGGTCTTCAAAAAGAAAACCAACATGAAAGGTATTATAGTTACCTATAAAGCTCGCTTAGTAGCAAAAGGCTATCGTCAAAAGGAAGGTTTGACTATGATGAAATCTTTTCTCCTATAGCGATGTTTAAGTCTATAAGAATACTTTTAGCCATTACAGCTCATTATGATTATGAGATTTGTCAAATGGATGTGAATACAGCTTTCCTAAATGGAAATCTGACTGAGGATGTGTATATGACACAACCATAAGGGTTCACATTAGGAGATGGCAAAAAGGTATGCAAGCTTCAAAAATCCATTTATGGATTGAAGCAAGCCTCTAGGAGTTGGAACATAAGATTCAATGAGACAATCAAAGAGTTTGGTTTCTCATAGAATGAAGATGAACCTTGTTTGTATAAAAGGGTTAGTGGGACCGTAATTGTCTTCCTAGTTCTATATGTGGATGACATATTAATCAAAAGAAATGACATTTCTCTTCTCCAATCTATTAAAATATGGTTATCCAAGCAATTCTACATGAAAGACCTTGGAGAAGCATCATATATTCTGGAAATAAGGATCTATAGAGATAGATCCAATAGGTTGCTAGGTCTTTCTCAAAGTACATATATAGATAAAGTATTGAAGAGGTTCAATATGGATCTCTCTAAGAAAAGGTTTATACCCATGGTGCTTGGGAAACACCTTTTTAAGTCTATGTGTCCGCATACACTAGAGGATAGAGAGAGCATGAATAAAATACCATATGCATCTACAATTGGTTCTATCATGTATGCTATGTTATGTACACGTCCAGATGTAGCATTTGCTTTGAGTGTCACAAGCAGATTCCAATCAAAATTTGGAGAGGAATACTGGGCAGCTGTCAAGAATATCTTTAAGTACTTAAGAAGGACTAAGGATATATTCTTGGTATATGGGGAGGGCATTTTTGAAGTAAATGGGTATACGGATGCCAGGTTCCAATTTGACAAAGATGATTGTAAATCAGTGTCTAGTTTTGTGTTCATAATAGGAGGAGGGACAGTTAGCTGAAAGAGTTCCAAATAAGAAACAATTGTTGATTCAATGATAGAAGCTAAATACATTACTGCTTTGGAAGTAGCCAAAGAAGCAGTCTGGATCAAAAAGTTCATATCTGAACTAGGAGTGGTGCCTAGCATTGTTGATCCGATTTCTTTATATTATGACAACAATGGAGCCATTGCATAAGCAAAGGAACCATGGTCTCATCAGTGATCCAAGCATGTTCTCAGATGCTACCACCTTATAAAGCAAATCGTAGCTAGAAATGATGTGAAAATAGAAAGGGTCTCCACATATGATAATGTGGCGAATCCCCTCACTAAAGCACTTTCCCAGATAAAGCAAGATCACCATATAAATAACATGGGTTTAAGACATATGAGTGATTGGCTCTAGTGCAAATGAGAGATTGTTAAAGAGTATGCCCTAGAGCCCATGTAATGGGGATGTATTTCACATGTATGAACTCATATTCTTAATAAAAGGCATCATTCATTTATTAATGCTATGTTTAAATACATGAGTTTGTAAATTTTAAATTAATAAATGAAGTCCTAGATATTATAAACACAGTGTAAAGGCAATCATGAAAGTATTCATGATGTGAGATGTCTATTGCATACAAAAGTGATAATATCTAAATATCCCTAGTCATAGAATTAACAAGATAGGACATTGTTAATTCGAACAAACTAGCACATGTTATGCTTCTTGAATAGTTTAGGTAGTGGTTCTCATAACTATAATTATGGAAGATGATCAAAGCTAACATGTGGATGCTTGTTAGAAGAAAAAGTTCATTGGAGACCTGTAAAGAGAATCCTTACATGGATATTAAATCTATGTCAATGAGGAATCTCTTCATAACGGTTGTGCAAGTATCCTTAGACTTGAGATCACCAAGGTTATCTTAAGTAGCAAGTGATATACTTTGACTCTATAACTGATTACTTCCAACTGGGGGTAAACATAGTTAGGAGGTTAGGTATATCATGACCTACTTGAATATAGTTGAGTGATTGATAAAGGATTCACCATCCCAGATTTATTAAGGGAAGTTATCTCGTATGATTCTATAATTGCCTTGTTCAGAGAATCTCTGGCCAGAGTAATATGCCAAGATGGATAGGGATCCATGAAGAGAATTTTGGGAACAATGGTTAAATTAATAGAACATACATAATTAGATTTATATGAGTTGATAGAAATCCATACTCAGAATCTAATTGAGATAGGAGTGGTGAAAGGAGTAATTACACTGTAACTGTTTCTATGGAAGGGTATAGTCAAACCACTTGAATTTCTTGACATTTGGGTAGTCATGATGCCTAGCTAGAGGCCACTCATGATTTGTATAATAGTGTATCATAAATATCAATAGGGATTGATAAAATGATTTAAAGAAGTTTAAATCATGTGAGTTTTGAATATAACTCATAATTACATATTATACTGCCAATATGAATAGGAACCAATAGGTCACACACATATAGAGTAAAGGATAAAATGATAAAATAATAAAATGACAAGGATAATAATATTTGATATTATTATGGGAAAAGAGAAATGAATAAGAGAATAATTAATTAAAGAGTTTAAAAAAACCCTAGCCGCCACTCCCTTGCTAGTATCAAGGGGAATTCGGCTAGCCCTTATGTTCCATCATTCTTGGTTCATTAAATCCTTCTCTAATATGGATTAGTAATTAGAGGTGTTTAATTTTGGATATTGTGGTTTGCGACAACCTGATGAGAAGGAAAATCAACTGTTCAACAAAAATCAAAGTTTATTTTTGTTATTCTTATTAATATTTATATTGTAAATTCATGGCAAGATCGGATCTATTGCTTAAAAATTTTAAATTTTGCTTATGCATGTGATGCATGTAACCGATTATTCCTATCAGCATCTAGGCGCGCTAGTGATGGTGGAACAGATGGTAGAAGAGTTGT
Source organism: Excoecaria agallocha (assembly GCA_037975025.1). Taxonomy (NCBI): domain Eukaryota; kingdom Viridiplantae; phylum Streptophyta; class Magnoliopsida; order Malpighiales; family Euphorbiaceae; genus Excoecaria; species Excoecaria agallocha. Next base: position 30,821,597 of record CM075821.1, on the reverse strand, counting down.
GGATATAGATGCTCCTGGATGTCCATAGGTTGAAAACCTCTCTATTCTCCTAACTGGCAATTGCTGGTGTCTGATAGGCGATTGAGAATGCATTAATGGTTGTAGTGACCCATCCAAAAGGTTCTATAGATCTATTTACATATCGAACTTATAGTCCGAATCTACCCCTGCCCCCGGTGCTTCTGTGGCTTATGTGCCTGCTCTGCCTGATCCTTTGGTTGTAGTGGTTGTACTAGAGGTGCCTGCGGGTCCGTTGGTGCCTCTTAGGGTGGCCGATCCTACCCATCCCCTTCTGCAGATGCATCTAGCACTATAAGGTCTTAGCCATATCTCTATCTAGTCTTGGGGACGGTCAATAGTATGTACTCCTCCTTTCACTTCTCAATAGACTCCACCATCTTCATGGTGATCGCAACCTATAAATCAACATATATGCCTTCTGGAATAGGGTCACCAAATCTACTCTCATATACCCCCAGTGATATCAGCAGGTGGGTAATGATCTATATGGTGGACTGAGTAGATACCTTGGCTAACGAGGCAATGATCTCATAGGTGATGTCCATATGCCTCTACTCCTGCATCCTCTAAATACTAGTGGCATCGATAGAGTTATCGACCCCAGACTCTTTGTGTATCCTAAGTAAGAGGTAGATAACACCTTCTAAATGTGTCAATAAAGCTGGGTGGCCATCATAGTGCTCTTCGCAGTGTCTGACTGATGTACTGCCCTCAATAGTGTCACTACCCTTTATTTGGTCTAATCTACAATCCTAAAAGGTGTGACCACATCAAGCCTAATTGGGAGGCCCATGGCCTCGGTAACTCTGCAGCATGTGAGGCTTTAATGGATGCCTAATGCCCTAAACTGGACCACCCCCTCCTTTGTATCCGACCTCTAGTAACCACTATACTACAGCATGGCCAAAACCTCTCAGGTGACATCAAGATAAGTCCTATAAGTTGAAGCAAAGAACTCTATCAAACCTGCTCTAGCTAGGAGTCTATCAACCTCCTCCATTAGCCCGACATCCTGCAAGTACTGTCTATATATGAAGCGGTTTAACCTGTACTACACTCGCAATAAGGCTCGATATCTAGCAACCTATGCAGGTGTTATATACTCTGGTGTAGGCTAAGGCCAGTTCGTGTATGCAGTTCTACGTGGCATCCTGCAAGAGAAGATTACATGTTAGTTTCCATGGCTAACTTAGGTCGTAAATTAAAGTTTGTCATAATTTTAGCCGCATTTCAGCTAAAAGGGAGATAACCAACTAGCATAAAAATGCGTGCTAGGTGCTACAACACAATATACAACATCCTAAACCCATTATTAGGTGTTCTAGCAAACATACACGACAAATGAGGCATAATGCATATTTTATGTCCTACGACAATTTTTAACAAAATTTCGATAGCATTCTGGCTAGGAATGTGACTGATTTTTTCATAAAAAGACAACTTAAATAACACATAGGCCATCATGGCTGCCAAGCAACACAATTTATGCTATTAATAGAGAAAATTAAATTTGGAAGGGATTATTTAGGTGCGATTGCAATTTCCAATACAACATGCATTTGAAGGCACAAAATGTATTGTTTGCTAAAAAAGATTTACAAGTTTACGTGCTCATATATAAGGTTTTTACACATTTACATGCTCATAGACAAGGTTTTTCCTAACTACAGTGCCATGCAAAAAGGTTTTGTAACTTAGGCCATGATCCTAAAGGTAACATTTAATTCTAAACTAAAAGATGACATTTTTGCATCAATCATGCCTAATACTAAAGGTTTATAATAATAACAAAACCTTATAATATAATTAAATAAATAAAATAAATGAGTAAAATGTAAAAAAATTTAAATAATACTTACTTTTAATATGAGCAAAAATGAAAGAGAATGCAAAATAAGGTAGAAATAGATTGCTCCTTGAAGTGTGCATCGCTCCCAGGAGATTTTAGGCTTAAACGGTTTACAAAATGAACCAAAAATAAGGAAAAAAGGGACAAAAAATTGAGAAGGAGAGCTTTTGATCGAAAAAATGGCGGTTATTGGAAAATGAAGGAGAAAGGAAAAAAAAGGCCTTATATTTCAATTTTTTGAGTGAGGGACGGGAGAGCCATCCTTTGCTAGTGATAGATGGGCATCTAGGACGTCTCGTCCCTCATAGCTTTTTGACAGTTTTGCCCTATCTCTTTTCTTTTTCAATTTTTATTCCTCACTTTTATTTCTTATTTATATTATTTACATAAAAACCCTTTATTTATTACTATTTACATTCTTATCCAACTATTACGTGCATTATTTTTTACTCAATTATTTTATTTACATTATTTATATACCCAACTATTTTATTTACATGTATTATTTATTTTTACATATTTACTAAAAATTAGAAATACTCTTTGAAATTTATTGTGCTTCTTGAATTTTCTATTTTTTTCACGTCCAAAACGTGCAATACATGTGACATGTAGAAAAGAATGCATTTTGGTCTTCTAGAGGTGATGGATGGACGGCCACAAGCGTCTATCATCACTTTTTTTATAAATAGTGCCTAAATTTCTTGGTCTTTGTGCCTTTGACTTCTTCTTTCCTAAGGAAGCTTTTACGAGGTATTTCTCATTCTTTCCTTTCTTTTTCTTTTTCTCTTTCTTTTCTTTTATTTTTGGTCATTTTTTATTTTAGTTATTTATTTTCCTCCATTATTTTTACACTTAAACCACTTGAAAATTCCTATGACCATGACTTTCGGACTTGCAAAATTACACCAACTGTTGGATGACTTGAAAACCTAAGAGGATCCCTTTTTTGCTTCATATTCTAGTTTGAGATTTCTGAGAAGAGTGTCTCTATATAGGAATTTATTACTTGTTGTTGCTCAGCATTGGGACCTAAGGTTTTATGTGTTTAGGTTCACACACCAGGAATTATACCCTTTACTAGAGGAGTTTGCTGTGATAGTCAATGCTAGGTTGAAGCCCGGCCATGCCTGCCTTCTTTTGCCTTTAGGTACCTTAGGGAGGTGGCTCATGCCTTAAGCATCCTTCCTTCTAAGGTCAGGAGCTTGGTACCTTATGGGGAGACATTCTCACTGGAGCCATTGATTGATGTAATGGCTGACTTTAAAGACGTACCCACTTTCTACTTTAGTGTGATACTGCTTTGTTGTTTTCTTGATGCTTGTTGATGTGCATTGATGATCCTATGACTGGAGATTATGAGCTATTCAGCATAATAAATGGCATGCTCTGAGGGTACAATCCTTATCCCCTGGTTGTGGCAGAGATTATCATTGGCCTGAATGCTGTTCACCATAACCCTCACTCTCAGTTCATCGATAGCCCCATCTTGCTTCAGGTATGTCCTTGATTTTAAAGGTAGCATACCCCTTATGGGTTTTCATACTAGCTTTTTTTATTGGAAAATGCATCCTTTCACATTTTCACATAATTCCTTGCTTTATTTTTGCCTGAAATGAATCCAACTCACTCCAAGGTATTTACCTTTTGAGATATGTCATACTCAGATCCCTGTAGCACAAGTTCTTATCGATCCAGAATGGAGTTGATTGGTTGAGCCATCTGACAGATGATAACATTATGTTTAGGTGCACCTAGCTACCTATCACCTTTATAGTTCGGGATGGATTATCCGGATGTGTCCCTCTGTATTAATTGTATTGTGCTACTTCCTACATCATTGCTCGCTGTGCTCACCAGTTTGGGGATTGACAAGACATCGTTAGGTGTCCATTAGGCTTTCGAGGTGGCAGATTTGTCTTTCCTTTTGTGTTAGAGGACCATCAGAGGATTTGGACTCAGCTCCTTATGAGGACCTTTATTCTCGAGATTGGCATTTGTGACTTCACCACCTCTGCTTTATAAAAGCAATAGGTCACCAATCCAGCGGTTGATAATAGGTTGTGGACTCTTAGGTACCTGGATAGAGAAAGAGATGTGATATAGATAGACTAGATCAGATACCCTTACAGATCGTGCTTTTGCTTTTATTGAACCTTTTAATTTTGAACATGCAAAAAAAGTATGCTACTTTTAGTTACATTGATGACATTATGAATACACGTATGACATTTTTTTATTTCGGTACACATGATCAGCATTTGATACTACCCCAATAACACATATTATGTAATCTTGAAATGAAACTTTAAAAGCATCATAACTCTTTTCATCAATCAGCCTTCTCGAATTTTCTTGATTGATTATTTTCTCTTAAACTAACTAAAATTCCATTAAATAACATGTTTTTCTTAGTGTTAAATAAAAATTTTGAATAATGCACATTCTAAGTTTAAGTTCAATAAGTTCAAATTTTGAGGATAAAACTAAGGCGAACTAAGTTTGGTGCAAGATAAATGACAAATTTGAACTAACTAAATTCTTAGTGCAACCGAACGACTAAAAGAACTTAAAAACTAGGTTATAAAGTATTTATAGATACTATAAAAACAATGAACTTAGACATAAAAACCAAAGCTAAAACACTAAAACAAAAACAAAAAAAAACTACGAACACACAAAAGAAATTTTCATGAATAAAAGAGGAGTGTAAAAATTTGTCTACTTCTTAAACAAAATTGAGCTTGAGTAAGCTATATCCCCCTTTTCAAAATCTTGTTGTACTCAGCAAATTACTCTGGTGGTAGAGGCAATGGTGGAAATTTCTTCCAAAAGCTATTAACAAACTGCTCAAAATCTTGTCTCTGCTCATCAATGTTTTCCTACATTGTACCTATTCTACCTTGTAGGTTATACAATTGAAGATTAATTCAATTTAGAAGATCAATCACCTGAGGGGTAGTAGTAGCTTCAGCTTGTGGTGCTGCTTGGTGTTCCTCTGCTTCCTTAATTTTTGCATCCTGATGCTCATGGACTTGGATTCCATTATTGTGCAGCTATTCCTCTCTAGTAGTCCAATGGCGATGAGACTTAAATGACAAGATCTTCATTCGCTTTAGCATAGAGTAATCTATGTACTCGAGATCTCCTGCAAAAAGGTGTCCTAAATCTATGTGGTGCACAACATTTTCCAAAATAGTAGCTATCCAACAAATAGAAATGTCCTTGATAGTGAGTGGTTTCTTTTGTAACTCCTTAATCTTCTGTGCTATAACCACTGCACCATTAATGGGAATTCCCTCAACCATGCATCTTAATAACATAATTTCCTTTGAATTCACTGCACTAAGACCGGCAAGACAATTAAATAAATTAATGGATAGATACCTATGAAGAATACGCAAGGCATGATCTCTCAAAGAGTGGCATTTAATCCTACCTCCTTTCTATGGCACTAGATCGACTGGATCTAGAATAATTTCCCAATTTTCCTACAAGATAGCATTAAGTAATTCACCAATAGCATTCTTTGGAAAACCTAAATATGCTGTGAAATGAGGAAAATCCATGGTATAACCCTTCCTCCCAATTTTGAAATTTACTATACCAAGATCTCCTTCCCCCTTAAAGTAACACTCAAAGGAATAAAGAAAGTCTCTTGCGAGGGAAGGATACATATGTGGCTTCTTCTCAATGAAATTCATCTAACCTATGTTGTTGATTAATGGTGAAATTTCATCCCACAAGTTTCCATCAATTATATCCAAATAGAAGTCACTCAGGTAAGCTGGCTTAATATATGTGACTTATATTTGTTAGTTTCTACTTCTTGACCACTTAATACCAGTTTTAAATTTTAGAAAAACCAATGCATTGACTTAGTTAAGTGAGAAATTATAGAACACTAGAATCTTTCTTATCACCATTCGAAGCATAAAAGTAACTCAAAATAGCTTGGAAAGTGATGTAGGCATAATTGGTCATGATAAGCCATAAAAAGACTATTTACCTACCATTTTAATGTAATTGACCCTTATTAAGCCATTTTGAGCCTAATGAGGCATGTTAAAGGTGTGCCATCTTAATTTTTCTTGTTACACTCAATTATTAACCATATAGCCTAAAGAACTTTTATCTTTCCCTCTAGAATTAGCCACTCTAGAATTGGATAGGTTAACTTTTATTTAATATTGTTAAGAGGTGTAATGAAACAGTTTGAAATTATTGGCAAAAGTTATAAATGAAGTCAAGAGATTAGTGATTGATTTTGCCATGTGACTACTCATTTTCATTATATTGCTTGAAACTAATGTGAAAAAAAAAGTTCTAGCATGAAAGAAAAGAAATTAAGTTGGCATTCTTAGCAAAATCTTAAGTGTGGTGTAGTCACAAGGAAATGAAGTGGTAATTTCAAAACGAGTTGAATTATGAATTAGTGAAAGTTACAACAGTTTTGTTCTCAAAGGTACTATGAATATACAAGGGTGAGCAAGTCTGGCTTAGTACTTAAAATTTTGAGTTAATGGATTGAAATTTTAGAAAGATTGATCTATCTTGTTACAAAGTGCCTATTCTTTTTTTATCATCTACTATCCATTCTTTAATAACCAATACCTTAACCCCATTGCAACCTTTAAAGACATAAGTGATTCTAAGTTTGCTTTTGAGTTTTTTTAGCAAAGATGACCTTTGGGTTTCGATGCTAAATGAGAGGCTTATGGTGTTTCTAGAGTTTCAAGTACAAAACCGCATGCACACTTAGGTGTACATCAATTCTTAAGCTTGACTATGAATTTTCATTAGTATTTTGATTTTTTAATTTGCTTAAAATGTTTTGATCTTGCACACACACACAAGGAAACTAGCTCATATTGTCTTGTTTGAATTTTTTCTAGTTGGAATTTTGTTAAATGCTCTTGTTAATTGTTAAGCTTGGTTTTAAATTGCATAATTCTTGGTTTAAGTTTGATAATTTTGAGGAGTTGGTTGTTCAAAATTTCTCAAGGATGAGCAAAGACTAAGTATGGGATATTTGATAAGTGTTAATTATACTATATTTTTAGTGTGTTTTTATGTGTTTAATTGAGTTAATTTAGTCTTAATTTAGTTAATTTTAGGTTTAATTAGTTAATTTGTGCGCTTTTAGGTCAAATTGTTTTTTTTTATATTTTTTAGGGCCAAATTGAAGAAAAAAGGGGTTAAATGCAAAAAGGAGAAATTTAGGGGTAAAATTGAAATAATGGAGCAAGTTAGTTCTTAGCTCATGAGGGACAGCCAAGAAGCACTCGGCTAAGTGATTTTATCACTCCGTTAAGTGATTTAGCACTCTCTTAAGTGATTTTAGCACTCACCCAAGTAATTTTACGTGTAATATAGGATTAAGGCACTCTCCAGAGTGACCAAGACCACTTTCCTGAGTGAATGTCCTATTTAGGCGATAAAAGACTTCCTATTTCACTAAAACACAAATTCCTTCAATTTAGGAAGTCACAGAAGGCGTAAAACTCTTCCCTTTGAGGTTATAAAAAGGGCTGAAGACAACAAGACCAAGAGCCATCTTAGACATGAATTTTCTTTAGTTAGGTTTTACATTAGCTTTAGTTTAATTTTTTGAAGATACAAAAGCTTGGAGTTTGGAAGCTTTGCTTGGAGTTCTACATAATTGTTAAGGCAGTTTCTTAATTCTATGAGTTTGTATCATCTTTATTTACTTTGTTTGGTTTTTAATATGAAGTATGAGTAGTTTTCTTAACTTTTGCTAAAGCATACTTGAATCCTTAAACTATTATTGTAATGAATTAGTTTGTGCTTAATTTAATGCAAGTTTGATTATTTCTTAGATCTTGTGCAAATTCTTATCTTTGATTGTATTAAGATTGCTTGTTAATTTATTTGATTAATAGTTAATGATTGATTATGGTATGATCTATAATATACATGTTCTTAGATTAGTTCATTAGTGTTGATGCATGGTTATTTTCTAATTTAGATATAATTATGTATTGATAAGAGTGGATTAATACTTAAAAAGGTGAATTAAGAATATATTGGATTTAAGTTTACTTGAAAGATTTAATGAATATCTAAGAGTATAAAACTGAATTTTTATGCCAAGTATTGAATTATCCCTAACAATAAGGTTTAATGCTTAGAATGATATTCTTGACTAAGATATCTGGCTTTTTTTTATCTAGTTTTTTTCATAATCACTTGTGTTCTTTTGAAATTAAGTTATTGTAATATTAGTTAAGTTGGATAGTCCTTTAACAGAAGTTGTCTTTATTATTGATTTTTACCAACCTATATTAATTGCTTTGTTTAAGATTAGCTTTAATTGTTTAAGTTTTATTTCTTAGTTTAATTCTCTTATCATCATCACAAAACTTGGGATTTCTTTAATTCTTTGCACACGGTATTCATTCTAAAATTTGAAACAAGTTACATTTTCATAGTTTCCCTAGGGTACGATATTCAAGGTCTTAATTTATATTTTTCTATATTACTAGCTGATCTAGTACACTTGCTAGACATTGCTTAGTACCTTATCCCCTACTTGAAAGCTCTTATATCTAATATGTGCATCATGCCATTTCTTAGTCCTCTATTTATATATCCTTGAATTCTTATAGGGACTAAGGTGTAAATCATCTAACTCATTCAATTGTAAACATCTCTTAAAACTAGCTTGATCAAGATCATAATTAAAGGCTCTAATTGCCCAATAAGCCTTATACTCTAACTCAATAGGTAAATGACATGCTTTACCAAATACGAGCCTATATAGAGATATGCCAATAGGAGTTTTGAATGCAATACGATATGCCCAAAGAGCATCATGTAATTTATGCACCCAATCCTTCCTTGAACTAGAAACAGTGTTTTCAAGGATCCATTTTAATTCCCTATTAGATATCTCTACTTGGCCACTTGTTTGTGGGTGATAAGGGGTTGCTAGTCTAAGATGTACCCTATATTTATTCAATAAAGATGCAAATGAGCGATTAATAAAGTACCTTCATCACTGACAACTGCCCTAGGCACTCCAAACCTTGAGAATAGCTTATTTAAAAACTTGATAACCACCTTAAAGTCATTGGTTGGGGTTGCCTTGGCTTCAACCCACCTAGACACATAGTCCACTCCAACTAATATGTAATTTTGACCAAATAAGTAGGGAAATGACCCATGAAGTCAATCCCCTACACTTCAAAGATCTCCACCTCCAAAATATTAGTTAAAGGCATCACATCTCTTTTCCCAATGTTGCCAACTCTTTTGGCAATGATCACATTAAGCCACAAACCTTCTAGCATCTTGAAATAATGTAGGCTAATAAAACCCATACTCAAGCACATGAGCTGATGTCTTTGTACTCCCATTGTGACCTTAATACAATGCTGAATGACAATGGGTTCAAATACTCAAGTACTCATCCTTACATACACAGTGTCATATGACTCCATCTCCACAAATCTTGAACAAATATGGCTCCTCCTAAAGGTAATATTTGACATCTGAAAAGAACTTTTTCTTTTGCTGAAAAGACAAATCATGGGGCAAAATTCCTGGAGCAATAATGTATGCAAAATTTGCATATCATGGTGTACTTAAGTGCCTAACTAACATTAAACCCTCATCAAGAAATTCCTTATTAATTTCATCATTATCCCTCATAGGTCCCTCATCATTCTCTAACCTTGACAAATGGTCAACTACTAAATTCATGGATCCCTTCTTATCTCTTATCTCGATATCAAATTCTTGCAATAAAGGACCCAATGTATAAGATGAAATTTAGCATCTTTTTTAGCAAACAAATATCTAAGAACTGCATGATCCATATATACAATAACTTTAGACCCCAACAAATAAGATATACACTTATCACATGCAAAAACAATGGCTAACATCTCTTTTTCTATTGTAGTAAAATTTAATTGAGGATCTAATAATGTATGGCTAGCATAGTATATCACATGCAAACACTTTTCTTTACACTGACCTAACACACAACCTACAGCTAGGTCACTAGCATCACATTATCTCAATAGGAAGATCCCAATTAGGTGAAGTAATGATAGGTGCACTCACAAGAGCTTTTTTTAAACCCTCAAAAGCTTCTATACATGCATTAGAAAATGAAAAGGCACATCTTTAACCAAAAGATTAGTTAAAGGCTTAGCAATCAAAGAAAAATCTTTAATGAATCTTCTATAAAAGCCAGCATGCCCTAAGACTGACCTCACACCTTTAATTGTAATAGGTGGAGGTAACTTCTCTATCAATTCATTTTTTGCCCTATCTACCTCAATACCCTTCATTGAAATCTGTGTCCTAACACTATGCCTTCCCCAATCATAAAATGGCACTTCTCTTAATTAAGCACCAAATTGGTCTCCTCACATCTAGCCAAAACTCTATCCAAGTTATGCACACATAACTCGAATGAATCACCAAACACAAAAAAAAATCATCCATGAATACCTCCATTATCTCCTCTATTATGTCCCCAAAAATAGCATTCATGCACCTTTGAAAAGTTTCAAGGGCATTACACAACCCAAATCACACATTCTATATGCAAATGTCCTATAAAGTCAAGTAAATGTTGTTTTCTCTTGGTCACTATGATAGATAAAAATTTAAAAGTAACCAGAAAAACCATCAAGAAAGCAATAATGAGAATGACCAGTAATTCTTTCTAGCATTTGATCTACGAATGGCAAAGGAAAATGACCTTTTTAGTTGCAACATTTAATTTCCTATAATCAATGCAAACCCTTCAACCTATGGTGGTTCTCATAAGAATTAAATCACCATTCTCGTTTCTAACTACAATTATTCCCCTTTTCTTTGGAACACATTGTATAGGACTAACCCAGGCACTATCCAAAATTGGATAGATAATTCTAGCATCAAGAAGCTTTATCACTTCTTTCCTAACAACATTCTTCATGTTTGGGTTAAGTCTTCTTTGTCTATCCGCCTTAGGTTGATACCCATCCTCCATATGGATTCTATGCATCACTACATTCGGGCTAATTCCCCTTAAATCAGATATTTGCCGACCTATGCTCTTAATTCTTCTCCTAACGACTTGTAACAGCAAATTCTCTTGCATTCTAGTAAGCTTATTGGAAACTATAATAGGTAAGGTGTTATTAGCACCAAGAAATTCATACCTCAAATGACTTAGAAATTCTTTCAACTCAACAACTGGTGGACTTACAATGGATGGTGGCAATGGCTCCTCACTTCTATGCAAAAGCTTAGGCCTATAATCATCTTGCTCCACCTCTTCTTGAGCTACCTCTCTAATGCCATCCTCTTCTTGAACTTTGTTATTTAAAACCTCCATAACACAAGCATTAATAAGGTCAACTTTCATACATACATTTTTATCCATAGGGTATTTTAGTGTCTTATCCATATGGTACTCAACACTATCATCCCTTACTCTTAAAATTAGTTTCTTTTTAGAAACATCAACTAATGCCCTACCAATATTCATGAAAGGTCTACCCTAAAATCAAAGGACAATTAGAATCATAAGTAAAGTCAAGAATCACAAAATCAGCAGGCAATATAAATTTATCTACTTTTACAAGTACATCCTAAATTATGCCATAAGGTTTCTTAAGATATTGGTCAGCTAATTATGACACCATAGAAGTAAATTTAACATATTCCAATCCCAATTTCTTAAATATAGAAAATGTCATAAGATTTATACTAGCCTCTAAATCACAAAGACACCTAGGAAACTCCATATCTCCCAATTTACATGGAATTGTAAAGCTACGTACTAGGGACTTTAAACTTAGTAGGTAGATTATTTGCGATTATTCAATTACTCTTCTTAGAAACAGTAGATATGCCCTCCTAACTTCTCTTCTTAGAAATCAATTTTTTCAAGAACTTAGAATAATTATGAATTTGAGTAATTGCCTCAACAAAAGATAAATTAATATGCAAATTCTTTAATTTATCAGGAAAATTTAATAATTGCTTATCCATGTCCTTTTGCTTCAATCGCTATGAAAATGGTGGATGAGGTTGATGCATTTTGCCCTTAGAAGTCCCCTCTATTGCGCTCATGACTTTGTACGATTTTACAACTGTTGCGCTCGCAGGTGGTGTCGCGCTCATGACAGAAGTATCTTCTACCTCCTGAGCTCTATTTTCCTATAAAACTCTACTTCCATTAGTTGAAACAAAATCATTTATGTACTTTTTACCTAACCTTAATGTGATTTCCTTCATTTGCTTTCTTGGATTATCCTCCGTATTACTTAGAAGACATCCTTGAAGTCTTGAAGGTAGTACATTAGCAAGTTGTCTCAATTGGACCTCCAAATTATGGATGGATGAGGCTTGATTCTTTGCTATTTGATCAAACTTCACCTCAAGCCTCTTGTTATTCTCATCTTGAGAATTAAGCTTCAAATTTATCCCCTCTAAAAACCTATCTATTTTAAATTTTAAAGCTCCAAATCTATCTTGTGGTGGCTGAAATCATACCGCCCCTCTATTCTAATTATTACCCTACGAAAAATTGGAATGGTTTTGACAACCAGGGTTGTAAGTATTCGAATAAGGGTTACCAAGTCCTTGTCCTTGAACAAAGCTCACTTGCTCCTTCGTACTAGTCATTCCTAAACCACATCCTTCACTAGCATGCCTCTGTTGACCATAAATTGTACAAGCATTTAGTGGGGTTCCTCTCATGCTCAGGCTATTAATCTTATGGGTTAAGGCTGCAACTTGTGCTTATAAGGAAACAATCAAATCAATAGAATGAACTCCTTTAACAGGGGAAGAAGGTGATACCTTTGCTCTCTTGGTCATCCACATGCAATTGTTTATAGACATCTCATCTAGCAATTCAAACGCAACATCCGTGGTCTACCTTATAAGGAATCCATCAATAGCAGCATCAATAGTTCCTCTAGTGGTAGCGTTTACACCATTGTAAAAGGTCTGCATAAGCAACTCCCTTGGAAGATTGTGATGTGGACAACTCCGTTGTAATTCCTTAAATCTTTTCCATGCTTCATACAAAGATTTATTGTTATTTTGCAGAAATGTAGTAATATCCTTAATTATCTTTACAGTCTTAGCTAAAAGAAAATACTTAGATAGAAAAGTTTATGCCAACTAATCCTAAGTGGTTATAGCACCTCTTGTAAAGGAATTTAACCAAGTTTTTGCCTTATCCTTCAATGTGAAAGGAAAAAGCCTAAGCTTCATCGCATCCGCCGACACTCCATTTATTTTTAAAGTGTCATAAATTTTTAGAAAATTTACTAAATGAGCATTTGGATCCTCATTTGGAAAATTATAAAACTAGATACTATTTTGTACTATTTGCAATAGGGAAGGTTTAATTTCAAACTAATTAGCACGTACCATTGGTCAAACTACCCCTTATTGAGCACCACTCAATGAAGGCGTAGCAAAATCCATTAATCTTGGTGGATTCTCTTCTGCCATATTCTTTCTCTTATTCTTCTTTTTCTCTAGTTTTTGATTTCCTAAAAGAAATCTTTCTGCCTTCGGATTCAATTGTTCAAGTTCTTCTTGAGAACTCCTGGTCCGAGGCATAAACTCAAACTATCAAATTTGTAAAACAAAACAAACAAACAAAAACTAATGAAATATTATAATATAAAATCTTAAATTAAGAATTATAATGGCAATAAACATCAATCAAGTCCCCAGCAATGATGCCAAAAACTAGTTGTGCTAAATCGGCAAGTGCATGGTTTACCAATTAATACTTAAGATATCGTTCCCAAGAGGACTAGATTGGTTATTACACACTACGTCTCAATCTCAACCTTGTTTACCATGTTCAATGATTACATTGTAAAATTAAACTTCTAATGCAATACTAAGACTAAAATAGTAGTTAGACCTAATTTATTTATAGTTAAATAAGACAATTGGGATTATGATTATGAGTCAATAGATATGAAACTTGTTATTGTTCTCTTAATTAAATTTCAATCTTATAATGCAAGACAAGTTGGATTAAAGTTCTAATTCACTCTCTCGATATGAAATAGATTGCCTAAAGCATGCATAAATAATTCTAACCCTTAACTCTCATTAATGAATTAGTCAATTAGAAACACATATTTTAAGATAGAACACCAACTTATAGCAATTATCCTAACACATTGATCTCTCAAGCAATGCTATGATAATGAACTTCTATTAGCTACAAGGAATAATATATATGTCGACTATATTCTTACTTACAATAATCACACATAATATACTACTAGAAAATTCCACAATAAAAGACTATGTATATTACTAAGAATAAAAAAGATGTAAAATATCATTGTTTAAGTTTCTAAAATATCATTCAACTAATTACAAAGAAGAAGTAATAAATCAGAGGCAATAAAAAGAAATCTCTCAACCCTTTTCAATCTCTAAAAGATTCTTCTTCTTCTTCGTCTTCTTCTCAAAAAATCAAATTAATTGTACTAATTTTGTACTATAAAAAAAGAAAATTATAATTATTCTTCTAAAAACTTGTATATATATCCATCTTCAAACCACCATTGCATTTATATAATATTCCAAAAAATGTGTCCTTTAAAGTGCCTCTCTAGAAGTGTACAAACTTTGGTGGAGAGCCATGCATCTTTAAGTGCCTTTTGAAAACAAACTATCCAAAATCCTCTAGCTGTCGCACTCGCTATAGGACATGCTTCCTCAAATCTTAACTTTTCTTCTACTTTGACTTCCACTTCATTTGCCTTGCTTTGTCGCACTCGCGACCATCACCTTGCCCACGATAAGAACTCTACTCTTTTGCTTAATTGCTACCTCTTTTCTCCTTTGTTTCTCCACTTTACTCCTATACACACAAAGCACACAAAAGAACATAAAATATACCACATTTCACACATAAAATAACTAAAACTAAATAGTTTCTCAACAAACTAAAACATAAAACACTAAGATAACATGCACTAACCACACACATCACATAGGGGTAGGTTAAGAGCAGCACGTCGTGTGCCTTGCTCAGATAGAGACAACATTATATCGGTAGGAGATAGCTATACCTTAGGGATATACAAGTGTTATTCAATTGGCAAGATTTATGGGCCAGATCTTGATACCATTGGCTAAGGTGATGGGTTTCCAGTTTAAGGTACCTCATTCTCTGTCACCACCTATAAACCCATTTCAGGCAGGTTTATCTTAGCCACCACAACTATCAATAGACCTTTCTTATATCCCTGGTCCCCCATTCAAACCACCAAGCCCGCTAGATTTTTGTCACCAGAGATGATGTTTCACATTTATTTTAATGGAGATGTATTTTTATTTTTGGTTGTACAAACCATTGTCCTTTTCTTTTTTATTTACATTCATTAACTATGTGTTATTTTTCTGCATAATTTATGGACATTTTCAAATGATGTTTGAATATGTTTGTTTATCTTTAAAGTATTGTTAACACAAAATATATACATGTGATGAAAATAAACAAAGACAATAAAAATGAATAATCACCCACATGTGTGTATTATGACAAAATATGGAAAAGCAAAGATGTATGATACAACAATTTAAGCAAAATGCAACTATTAACCCATCATTTTTTCATTCAAGCAGGGAAAAACCTAACACAATTCTATACTATGGAACCTCTCCGATCACAAATTGCAAGACACTACAAAAGCTAGACAATGAAATCAAAATGAAGTCTTAATAAATCAAGATTGTGCAAATACCATACTCATACAGAAATGTCGACAAACTAGAATCCGCAAGGTGTCACCCAAAAGGGTTAACACATTGACAAGTTGACGGTTAACCACCCACTTAACCAAAAGGATTAACACATCAATAAGTTGATGGTCAACCACTCGCTTAACCAAAAGGGTTAACATGTTAATAAATTGACGGTAAATCACTCATATCAACAAAAAGGGTTAACACGTCGACAAGCTGATAAAAACTATCCAATTAGAAATTCACTACCCCAAGTGGTACTTGTCTAACACAATTATAAACTCTCTGCTTCAGGTATGTGTCTTTTATCCTTTCACTCTAAACTTTCGCAAACCTAGTCACTAGTGCATTAGCTTTCCCAAAGTGGGGGCAACTATAGATAATGGATCCTGAGATAGCATCTGTTGGAGCTACCTAATGAAGATGATTTTGCTCTAAATAGCCAGAGAACGAAAGCACTATAGCTCTTTCCTATTGTTATTTCTTGAAAAATATCTTCTCGTAGGTTTCTTATGGTTTTCAGGAGTTAAAAATGATGTTTCGAGCTTTTTCCCTTTCTTTTCTTTCAAATGAGAAAAAAAGGCACGTTTAAGGGCTAAAGATAAGCTCAGAGGTAAGTCATGACCTTAACTCACAGGTCAAACCCGTGACTCATCCCTAAGTCATAGCCCTTAAGGGTGACTAGTTCCCTTTTCCTCCCTACTTATCACTCAAATCACTGGGCACAAGTCAAGGCCATAAGTCCTGAGCAAGTCATAGCCCAAGCCCGTGACTCACCATAATTATGCATGTGAAGAAATTTTTGGGCTTTTAGGGATGGCCCGCTTCTAGTCATGGCCTTAACTCATAATTTAAGGCCATAACTAGCCATTTTTCTCAGAATTTTAGTTTCTCCCACGAAATAGAGAATTGAAGTTTCACAAAAATATTTCCCATTTTTTGCCTTATCTTGAGCATTCAATGCTTATGATGGCCATTTAAATAGGAAGAGACTTCATCTTTTGAGGGGGAGGAATTTTAAAAAATCTAAGAGAAGGAAAAAAATCTCCATATTTTTTACTTGAGTGCAACAAAAAATGACAAAGAAGAAGGAGATAAAAGGCCAGGGTGTTAGATTCACTAGTTTTGGTAGCAACTGTACTGAAGGTAACATAAGTGGCAAGATTATTAGGCTCATCTAAATCCTTAAGTTTTTCTCTTGTAATATTCATGCTCTTCCTTTTATATACCCTCTTTCAATGCTTTGCTTTTTGCTTTCATTTTGTGACATTTGTCATTTTTTATTGTCTTTATGTAAGGACTAATCTAATCCTTCACTGGTTTCTATTAATTAAAGTATCATCTTCCATATAATAATGCATAATGTATTTCATTCATTAAAATATCATATAATTCTCTGTGGTTCATATTCAATTTCATACACGAGAGTAGACTATACCTATGCATAGGGCGAGTTTCCATACACATTATGGTTATAATAATATTTTTCTCTTTTACATTGTTCCTTTACAATGCATTTCTTTAGCCAAACTACATATAAAATTTACAATGACTAAACATAGTCCCAAAACATTGTCATCATACTTCACTTTTTTATATTGTTGTTGGCTTCACTATTGTTGGCTTTGTCCCTGGTGGAAAGGCCTATCTTGGATACCTACATGGATAAACACCTGTGCTAAACTATACAGCTTAGTGGAGAATAGTGAATATGAGAACAACCACTCACAGCGATCATCCCCATGCACACATAACATATAATAATAGTGTTCATTTATATCATTTAACAATGTGTCATAATCAATTATAGAATATCACTGTGTATTTGACCTGTAGTACAAAGTTAGTTACACACACACACACACACATATATAACATGTCATTATTCAATATTAATTATTTACCATTTACCATGCCTTGTAAATGCTTTCCTAAGCTCTATAGGAGTGGATACCCATAGGTATCAATATATATATATATATATATATATATATACCCGTAGGTATCAAACATATGGACCCATACGGGGTCATAACTGTGGTCCTAATGGGGACATACTGTGGACCCAAACAAGGTTGAGACTGTGGCAGCTGCATCTGTAACCCTATAGGCATGCCTATCTATCCACCACCAAGTTTTATGTGCAGGCATTAATCATTTTACATATCATTCCTTTCATGTCATGAAATTCATCAAATTGCATAATTAAACATGTAAACACTCAAAATAATTATAACAGTGTAGTATTATCATTATTGGATAACCACATTGCAATTACATGACTATTCTCCCATAGTTTCAATATGCAAATGACTTAAATAATGGCACCATTTATCTTTAATTTCATGTTTAAAAGGGTCCTAAAAACATTTAAGAAGGCTTAGGTGAGCTTTAGGAACAATTTGGGACCAAAAATTAAGTTTAGAAGAAAATAGGGGATGGTCACGGTTACTAGCCCTTACCTGATGACCGTGAGGTAGAAGTCATTTAGGTTCTATACTAAACGATGAACTATCTCACGGTCATTAGGTAATACCTAATGGTCGTGACCTATAACTAACATAGGGGGTCACGGTTACGAACCAAAATCTAGTAACCATGAGATAAGTTATGTTTCGGTTCTATATTGAAAGTGAATTAACTCACAATCATTAGATAATTTTTGATGACCATGACCTATGGTTTTTCACAGGGGTCACGGTCATTAGCTATTTTCTGATGACTGTGATACCTATCTCGTCTAGAGATAGTTTTTTAGCTCCAAGTTATATTCGATTTTTGATCTAAAAAACGTCATTTTTAGCCAAAATGACCTTCCACAAAAATGTTCTCCTATGTTTATAGTTTCCAAAACATCAAAAATCATCTCAATCCAATTTATAAAACTCTAAATATGCATCAAAATCCACAAGCTATTACCAATGATAGGGCAACCACCACAAACAACATTTAACCCAAATTTTCTCTATTATGCCAATGGATTCAACTTTTGTGCTCGCATATAAAATGAAGCTATGTGAATCTATTTTATGCTCCACTTATAATTTCTCAATTTCAATTACTATAGCTCAAGATACAATCAATTTTGTGAGCATGGGTCAAGTGAAACCTAAACAAAAATTAGAGTTTTCACAATCTATGCACTCCATTCATCATCAAACCATTTTAACTCAAGTTTTTCATATAAAATACATGCAATAACCTCCCCAAGCACACACACATATAAATTTTCATGAAGAGTATCCCCATACCTTATTAAGCCAAATAGGGCTCCCTTCTACTCCTTTTGCACTTTTTTCCCTTTTCTCCTACTTGATTCTCCTTATACATAGAAAATCACACATATATAATCATATATACCTTCCCAACATAGCAATCAAGTTATAAGAGGAGAAAAGAAAGCTTATAACTTAGCACTCTAACCCTAAACTCTCTCTCCTCTCAAGCAACAAGCCACTCTTCTTTTGGGGTTTACTTAGGGAGTATTTAGGGAGTATAATGGTTGGATTTTTGACCTTGAATGGCTGGAAACTCCCTTAATAATTCCTTGGATTTTCTTCAATTCCCATGAAGAACCTAAAGTGGCTAGTGTCACTCTCCCATAGGTTGCCTTGTTGACTTAAATAAATTTGTAGTTAGTCCCTTAATTCCCCTTAAATCATTTTTCTTACCATAAAATTACACTCTCTTATTTCAATTGAGTCCCCGAAACCTTACTCTCTCTTAATTATGCACATATATAACTTAATATGAGATGACCATTTTGCCCTTCTTATGGTAACCAATTCCCTTTAGGTTCAAACTTACAACACATGAATTGGGCAAGCATATATAAATTATACCATCAATTAAACACATGCATCACACATTGCAAGGTAAATCTCCTAGGGTATAAGTAGGGGCCTCACACTTTGCTTAAATATGTGTTAAAATTGCCTATGCATGTGTATTATTGAGTTTTAGTCATGAATTGTACTTTTTGTATGAGTTTAAGTGTAAATTAAGAGATTTCATCTTATATACATTTATCTTTTAAACTTTGGCCTTAAATGGTGTTTTTCTGTGTTGTTTGTTTTGAACTTGTTTGATTGTTATTTTATGCATAAAAATAAGTTTTGGGAGGATTTAAGTCACTTTCATGTATTAAAAGGTTTAATTTGTCAATTTCAAAGGTTTTAGGTGGCCATGTCATTGTTCCAATAGCTACTCGATGATCTAGGAGTGACTCACAACCTTGAGTCATGAGCGAGTCATGGCCCACCTTGACTTTGTGTGAATCATGTCTGGATTGCTAAGTAAGCTCCTTAACTTACCTATTAGAGCTTGAATCGCTCTCAATCAAGCTCGTGACTCGGTCCTTTCTCCTATTTCTTTTGAGCATGACTCGCTTCTTTTCTGCTCGTTTTGTGTCCGTCAGTCACTGCCTCCTCTCTCTTCCTTTATTCCTACATATATGTTTAGTATTTTATCATAATTTTAATACTATTTATATATGTTATTTTATTTTATCGTATATATATTTAATTAATGTATTTATTTATTGCTTTAGCATGTTTGTGTTATAAATGCTACATGAATTCCGAAATGCATCATACATTTTGATTATTTTTTCGATTTTATCATAATTATTATTATCTCATGTTATTTAATTTTGAATAATGAATCTGATTATTTACTATTTTTTTAATTCATTGATCATTCTATTAAATCATGTTTCTTTCCATTTTTTCAATGTATGATGTGATATCCTAGTTTTTGAAGAATTGGAGGATAGGGGAGTAGACTGGCTTAAGATTGATTTCCCTCTCTCGCCAATTTATTTAATCATTTGTCTTTGGCCTGTATTATTCTTTCTTATTTTGTTACAAATCGTTTATAATAACTTAGTAAAAAATGGATTTAACACGATAATTAGAAAAAATTTACATTAAACATTTTATACTAAATTAATTGGATTTTTCATAAAATAGATCAATATCCACCTTTATCCCAAAAATCACACGGAAAGAATTTCATAAATTTGCACGAGGGAACCAACTTTCCTAACTCAATAAATGGCCCAATTTATGTATGTTATTTGATCTTCTTTTTAAATAGTTCTTATGTTTCCTTTGCTTTTCTAAAATGTACAATACACGTAAAAACTCACCAAAAGTTTTGTAAAAGTTTGAGTTGAATTTTTTTACAATAAAAGGGACTAATGTCCTATTTTCCATCTACAAAATAATGTGTAAAAATTATGTTTCTTTTCTTTAAAAATACCAAAAGATTTTTTCTACTTAAAATTAATTAAACGCAATTCTTTTTTTTCAAAAAAACATGAGGGATCAAATTATCCCATTTTCATTCAAAATACACTCAAAACTCTACCTTTTTCTAAATATGCATGTGAGGACCAATGTCCTTATTCAAATTGACCCAACGAATTCCCCATTTTATGAATGACTATTTTGCAATAAGTGTAAATATCTTATTATTTCTTTATTTTGATAATGTAATATATAACTATATGAATTATTTATAGCTTTTGATGTGCTTGAAATGTGCCTTTTATTTCTTTGCTATAAAAATGTGTAAGAAGAGAGTTAGAATAATTAGTTGTATAAACATTAACCAAGTTATAAATAAGAGTGAGGTTATGAACTATCTCTAGTTTTGGCCTCATATGGTTAGAACTCACTTTTCTAATATTCTATTAGGTGGCAACTCTATGATACCTACCTTGTGGTGCCCAGCAGACACCCTTATAGATTGATCGTCAATAATAGGTAGGAACAAAATCTTGTCTATTGTGAAGCGGCCAACTTTCACGAGTAAAATGGGCCTTTATCTAGTCTCGAGCCCTAAAAGCGGGTTTTCAAGAGCAAACCAAATGCCTACAGGGTTTGGCATGCATCACAGTTTCTACCTGAAACTATACTCCATTATTAGACATAACAGGATGGAGGACCCTAGACCTAGATATCAGACGCCGCTCAATGAACCTAGCCATTTCTCAAGCATTCAATTTTCTGAATGACTTGGGTTCTATCCACTTAATGGATCAATCAATAGCGACTACTATATATCTATATCTCTTTAAAGTTGTCGGGTGTATCTCTCCCATAATGTTGATCCCTTAGGCTATAAATGGCCATGAAGATGTAAGATCACTCAATTTTGAAACCAACAAATGTCTCAAATCCACATACTGCTAGCATAAATGGCATTACTTTACAAATATAGAGCAATCTACATCCATTGTAAGCTAAAAAAACCCTGGCACATAAAATTTTTGCTAATAAAAAGCAATTCATGTGATCACTGCAAACACCAGCATACATTTCATCTATAAATTTCATGGTTTCTTTATCATTTAAGCACCTTAACTATATGTCGTTAGGTTGTCTCTTATACAGTACCCCACCTGATGGAATATGACATGGTATGTATATGATAATCATGCAGCGAAAAAATAATAAAATTGATCATACATACCACACAATTCCATAACAAGAATCGAAAACATGCAATTTTAGGGTTTTAAAACTTACAACTTTAGATGCACTTCAAGATTTGATTTTGATGATGACCAGCAACTAAGAAGGATTTATTAACCTTAGATCTTCACCACCAATGCCAAAGGAACAACCTTTACGCCACTCCCTCTATGTTCACACACACAATTGCAAGGAAGGCTTAAAATTAAGAGTGCTAGCTCTGTGTATAAATGATTGGCAATGGTAATGGATTAAAGCTACAAGATCCGATCTTGTACTTCCTTTTGGTTGCTATTTCTGCCCAAGAACACAAGAGAACAAGGAAGAATCCTATCCCCTTGTGAAATTCGGCCAAGAGTGTGAAAGAGAGTAATTCACGCCTAGGGTTTTATTCTTTAGTTCATTTATATGTCTCTCTTATTTAGGTAAGTGTTAATTCCGAATTTAGCTAGTAAATTCAGCCTCCATCACTTCCTAATTAAGTGACATACATTAACTCAAACTCCTTTAAATTTTAAATTCAACTTAATTCAAAATAAACATAAGACATTTAATCAAAACAAATCACTTAATTTAGGAAATAAGCATGTGCCGAAATTCTCATTGATTTTTATCTTAGAATTTCGGTCACTTTATCTCTTATTTAAAAGTTTTAATTTGATTCAAATTCTTTTAGGCTTTAATACTCAATTAACTTAATTAATACAAGATAATTAATTAATTGAAATTAAACCTTGTGGGCTAAATCGCTCTCTCTAATGGACCAAGGTCCATTTAGCAATTTTATTACCCATTACAAACATTAATTTGACTTTAATTAAAAGCCCAAATTAATGCCCAATACTTTATTTAAATATTTTAAGCCCAATGCTTTGTGTGCGATCCTATAGGTCCATTTAATATTGGCAGTGAATTAATGAATTAATTCAAAGGCTATATATATTCTCTAGCAAGATATTATAGCATTCCAAATTAAATGAAAATGCAAATGGCATTTAGTGACCTAATGCAATTTTTCATAGTCCCTTACCCTTAAATATCAGAATTAATATAAGGCATGAAACCAGTCATCCTTATATATACTAATTCCTTTCTTGATATTTCAGTAACACTAAACTCTTAGATAAATAATGATTACTCATTATTTCATCTCGATATGGCCATACACTTCTTAGTTCACTGATCAAGTAGCCGATGATATTTTCTCTCTTATCGAGAGGAGTAATCCCTTCACTTCTCTCATGCTCTCTAACATGGATTAGTGCATACCCAAGCATACCTATACTTGTCACCCTGTTACGAGCACGTTAGGTGTATGTCAAAGTACACAATAATTCATAAAGAGTTTCATTTAGATTTTAGGTCTAAGAACTCTGATGCAAAACTTGCATATGAGAAACACTTATGACTTGTACCATGTATTGTTCTCATGAATGGATCGAATCCAGATACCATATTCTAAATATGTATCTATGATCTCTGATTGACGCTCTTGTCCTTATGATCCGTAAGACATAATTCATCTTATCAGAGAGAGTATACTAGTCTTAATTCATTTGTTATTCCCATAACAATGACTGACAAGGGATTTTTAGAATGAAGTCTCATTTGTTTCAAGGTCGTACAACCATGTGCCTCACACATGATAACTCAAACTGAAACTATATTCTTGGATAGTTCTATCAACTGATATGCACAGGAATACAATAGGTAAAACAAATGCCTCATTTATTAACTAAAGTGTTTTATAACAATGCATTGGGGCTAGGGCTTACACTAATAATCTCCCACTAGCACTAGTCCCAATTGTGCATAGCCCTAAGACCGAATGCTCTCAAATGAGCTTCGTGCAAATTTGGACGCAACTATTTCGTCAAAGGATCTGCTACATTGTTTTCACTTGCTATCTTGCTAACCTTGACGTCCCCACGATCAATGATCTCTCTAATCAGGTGGTACCTCCTGAGTATGTGTTTGGATTTCTGGTGTGATCGGTGCTCCTAGGCTTGTGCGATGCCCCCGTTATTGTCACAGAAAATTTCTAATAGATCTAGGATGTTTGGGACCACTCCTAATCTAGAAATGAAATTTTTAATCCAAACAGCCTCTTTTGCAGCCTCGCTTGCTGCAATATACTCAGATTCTGTAGTTAAGTCGGTAATGGTCTCTTGCTTTGAGCTTTTCCAGCTGACAGCACCACCGTTCAAAACAAAAATAAACCCAGATTGTGATCTTAAATCCTGAGTGCTGATCTAAAAAGCAGCATTAGCATAACCTTGTATGACGAGCTCTTCTTTACCACCATACACCAAGAAGTGATCCTTAGTCCTTCGCATGTACTTTAGAATCCCATTTACAATAGACCAGTACTTCTCACCAAGGTCTTACTAAAACCTACTGGTTATACTCAGTGCATGAGCAACATCCAACCTAATGCATAATATAGCGTACATGATAGATCCAATAACATATGCATATGGGATTCTACTCAAGTTGTCCCTTTCTTCTTTGGTTTTAGGGCACTGTTCTTTAGTTAAAGGCACTCCCAAAGCCAAAGGATGTACCCTTTCTTTGAGTCTCCCATACTAAAATGCTTTAGTACTTTATCTATGTAATTTTCTTAACTTAGTCCCAAAAGCCGATTCGATCTATCTCTATAGATCCGAATACCAAGTATTGTCTCGGCTTCACCTAAGTCTTTCATTGAGAAACAATTCCCCAACCATTGCTTAACCTTTTGAAATATTGGAATGTCATTCCCAATGAGAAGGATGTCGTCCACATATAGGACCAAAAATACTATTATGCTCATACTAACCTTCTTGTACACACAAGGCTCATCTTCATTATTGATGAAGTCAAATTCTTTGACTACCTCATCAAAATTAAGATTCCAACTTCGGGATGCTTGCTTTAATCCATAAATGGATTTTTGAAGCTTGCAAACCTTCTTAGGATGCTTGGGATTGACAAAACCCTCGGGTTGTGTCATATACACATCCTCA
The DNA here is from genome assembly GCA_037975025.1 of Excoecaria agallocha. Lineage (NCBI taxonomy): Eukaryota > Viridiplantae > Streptophyta > Magnoliopsida > Malpighiales > Euphorbiaceae > Excoecaria > Excoecaria agallocha. Next base: position 30,796,482 of record CM075821.1, on the reverse strand, counting down.
AGTAAATTTTATTTGAGGAAAGTAGTTTTGACATTCATTTGCCATATCTCATAATCATGATATGCAGCTATGGCAAGTAAGATCCTAATGGACTTGAGCATGACTACAAGCAAAAAGGTCTCATCATAGTCTATACCATGAGTTTGTCGAAAACCTTTTGCTACTAATCTACCTTTATATGTCTTATCAGCTTTTAGTTTAAATAGCCACTTGCATTCAATTACCTTAGCACCTTCCGATGGATCAACCAAGGTCCAAACCTGGTTATCGTACATTGATTGCATCTCGAATTTCATGGCTTCAAGCCAATTTTTTGAGTTTGGGCTCTCAATAGCTTTTCGATAGGTAGTAGGATCCTCACGATCTACTAACTCAATAGTGTCACTGTCAGTGATTAAAAATTCGTATCTTTCAATCTCCCGATGTACCTTACCGGACCTTCTAGGTTCTTGTGTAATGGGTTCTTGTTCCACAACTAGTTGTGAACTTGATCCCATTTCTAACTCATCCTCTATAGGAGTTTGTGGCGCTTGAATTTCTCCAAGTTTTACTTTACTCCCACTGTCTTTCTTGAGAAGGAACTCCTTTTTCAAGAAAATAGCCTTACGAGCAACAAATACTTTGTTCTTGGCTTGTGAGTAAAAGTAGTATCCCTTTGTTTCTTTGGGATAACCCAAAAATAAGCAGACAGTGGATTTGGATTCTAGTTTATCAGATGTTAATTTCTTAACATGTGCTTCACAGCTTCAAATCCTGAGAAATGACATATTGGGTTCTTTCCCAGTCTATACTTCATATGGTGTCTTCTCAACTGCTTTAGTTGGAGTACGGTTTAGTAGAAACGCAGCAGTTTCTAATGCATAACCCCGAAAAGAGAGAAAGATTTGTTTGACTCATCATTGATCGAACCATGTCCAACAGAGTTCAATTTCTCCTTTTGGATACACCATTCCATTATGGCATTCCAGGAGGAGTGAGCTGTGAAATGATTCCACACTCCTTCAGATGACTGTCAAACTCTTGGCTTAAGTATTCACCACCTCAATCTGATCGAATGGCTTTTATGCTTTTGCCAAGTTGTTTTTCTACTTCGTTCTTAAACTCTTTGAATTTCTCAAAACTTTCAGACTTGTACTTCATTAGATAGATGTAGCCATATTTACTGAAGTCATCTCTGAACATCACGAAGTAGCTAAAACAACTTCTAGCTTGTGTACTTAATGGTCCACATACATCGGTATGTATTAGCTCCAATAAGTCATTAGTCCTCTCGCCTTTCTTGTTAGAAGGACTCTTTGTCATTTTTCCATGCAAACATGGCTCGCATGTGTCATAAAACTCTAAGTCGAATGACCCAAGCACTCCAGACTTGTGGAGTCTTGAAATGTTTTTTTCGTTTGCAAGCCCTAAACGACAATGCCAGAAGTAAGAAGGGTTTAATTCGTTTGATTTAACCCTCTTTGTATTAATGTTGTATATAGACTCTTTGTTTTGTAAATCAAAGATATAAAGGCCATTTTGCAACATGGCATTGCCATATGAAATGCCTTGACGACGAATATGAGCATTGCCATTATTAATAACAAAATCAAATCCATCCAAATCCAAACAAGAAACTGAAATAATGTTTCTGCTCATAGCAGGCACATAATAACAATGTTTCAAAACTAAACAAAGTCTAAAAGGTAAAGTGAGTTGATAGTCGCCTATCTCCATGGCAGCAACTCGTGCTCCATTCCTCACACGGAGGTCCATTTCATTCTTCCCAAGTAACCATCTATTTCTTAGCCCCTGCACATTTGAACAAATGTGAGAACAACAAGTGGTATCTAATACCCAAGTGGTAGAAACAGAAAGGTTAATTTCAACAACAAAAATACCAGAACTTGATGCCTTGGATCCATTCTTCTTTTGTTCTTCCTTGAAGAGAGCACAATTCTTCCTCTAATGCCCTATCTTGTTGCAATGGAAGCATGTGCTCTTGCTCTCCTTGAGCTTTTGTGCCTTGGGCTTGGATTGGGCCTAAGCTACACTCCCATTTGACTTGAATCGAACCAGGTCATTCTTGGGTTTTGCCTTTCCCTTTCCCTTTCCCTTAGCGGGTCCCTTCTTAATGCCCCCTTGAACCATAAGTAGGATTGGTCTTTCAAATGTTCTCTTCAGCATTCTTAAGCATCCAATGAAGCTTGGTGACTGTCTTGGTAATTGCATGCATGTTATAATTCATAAAAAATGGATCATAATCATCAGTCAATGAACCTAATATCAAGTCAGTGGCCAATTCCTTCGGGACTTGTACCTCAAGCTTCTCAAGAGTATCAAGATACCCTTTCATCTTGAGTACATGGGTACTAACAGGAGTACCCGCAGCCATCTTACAAGAAATTAAGGCCTTTGTTGTCACGAACCTCTTGTGATGAGCTTGCTCTTGGAACATCTCCTTGAGGTGCACCATAATCGCATAAGCCTCTTGGTCCGTGAATTGATTTTGCAAGTCAGGCACCATAGTGGCCAGCATCAAATAGGTCACATCATTAGAGTCACTCTTTTTGGTCTCAAAAGTTTCCTTTTGAACCGTAGAGGTGTTCCTACCAGGTTCTTCAGGCAAGGGTGCATCCAAAACATATGACTTTTTTCTATTGCTTAAGAACTATTCTTAAGTTTCGAGACCAGTCTATGAAATTGGTGCCATTCAGTTTGTCCTTTTCCAGGACCGATCGCAATGAAAAGTTGTTGTTTGTAGAAGCCATTTTCAATCTATAATAAAACTTAGCAAGATTAAATGAGGTCTTATTTATAATCCCACAAACTGAATTAATATCCCTTTAAATAATTCGTGTTAGTGATTTAATGTGGGCCAAGATCCACGTTTCACAACAACTTATTAGTCAAGCTGAGCTTGTACACCTAACAAGTTAAGTTACTTAGGTAGGAAAACTCCAATCATGTCTCGTACATGACTCTTGGATCAAATGGGCTAACATTTTAAGATGTTATAGCACAAACTCATTTATTAGTTGCCTAGGTCCAAGCATCCCTTTTCATGTTAAGTCCAACCTACATTCACAACCAATGCCTCATAAAGATAATCGAGCACATCTAGGACTCCTAGTTTACGTGACCGATGATCGATGTCTTGACATGTTTCGAATTAGGAAGGCAACTTTGTGACTTACTATTTTAAGGATTCATTTTATTACGACTTACATGGCATACGCTTTGTCATCCATTCATAGCGTGCATATTTATATACTTACATAAAGTAAAGCGTGACAAACATGGGCCCAAAAACCTACAACTAAGATTCTATACTATTACATAAGAATCTTCGAGTTGGGCTTCTCTACTCCGGTGGGCTTCGTCTTGATTTACAAAGTCTTCAAATAAATTCTATTCTAAGAAATAAATGAAAATTTTGCAGTAAGACATAATGGCTCGCAGGCCATAATTAATTACAAAAACCCAGGACCCATGAATGCACCATGCATATCCATTCATCACACCAAACAAGCAAATAAATACACATAACATTCATGGATCAAACAAAGTCCAATTTTAATTAATTTAGCCAAGCCCATTAATGAAAATTGTGTACTTGAACTCTTAAGAGAAAACCCCATAATGGGCCTGGGCCAAAGCCCAATGGACTAAATCCTCTTTTTGAATAAGTTCTCTTAAAAGTCCAAAATACTAACTAGTTAGATTTGTGCCATAAATCAACTCTAGTATAATTTCCAATTTTGCAATTTTTAATTTTATGTCATACAGTCCATAAACATTAAAAATACATATATATATGTACCAACATGAATTAAAATATAAAATCATGAAGAACATATATCATACATGGCATACATACTAAAACAAACAAACAAACAAGAACGAAATTAGTTGTTTAATGCTCATATAATGCCACAAAAATGCACAAACACTTAAAACAATTTTATGAGTCATTTAATAATTTAAATAATGTCATAAATATTGAGTTAATGTTCTGTACCAATCTAATCTAAATGTGTTTTTTCCATTTTAATCAAAACAAAACAAACAATGTCAATTAAACATGCAACAAACACAAACTAGTCATAGTTTTAAGTGATTTTAAAATTAATCAATTAAATTGTCATGGACCAGAATTAAAACAAAATTTAAAATATGTCCATACCTGATATTTAATATTTAAAAATCACTTACAAACATGCCAAAATCGTTTTTACATTTAATTTTAAAAACTAGTTGTTAAACAAACACTTATCATGTCAATTAGCACCCAGTTTCAAGATTAACATGTACCATCAGGTATTTATAATTAAATCCGACCATGAATAGAATTAAGAATATCTTAGGACAGTATATTAACATTTCATAATAATTATAATACTTATCTAATCATTTAAAATCATTTTTACACTAAAACAATGCAAAAAACTCAAAACAGAAAATTTCAGCATTGCATGTTTTTAAACGAACGATTTTTGGATAATTATTTCATGCATCTAAAGCACTAAAATAAGCATGTTTAGGCTCTGATACCACTGATGGAATATTACATGGTATGTACATGATAATCATACAGCGAAAAAATAATAAAATTGATCATACATATCACACAATTCCATAACAAGAATCGAAAATATGCAATTTTAGGGTTTCGAAACTTACAACTTTAGATGCACTTCAAGATTTGATATTTATGATGACCAAAAACTAAGAAGGATTTATTCACCTTAGATCTTCACCACCAATGCCAAAGGAACAGCCTTTACGTCACTCCTCTCTATGTTCACACACACAATTGCAAGGAAGGCTTAAAATTGAGAGTGCTAGCTCTGTGTGTAAATGATTGGCAATGGTAATGGATTGAAGCTACAAGATCTGATCTTCTACTTCATTTTGGTTGCTATTTCTGCCCAAAAACACAAAAGAACAAGGAAGAATCCTTTTCGCTTGCGAAATTCGGTCAAGAGTGTGAGAGAGAGTAATTCACGCCTAGGGTTTTATTCTTTAGTTCATTTATATGTCTCTCTTATTTAGGTAAGTGTTAATTCCGAATTTACCTAGTAAATTCAGCCTCCATCACTTCCTAATTAAGTGACATACATTAACTCAAACTCCTTTACATTTTAAATTCAAATTAATTCAAAGTAAACATAAGACATTTAATCAAAATAATTCACTTAATTTAGGAAATAAGCATGTGCCGAAATTCTCATTGATTTTTATCTTAGAATTTCGGTCACTTTATGCCTTATTTAAGTGTTTTAATTTGATTCAAATTCTTTTAGCACTACAAAAAAATTGCAATTTAGCAACGGAAAATGTCAAATTTCCGTTGCTAATCAAAAATAGCAACGAAAATTAGCAATGGAAACGTTGGTTGCTAATCGGGTAGTTGCTATTTTTAGCAACGAAAATTAGCAATGAAATGGTCATTAGATTATTAAATAGCAACAAAATATTTATTCCGTTAATAAATTTAGCAACGAAAAATGAATTCGTTGCTAAATTCAACCAATGCTTGATTCGGTGAAATGGTCAATTTTAGCAACGAAATATAAATTTCCGTTGCTAAAATTATCAACGGAATAAGGATTTCCAATGCTAAAATTAGCAACGGAAACCACTTTCCGTTGCTAATTTCACCCAGCACTATAAAAATTAACGACGGTTCTGTCCATCGTTAATCCATCGCTTACAATTATTACAATTTTTTAATATCAACTTGCCTATATAGAACTAACAACAGTCAAAGACATGTAATGAAAATGAAGAAAAACAAATACTACAAAGGGCACAACAAAAAATATAAAATAACAACTCAATGATGAAAGTTTATTTAATAATCTAATGACCATTTCATTTTTAATTACCTTTTAAACAACTTCCATAATTTAATTAAGAATGGTTACAAGATGTTAGATGCCAGAGAAAAAACATGGAACACTATAGCATGAAGACATTGTAGGGTATGGAAAAAATATAATAATAACTGATAAATATATAATTCACCGCTAAAACAGTTACCTGCCAATGGAAGAACACCAGCTTGCCTATACAGATGCGAAGTTTCAAGTTGTATTCTCTCCTAGATAAAGGATGGAAAAACCTAATTACTAAGAACGTTGTTAAGCCAAGCAAATTCCCTTAAACTCAAAACAAAATCAGCATATATAGCAATTACCACATGCTATACAAATCAGAATTCAACCCAATATAACATGCATGTATTAGCTGACATTCAAGGTATCTAAAGATAAACAACTAATAATTTATAATGGATACAGCTCTTGAATGAAATCCCACTTGTGTATAAGAAAACAAAGGATTTAAGAAAAAAAACAAATATTTCATTTATTAAATAAAACCCAATATAACATGCTTCATATATATCGAATATCCATACAAATTTTATATAGCTCTTGCATTTAACATTATCTTCCTTCAAACCTTCCAATAGGCAGTATTGCTTGGACTGAGGTATAAGAAATATTCAACAATTAGATATAACATTTAGAATAGCATCTGATATTTAGGGGATTAATTACAAAAAAGCCATCTAACCTATGACTTAATTTTTATTACTCTGGCCTCCAAATTTTAAAACATACCAAATCAATTTCCAATGTTTAGATACATTCAAATCAAATCTTCTGCTACATCTGCCATCCATGACTAATAGAGTTCCCAATTAAGCATAGGATAGTTACAAATATTCTCTCAATCTATCATCTAAATTTCAATTAAACTCCCAAAATATAAAATCGAACAAATTTACCTCTCCAAACAGTGCTGCCAACTCAATATTCCATTAGTAATTAATATATATATATATATATATATATATAAATTAAATGATGCAATTTTGAGTACCAGATCGTAAATGATTAAGTGTAAATAGCTTTATTCACATTATGACATTGCTGAAGTCATACCAAAGACATACCTCGGATTCAAAAGTTATGGCGTCTCCTTGTTCTGTGAATCTCTCTCTCCGGCATAGATTGTCTAGATAGTCAAGTGTCTCCAACCTTTCTATTCTCACTTCACTGAGGTTAAATTACAGCATGAATATATCTATCACGAAAGCCTCATTATGTCAGCAGCTTTAAAGAATTTATGATTTTTGTCTCTGATTGTTGGTTCACTTCCTCATACACGAATTGATAGATATAATAAAACCTGATTCAGAACCTAATAGAATTTAAAAAATAGTTAATTGTTGGTGAAATTTAAAAATAGGAAAAAAGGGACCTTAGCTACTCCATTATCCTACAATTAACAGCTTAATTGGCATCAACCAGATTACGCATGTGTTGAAGAAAACATATATTTTACAAGAAGATTCATGTTCTGCTAACATTTGACTGGAAACAGGACCACAGGTCCTTATTATTGAAGCATCACTTTCCAACAAAAGGTCATCGAATCAAAATGAAGACATTTACCTAACTAAAAGATTCCATAGTAAGAGCAATACCTAATTAAACATTACTGCTAGTACAAGTCTAAAAGATTTTAGAAAACAGAACACCTTACTACTGGTGAATAATAGTTCTTCCCCATGTTCAGTCCTCCATAAAACTACTTGTCCTCCGTGCAGGCTCACCTATTATCACAAAATCAGAAATTATTAGCCCCCAAAAAATAGGGGGAAAAAAGCTGATTATTGAATTTATTTCTTCTATAAAGCCACGCCAGAAAAGAAAAATAATAAGAAATGAAGAGAAAACTCACCCTGGCAATAATTGCACTGCTAGTCAATAATTTCATACATCAATGAGCTGGAAATTCCAAAATTGGTTTTATAATGTTTGCTATTTAATCAAATGTTTATCGGTTTCCTTTTTGTCACTCTTTGGGTTTTTCTTTCTTTGAATTGAAAATCTAATTAAGTTCCATTTTTATACTTATTTATTTATCTCCCTAATTTTTGTAAATTTTATATATATATATATATATATATATGAAGAAATAATTATAGGTATATAGAGCTGTTGTAGTTATTGGATCAAATAGGAGAGAGAGATAGACGATGCATGTTAATCACACTTATGAATATATTAGGTGGATATCAAAGGAAAAAAATAGTAAAAGTTGGAAAAATCTACTAATAAAATCATCAAATGTGTTGAAATACAAAATAAATAAATGGTTAATTTTTTAAGTAATATTAATTTGGCAAAAAAATAGAAAAAAATGGCTCATTTGGATGGCACATCAACTAAAAAGTTCTAAAACATGACTAGTCAGCTTGCTTCATTTGCATGTCATGTGTGTAAAAAGACAAAAATTTCTAAAACATGTTAATCATTTGGAGAAGTGGTGTACTAAATAATTAAGCAAGCTAAGTTATCATATTTTAGAATTTTTTAGCTAATATGGTATTTTACGTGGACAAAACAGCACTACGTACCGATCTTTCTAATTTTCAAAGTGATTTAACACAAAAAAATAATAATTAATAGCTTTTTATTAATTATTTAACACAAAAAATAATTCTTAATTTTTGTTTTATTTTTTTTAACAGATCTACATTTTCCTTCAACATGAGTACATTAATAATTAATAGCTTTTTCATTGATCTGCATCTGCCTACAACATACATAATTAATAACTGATAGTTTTTTCACAGATCTAAATCTGCCGTCAACATAAGTACATAAATAAAAGTATAACTATTCATTTGTTGGTGTACTTAATAACTAAATTCCAATTCAAGTGCAAAAGGAAATTCATCAAGGAATTATTATACACAATAAAACAACAGAGACAACAAGAAAAGCCTGTGCTCAATCTTGCTTGTATTTGCTTTCATAGAGCTCGCTCTGCTAACAGTTGCTCAAGGTCAGCAGTCCCAAGGGACTTTACATCCTCTTTGCTTTGATTGCTTATATGCATTCTAGGGGCTTCCTTATTTCTAGGATCAATTGATTTTCCATGATCTGAAAGGGACGGAACCATTATCTCACCACCCAACTCAAAACACAAAATAAAATAACTAATTATTGTGCTAATGGGAAAAAAGAACTGGATCAACTTAAATAATTAATCACTATGTTATGAATTATGATGTGATTGCTTGCTGCTATATGTGCTCTGCCCAGTCTCCAATTCGCCAAACAATTCTTTTTATTTGGTGTGTTATTTATATCTAGTATAGATTCTTTCAGTTTATTTTAGTCTTCATAGTAGCAGCCATCCTTCATAAGGTAACACAGAGAAAAAACAACACATATACGCAGCTAAAAGTACTAACTAATAGAAGATCCAACTAATTCTAAAACAAAACATTGAAATAGTACCAGTAACAATAAGGCCAGGGTAAACAGAGAACAGAAGCCTGGACCAAAAATTAGCCAATCAAAAAAGTAAAAGCACTCGCTTGCAGCTGTAGACATTTAGGAAACAAACGACAGTGGACAGAACACTTGGGAATAACTATAGCAGCAGCAAAACCATGATAGAACAGTATCAAACTAACAAACAACAAACCTAACAAAAACAGATCGACCAAATTATTATTATTTTTTTCTATCAAATAAGATAAGAACCATCTACTCTATTTTTAGACAAGTAAAAAGAAATAAATTTTAAAATTATTTAAAAAAATATAAAATAAATATAAATCAGTACACTTAAAAAAACTTGCCTCGTTGTGTAGGGGTTTTAGTTCTTGGAGATTGTTTGGAGCTGAAGAAGAAGTTATCCAATTGCTCATGGTTCTTCATCCTAGGAAACACCAACAAAGCAGCTCATTGTTTGGCAAAAATCAAAGATGCAGAGAAAGTGAGAGCACAGGGAGAAGATCGGTAAAAATGAGAGAAATACCTTCAATAAACAAAAATTGATTGACAAACAAATTAAAATCTAACCTTCGAAATAAGCTGTGTAGGGAGGGAAGGTCGGAGGACCACCGGTAAGGGCAACGGCGGAGTGAAAATGGCGAGAGGCATAACCCAAGAAATAGTGAGAGAGAGAGTGTGTGTGTGTATAGAGGGCAAAAAGGCAAGACAAGAGAAGAAAAGAGCAGTATTTATACCTAGGGCAAAGTAAAAAATAGCAACGGAATTCATTTTCCGTTGTTATTTTAGAAATGGAATTAATTTCGTTTGCTATTTTCTCAACTGAAAATTTTAAATGTTATTTAAATAGCAATCGAATTTAATTTCCATTGCTATTTTAGTAACCTCAATGCGATTCAAGTTTACTAAAATAGCAACGGAAATTCAATTCTATTGCTATTTTAGCAACGGAAATTATATTTCGTTGCTATTTTAGCAACGAAATATATTTCGGTTGCTATTTTCACAAATGCAATTTAAGTTTGCAAAAATAGCAACAAAATTTAATTCCGTTGCTAAAATAGCAACAGAATTTAAATTCCGTTGTTAATTTTCATCCCAAATTTTTAAGGCTATCAAGTGCCGTCATATTTAGCAACGAAAATTATTTTCCATTGTTAATTTCCGTTGCTATATTTTAGCAGTAGCAAAACCATGATAGAACAGTATCAAACTGCCAAACAACAAACCTAACAAAAACAGATCGACCAAATTATTATTATTTTTTTCTATCAAATAAGATAAGAACCAACAAACTCTATTTTTAGACAAGTAAAAAGAAATCAATTTTAAAATTATTTAAAAAAAATATAAAAGAAATATAAATCAGTAAACGTAAAAAAAAGCTTGCCTCGTTGTGTAGGGGTTTTAGTTCTTGCAGATTGTTTGGAGCTGAAGAAGAAGTTATCCAATTGCTCATGGTTCTTCATCCTAGGAAACGCCAACAAAGCAGCTCATTGTTTGGCAAAAATCAAAGATGCAGAGAAAGTGAGAGCATAGGGAGAAGATCGGTAAGAATGAGAGAAATACCTTCAATAAACAAAAATCGATTGACAAAAAAATTAAAATCTAACCTTTGAAATAAGTTGTGTAGGGAGGGAAGGTCGGAGGACCACCGGTAAGGGCAACGGCGGAGTGAAAATGGCAAGAGGCATAACCCAAGAAATAGTGAGAGAGAGAGTGTGTGTATAAAGGGAAAAAAGGCAAGACAGGAGAAGAAACTAGCAATATTTATACCTAGGGCAAAGTAAAAAATAGCAACAAAATTCATTCTCCGTTGCTATTTTAGCAACAGAATTAATTTCGGTTGCTATTTTCTCAACTGAAAATTTTAAAGGTTATTTAAATAGCAACCAAATTTAATTTTCGTTGCTATTTTAGCAACGAAATAAATTTTGTTGCTATTTTAGTAAACTCAATGCGATTCAAGTTTGCTAAAATAGCAACAGAAATTCAATTCCGTTGCTATTTTAGCAACGGAAATTAAATTTTGTTGCTATTTTAGCAACAAAATAGATTTCGGTTGCTATTTTCACAAATGCAATTTAAGTTTGCAAAAATAGCAACGAAATTTAATTTCATTGCTATCTTAGCAACGGAATAATTTTTCCGTTTCTAATTTTCATTCCAAATTTTTCCTGCTATCAAGTGCCGCCATATTTAGCAACGAAAATTATTTTTCGTTGCTAATTTTCATTGCTATATTTTGACGCTAAAATCTCCCCCTCTTTTTAGCAATGGAATACAACCATTTTGTATTTCGTTGCTAAATCCCTAAAACTTCAACCAATTTTAGCAACGGAATTGATTTTTCGTTGCTAAATAGCAACGAAATTGGTATTTTGTTGCTAAATTAGCAACGGAATAAATTTTCTTGCTATTTTACTATTTTCTTGTAGTGTAGGCTTTAATACTCAATTAACTTAATTAATACAAGATAATTAATTAATTGAAATTAAACCTTGTGGGCTGAATCTCTCTCTCTAATGGACCAAGGTCCATTTAGCAATTTTAATACCCATTACATACATTAATTTGACTTTAATTAAAAGTCCAAATTAACGTCCAATACTTTATTTAAATATTTTAAGCCCAATACTTTGTGTGCGATCCTATAGGTCCATTTAATATTGACAATGAATTAATTCAAAGGCTATATATATTCTCTAGCAAGATATTATAGCATTCCAAATTAAATGAAAATGCAAATGGCATTTAGTGACCTAATGCAATTTTGCATAGTCCCTTACCCTTAAATATCAGAATTAATATAAGGCATGGAACCAGTCATCCTTATATATACTAATTCCTTTCTTGATATTTCAGTGACACTAAACTCTCAGACAAATAATGATTACTCATTATTTCATCTCGGTATGGCCATATACTTCTTAGTTCACTGATCAAGTGGTCGATGATATTTTCTCTCTTATCGAGAGGGGTAATCCCTTCATTTCTCTCATGCTCTCTAACATGGATTAGTGCATACCCATACTTGTCATCCTATTACGAGCACGTTAGGTGTATGTCAAAGTACACAGTAATTCATAAAAAGTTTCATGGAGATTTTAGGTCTAAGAACTCCGATGCAAAACTTACATATGATAAACACTTATGACCTGTACCATATAGTGTTCTCATGAATGGATCGAATCCAGATACCATGTTCTAAATATGTATCTATGATCTCTGATTGACACTCTTGTCCTTATGATTCGTAAGACAGAACTCATCTTATCAGAGAGAGCATACTAGTCTTAATTCATTTGTTATTCCCATAACAATGACTGACTAGGGATTTTTAGAATGAAGTCTTATTTGTTTCAAGGTCTTACAATCATGTGCCTCACACATGATAACTCAAACTGAAACTATATTCTTGGATAGTTTTATCAATTGATATGCACATGAATACATTAGATAAAACAAATGCCTCATTTATTAACTAAAGTGTTTTATAACAATGCATTGGGGCTAGTGCTTACACTAACACCACCCATACTAATGAACTGGGTAGATAGCTTATGGATCATCCTTTGATCCTTCTCAGTGGCTTCCTTCGGGAATGTTAATCTCTGAAAATAATTTTGGACATCATAATATCATGGCTTCTTTGTCAATAACTTCAACATCCATTACTTGTTTGATTTCAAAACACAGCCTATCCAAACTAGGAATCATAACTGGCTTTGTAACTACCTCTTTTGGGTTATCCCACATAAAGACCAAAGTGGCTAAAGCATCCTCCGGTTGATTATCATCTCTGGGCAAGTAGTTGAAGGTGTATACTTCAAATTGACTACTTAACTCTTTCAAACACTTAACATAGGATAGCATTCATTCCTCTTTAACGGCCTACTTTTTTTTAGCCTAATAATTACCAATGATGAATCCCCAAAAACTTTTCCCATCTTTTCCCCTATGGCTAATAGTGTTTCCAACCCATAGATACAGGCTTCGTATTTGGCTTCATTATTTCATAGCTTTATTTCTCAACTTCTTGGCCAAGGGGAGTTTTTCACCATCTGGAGTTATAAAAATTACCCATGTTCCAACTCCCTTACCATTGACAGCCCTGTCAAAGTACATTTGCCACCTTTGCACTGCAATGGCTATAACAATTTCATTAGGGAATTCATATTCAACTTGGTCCCCTTCTAAGAGGTACTCAGCCAAGAACTTTGCTATAACATGCCCTTTAACAATCTTTTCTGGTGATGTACTCAACATCAAACTCTTATAGCAACACCAACTATCTTGCCATTTTCCCTAGCAATGATGGTGCCATCTAAAGATACTTAAAGGGATTATGCCTAGTAACCTCTTGCACTTTGTAAGAATAAAAATAATGTTTCAGCTTTTTCAAAGCTTGGATTATCGCTAGACATATCTTGTTGACCTTTGCACATCTGAATTCATAAGGGAGAAACTTCTTACTGAGATAATATATAGCAAATTCAATCTCGAACTCATCCTCTTGAGCCATCATAACCCCTACTGAACTTTCTTTCATTACTAAATATAGGATTAAGGGCCTCGATGATCGTAGTGGTTGCAAGATTAGAGGATGCAAAAGGTACTTTTTGATGATGTCAAAGGCTTTCTAGCAATCATCATTCCATTTAATTGGTTGATTTTTCCTGAGAAACTTAAAAATTGGCTTACAAATTGAGGTAAGCTTTGCAATAAATTGAATGATGTATTGAAGTCTACCCATCAATCCCTGACTTTTTTTCCTTTTGAGGTACTAACATTTCTCTAATAGCCTTCACCTTATCTGGATCTACCTCGATGCCTTTCTAGCTAACCACATGACCTAACAACTTCCTCGAGGTAACCCCAAATATGCATTTATTGTGATTAACATGAAGATTGTAGTTGATAATCCTTTGAATAAACTTTTCTAAGGCTTCAAAGTGACCTTCCCTGGTCGGTGACTTAATCATCACATCATCAACATAGACCTCCACTTTCTTATGGATCAAATCATCAAGAATCTTAGTTGTCATCCTCTGATAGGTGGTACCAGCATTCTTTAATCCAAAAAACATCACTCTGTAAGTAAAAGTCCTCTATTTCATAATAAAGGCTATCTTAATTCGATACATAATTTTGTCAAGGATTTGGTTGTCACCGACATAACCATCAATAAAATTGTATATCATACACATGGCAGCATTGTCAACCAGCACATCTATATGAGGTAAAGGAAAGTCATCCTTCGGGTAAGCTTTATTCAAGTCCCAGTAGTCAAACCACATGTGAATGCTTCCATCCTTTTTGGCTAGAGGAACAACATTGGCCATCCAAGTTGGATATTGGACATTTATAAAAAAACTTAGCCTTAATCTATTTATGCACCTCTTTCTTAACCTTCTCTGCCCATTTCGGCCTAAGCCTTTAGAGTTTCTACTTCATCGGCCTGCAATCTAGGTATGTGGGAATGGCATGTTTAGCAATATCATAGTTAATTCTCGGCATGTCTTCATAGGTTCAGGCAAAGAATTTTTCATATTTATTTAATATTCTCTCAAATTTTTCTCTTTCTTCAAAAGTTACATCTAATGCAATCAATATTTCCCTTAGATTTTTAGGTATGGCAAGATTAAATGGAGTGATATTTGTAGAATTAATATAAAAAATAAATGACTTATGGTCGTGATCATGCATAATGAGAAACATCACACAAGGAAGCAAATTTTTTTATATTATTAATATAACTAGAGCTACATACATTATCATAAAAAAGTTTGGGAATAAAAATTATATTTACAAAGGCATCCTCATCAATATCTTGTGACATAGACGTATGAGTCGATGCCTCACCTTCCCTTATATACTGTGGAGACTTCTGATATGTCCCTACTAACACCCCTTCTCTTATCTCAAGCACTTGTATCTTGAATTAAAATTTTTCTTTCTCTTTAATATAGGTAGCCAATAGATTTGGGTGATAATCTCTTTTGGGACATCATAATCCCACTTGGATAACTTTGTTATAATCTCCTCTTTCCAAAATCCCTTTGCAGGCTTCACAACCCCAAGGGGGCCAATTGAACACATCACTAAATACTTCAAATCCTAGCACAACCTTGTCCTTTACCATCACATGCTCATTTTCACCACTATAGATATGAATTGAACAAGTGGGCATAAAGTAATCGGAGAGATGAGCTTTGCCCTTCGACTTTGCTTTGAAATTCCTTTTCTTTTTATTCACTAAATAGACTATACCCTTTCTATCTCACTAACCAAAAATAGTAATCGGAGCTTGCAATCCCTAAAAGTCTCTGCATAAACCAGTTCTAAGCAAGAAATTCATTTTCTTTAACATATTCATAATCGAAGGACTCTCAGTAGAGCTCTCTTCATCCTCGATGTCTATAGTGGCTATATGAAACCCGTTAAATAGTTGGTTGGCAATATCTAACACAGACACCTAGTTCTCTCTTGTAAACCTTATGGTGACCACCTGACCTTTATATGGAAATTTTACCATTTGATGGAAGGTGAAGAGAACCCCACCCAACTCACGGAACTAAGGCCTTCCTAACAAGAGAGAAAAATTAGTTGGGGTGGATAAATTGCAAATTTAACTTTTGACTCGATTGGCCCTATTTTGAACAATGCTTTAAAGGTTCCAACTACCTGCCTCCTTGAGTTGTCATAGGCTGTGATGGTTAGACTAGATTTACTCAACATAGAAATATCCATTCCAAAGGCTGTTATCTTTGTTAAAGGGCACACATTGATGAATGAGTCATAGTCTACCATAGCACAGAATGCATTACAATAAAATGTTAAAATAACAACGAAAATCTAACTTCGTTGCTAAAATTCGTTAAAATTTTTCTATTTAGCAACGAAAATTAAAATGATTATTTTTTGTTGCTAAATATGGAGGGAAGTTTTAGCGCCAAAATATAGCAATGAAATTTTACAACAAAACGCTTATTCCATTGCTAAATAAGGTGCTAGCAGATGCGCAAAAATTTCAGTAGCAAAAATAGCAACAGAAACCTATTTCGTTGCTAAAATAGCAACGAAAAATAAATTTCATTGCTATTTTAGCAACGGAAGGGTTTTCCATTGCTAAGTCGGAATTGAAAATTTTTAAGGTCCCCTAAATAGCAACCGAATATATTTTCTGTTGCTAAAATAGCAACAAAAATAAAATTTGGTTGCTATTTAAGGTACCTTTAAAATTTTCAGTAGCGAAAATAGCAAAGAAAAATTCTTCCGTTGCTATTTTTATTTTTCGTTGCTATTTAAGCAACGAAAAAGGCTTCCGTTGCTATTTTCGCTACTGATAATTTTTAAATTCCCCTAAATAGCAATCGAATATATTTTTTGTTACTAAAATAGCAATGTAAATAAAATTCAATTGCTATTTTAGGAATATTTAAAATTTTCAGTAGCGAAAATAGCAATCGAAACCTATTTCGTTGCTAAAATAGCAACAAAAAATATATTCCACTACTATTTTAGCAACGAAAGAATTTTCAGTTGCTAATTTGGAACTAAAAATTTTTATTTTTAAAAAAAATTAAGATAATTAATATAACTATAGTTGTGGACCCGTTCCTCTATGAAACCGTTAACGTAAATAATTTTTTAATAATAAATATAGAGAAGTTGAATAAGAAAAACTCCAAAAAAGATAAGAAGTAAGATTTGCTATATTTTAATTTGTTGACTTATTCTTTGCGTCAATAGACTTTTCAAAAGTAATATTCGACAGACTATTTTTTTTTTAAATACAAATTAAATTTTCATTAATAAAATAAAATATATGTATTCAAAATTTAAACTTTAAATAAAATTATAAAATATATATAATTTAAAAAATTAGTAAAAAATTTGTTTCTATTTTAGTAACGGAAAACGAATTCCATTGCTAAATTAAGCGCCAACAGGTACAGCTAAAAATTTGGGCTGAAAAATAGCAAAGAAATTAATTTTTGTTACTAAAATAGCAACAAAATTGAATTTTCATTGCTATTTTAGCAACGAAAAATGAAATTCGTCGCTATTTTTGCCTAATGTATAAATACTTCCTTAGCTTCCCTTCTCTCCCTAATTCGTCGTTTTGCCTCAAACTCTCTGTTCCTTTCCCACATCCTCTGCCTCTCCCTCGCACTCACGATCTCCGTTGGCCTCTCGCTCTCCCATTCCCCAAACTGACCCTTTCATCAACGATATTTATGACTCTTCCCTCCCCGACGATCTCGACTCTTTCTTCTTGGACTTCGCCGTCGAAGATGATATTCCAGTTAACCAAGGTAAACTTCAATTAAAGTTTCAATCTTTTAGTATGTCTTTTTAAGGTTGACGAAAAAACAGGTCAGCTATTCCTCCCGTACCTTTCTTCATTATCTGATTACTTTGGCATTTCTTCTAATTATTTTTAGACAGAGGTGACCAAAAAAATTATCTTTCTGATCTTATCAAAGCAATTTACAGGTCAAAAAACTGAGCCCGCGCATATATATGTAAGGCTTAGCGTTTAGTCTCGTATTAGCGTTGATGCAAAATTCAGAATTGTGAGCTCTGTTAACTTGCTGATGATTCTGAGGTAAGGAAACATACAAATAAAATAAGTTTGTAAATGCTTTTCTGGTGTTTATTAGAACTACGTTTATAGATAATCAATTCTTACCCTTTTCCCGAATCGGCATTCTTTTTGCTGAATTGGAAGTTTGAAACTGTCTTTTGCTTAAAAGCCAATTTGCAATAGAATTGGCCAATTCTTTCAGTATTTCTCTAGGCCTTTTCCTTGTGTGTCTCATCGTGCTTTACTTTTACTTTTTACTTATGGTTCAATTATTGGTAGCTTGCTTGAGCTGTCAAATTTCTTCAAAAGTAATACGCTTGATGGATGACCATTTTTACTTTTTTAGTTCTATTTCTATATCTGAACTTTATTAACTTTTCTTTTTCTGCTTTTGGTTTATGTTTAAGTGGGAAGATTATCTTCTGTAGCTCTTTATTGGGGTGGAGAATTTAATCAATCCTAACTTTCCTTAGGACCATGGCTACTTCAGAAACGATTCTAAGAGTTCAATCGGGTGGTGTAACTCACCCTTGTTGGTCTGATCCATTTTTCAAGAACTGCAAGTCATTGCTTTTCGTTAAATCCAATTTAAACTGTAGAAAATGTAGAAACATGTCATCTTACCAACTATTCTCTATCTCATGAAGTAAGCATTCATTTTTTACTTTTACAAAGTTATTATTCATTGATATCAATGGAATTCTCTGACATTAATTAATTGTTAATATAATAATAATCAGGGTAAAGGGCAGAGATTGAATGACAGAGTAGAAATCGTGACTTTAAAGCCTTGTTTGTTTGCAATGGTTGAAGGTAGGTGAACTCGTTTTACCAATAATTCAGTCCATGAGAATCTCTTTTTTTTTCAATTTTACTATTTAAAATTTTATTTATAATAAGTTTCTAATTACTACTAATTAGTTAATATTCAGTGATTTAAAAAAAAAGAGAGAAAAAAGAAAGCTCAACAAGTAATCTAAAACTAAAACAGAGAAATGAACAACTAAACTAACAGCTACTGATATATATATATATATATATATATATATATATATATATATATATATATATATATATATATATATATATATATATATTTGCCATGTACTCATAACTCATACAAAGACATGTGAATCATCATATATGCTTGGATTGTTGTTGGAGCATCAAAGTTCAAAAACTTTGGTGAAGGCTAATGCTTTGTTTTATATTTATTTGTTAGTTCTTTCATTTAACTGTTTCAGTTTCCAGTTCCTTTGCTGTTGATTACTGTTATTGCTGCATTTGATGTCCTCTTGCTGTCCTTTTCATATGTTAATGCTTTGTTTTCATATGTTGATTATAATGTTGAAATAGTTTCTGCAGTTGTATTGAGAGAACACCATACATCTAAAATGAATTTACATTTTGAAAATTGATGCTTTATTGTTAATTTTTTGCTTTCTTTTTTTTAAAAAAAGTTACCTTGAAGAGGTTTCTATTGTTGTTCATAGGTTGAGTTTGGATGAACTTATGGCTTTTATTTTTGGTATCTAAAATATTTTCATGGAAACAGGAAAGAGGCTTTCTTCCCTTGTCAGTTGCGGTGTTATCTTCACCCGCATTACGTACAGAATCAGATGCATCTACTGCTGATAATTGAGAATCGAGATGTAGTTTTTTCTTATTACACCTGATAGCATTTGCATTATTAGGTGAACTTTGTTTGCTTTTAATTGAGCTAAGGGTCTAATAGCTCCACTGTTACATGGATTTCCTATCAATTTTTGGTGCAAAGGTGTTTAGATTCTACAACATTGTTAACCTATTTGGGCCCCCGAAACAAAATATTTAAACACGAGAGCTCTTTTTTTGGGATTTTCCTGAGTCTGTGGAGTAAAATAATTCAAGACATAATGGTCTTATAATAGTGTATAGTCTTAATTGGCTTTAGTCCATATCCAGCCACTTAGAGTTTGTGGGCAGTGCATGTTTATTAGAAAACACATTTAAAGTTAAATAAACTGGCATCCATATTAATTAATTAGGATAGTGATTTGGTGCACCGGATTACTATAATTAGATAGGTAAAAGAATTTGAGGAAAAGAAAAATCCTTTTTCTCTTGATCTTTTTATTGGATTCTCAGGTCAACTAGGTTGACAAAATAGCATGTAATATTCAACTACAACTGTTTTTTGTTTTTTGTTTTTTATTCATAGTAAGCAAGGCCAACGGCTACTATTGTCTATCTTTCATGTTTTTTATTCACACACATATATAACTCTTATTTTTGGAGTATTACTTTCTAAAAATAACAATATAAAGATTATTTTTAACTACTCCATACTGTGTTAATTCACAAATTTTTGTTTGTTGTTGAGTATCTATAATATTGTGTTTGTCTTTTATAGAACCTTAACTCTTGCGGAGTGCATTCAGTTGTGTATTTGTATTGGTTTGCAATTATGATTTAATTTGTAATTTTCAAGTTTAATATTCTAAAGGCTTTGAAATGGGTACTTACAAATAATGAAAGAGGCTAATGGAATAGATTTTTTTTTTTTTGGCATAAACTTAGGATAGGTACAGTAAGTGGGAGAGCTGCGAACCAAATGGATTGGACTTAATAACGCATTGTATTTTATCATAAATTTATGTTGCAATTATATAATTGTTATTTTATTATAAATGGTTCTCTCTTTTAGGCAATATGCTGTATATATGAATGGGTGCCAATTTTGATCAAATGCATACCTTGGTTTCTGTGTATGCTCTGGTATTGTTAAACTATTAATTGATTATTTGAGAAAAATCATTAATGCAGCTCCTTTTAAGAAATCTGCCTTGCATCGTCACTTTTAATTTCATATTATTGGTTGTTTTCATTGTTTGAAGTAGATTATTTAACTGTTTTCCCTAGATAATAACAAATGATGACCGGTCATTATTATTTTTTAGTCTGCAAGAGATATTTTTTATCCTTTAATTTTGTCATCGCTTCATACTTGTTAATTTTACACCATAAAAAAGTAGACCTGCAAGACCTAAATAATTTCTAGAAATTTCCAATTAGGATTAATATATACTGCATAACCAACTTATTTGGTATAAGCCACAATTTCTCAATTCTTGGGACAAAGGTGTGCTTGTCACCAGCAAAGCCATTTTCTTTTTTATTGTTCATGTGCACTTGTATTTTGCAGTTCTTAATTAGTGAGACTATGAATTTACTAGGCAAGTTCATGGGGTGCTAAAGGTGTGCTTGTCACCAGCAAGAAACATATGACAATGAGTTGAATGGAAAACATTTTGTATATGATGGAGAAAAAAGCTTGTTTACTAATGGTGCACTTCAATGCAACAAACTTGAGTTTAATGCTGCGCTTAAGGATATCACTTCTACCAGGTTGGTGGTCACTGAGGGGACTTTTATTCAAATTCTACTTGTTTTCCTTTTTATTGGTTTATTTTAATGCATGCTTGTGTTGGTTATAGTTGTCATAGAATTATTCCTCATTAAAAATATTTTTGTTTTTCTTTTGCCAGAAACAATGGAAATGTAAGCCCCGATGGGCGTGGAAGTCCTAATGAGAGTGACAGAAAGAGATTGCGGCGCCTATATCATTCCAAAACGTTTAAAGTGGAGATAAGTTTTGCTGCAAAAATTCCCATGCAAGCCATTGCAAATGCTTTCCGTGGACAGGAATCAGAGAACTCTCAAGAAGCTATAAGGGTGCTGGACATTATATTGCAACAGCATGCTGCAAAACAGTAAATGAAAATTGTTAACTTCATTTTGCTCTTTGATTTGTGAGGCTATGTCTTTGTGATTGAAGTGCCTTTATTGCAAAAAACATGCTTTACAAAATGTTTTAAACTCCATCGGCAGTTGAGTGATTCTTCTTTGTGGTTATATTCCTTGTAGGCATTACTTAATTTATTTAGATGATGTCTTATGTTACAACTTACAAGATGATTTTGGTGTTTCATTCTACTAATTTTTTTTTTATCTTTTTGTTATTTGAGATTAGTTAGTGTGTTAATGATGCCCTATGAAGCTTTAGTGTTCCTGGGATTGGCTAATCAAAGATACATTAGCACTTTGAAATTTATTGTGTGTTAATGATGCCCTATAAAGCTTCATATGCCTTGAAATTTATTGCATGCTGAGCATACAACACCTGTATAAATGGAAATCTAAACCAATTTGATGAGAAACAATCCTTGGATTGTTGTTGGATAGGCCACAGGTAGTAGGGAATTTGGTTGATTTCCAGTCAACCACACATAATTAATTTATTAGCTGCCTTTAAATTTTAATTAATTCTTCTTGATTAAGGCAATCTTCTTCATTGGGAGTTCTGTAGAAAGTTTGGCCAGTTAGGTTAGATACTACTATATATATATATATGAACTTTTTAAATAAATACACTATATTTCACATCCCATTTTGTTTTTTCTTTTCATTTGTTAGATTTTACATCTCTAAATAGAATTTGAAAATTAAAAAAAAAAAAATCAAAGCCCTTTATTTAGGCTGAGAAGCAGAATTTTTGTTTCGATTGTTCAACCATTTCAGCAACAGAAACAGGATGCTGTAACTCCACTTTCAGAAGCAGAAGCTCTTGATATTTGAATTGTTAATATTGTGAAAGAGCTTGCTATGGTTTAATATTGATTTTTCAATTGTTATCAATTGGTTTACTTTGCAGGACTCTCTCATTTATTACCTTTAAGTGATCATGCTATGAGGCAGAGTAGGCAAGAAGCAATATCTGTGGTTAATCGTTTGGTAACTAACTCTAATATGATGCAATGAGGTAGAGTAAGCAAGAAGCAATGAAGTCACACTCAGCCAGTATCATCAACCTCAGCCAAACACCACTCAAGTTACATGAGGCAGTTGTAGTAGAACACCAGCCATCTCAGTCATATTTTGGCTATGTTTGTTTGCCTCATAAAGATTTTAATTTTGGTAATTCATTAATTTTCTTGTACAATGTTTAATAATATCTGGACATTTAATTTTGTAACGATGCTGTTCTTGCATTAATGTCGTTTGTACTTGTTGGATCACTCTTTGACTATGTAGAGTGTTCTCTAAATCTGTGTCTTTTTTTCCCTTTTCACTTATTCCAAATAATAATGAATTACATAAGAATGGTGGACTTGTTTCTGATTGCAGTCTAGGTGTTTGAATACTGTTCATTGTATGTTTCTTCATATTCTTATGATTCTATATGTTACTTTTCAAGGTTGAATCTTGAAGTAGTTATAGAACTCCTTTTCTTTTTGCCAAGGTATCAACTGGATTTGGAATGGGAAATGTCGCAATACAAGTTAAAAGTTATTTTTTGTAAAAAAGCAATATTATTTTAGTGACGGAAAAGTGGCCGAATTTACCAACGGAATTACAAATTTTCATTGCAAAATTTAGCAACGAAATTTCAAATCCGTGGCTAAATTTAGCAATCGAAATTAAATACCGTTGCTAAATTTAGCAACGAAAATCTAAATTCCGTTGCTATAAATTTAGCAACGAAAATCTAAATTCCGTTGCTAATTTTGACCAATTCATGAAAACTTACATTAGTTGACTTTTGCAACGGAATTCAATTTTAGTAACGGAAAAAATTTCTGTTGCTAAAAAATAGCAACCGTCAAAATAGCAACCACTCGTTCTGTTGCTATTTTACATTGCTAATTTTGATTAGCAACGAAAATTCAATAATTTTCGTTGCTATTTTCTGTTGCTATTTGGGTATTTTCTTGTAATGATGTGTGCTTGCCATTTACCTCAACTCAAATGTATAGCAGGTAGTGATATTGAGGCCCCACAAGGGGTAAATCTACACTAGTATAAAAAATGCTTTCTCCTGCACCCCTTTTTACTAAATCCAACAATTTAGAAGGCAAAATGGTTATGGCTATTGTAGATTCGCATAAGGCTTCAACTAGCTTCTACCTATATGATGGTAATTACCTTAACAAATCACACTTTGATATTTAAACTGAAGTCTTCTTCAACTATTTAAGAATCTGATCATCCTTAGGCTCTTTTTCTACAAATGGTGTTGCAGGCATCGACTGTTTCTTTACTTCAAAAATAACCCTTTCACTTCTGGTTACAGCTTTGACCACCTCTCTCCCTTCCTCATCTGCATCTTCAAAATCCCAAAACCCTTATGTATTTGTTGTAGCATCCTCTTTGACTTCACCATTTATCTTTCAAATATTTGTCATACAAACTAACAGTTTCGATCTATCGTCTCTATATGATGTCTCTGGATTTATGAAGGTATGTTCACCCCGTGCTCCTATGTTTGACCCCTGTTGAGCTCAGTAGGTAATGGTTAAATAATCATCGCCATATAAATCTTATAACACATACAATTCGAGCAAACTAGAACCAACCATAAATACTGATGGTGGTGGCACTGCATTGTAGTTTGATTTCTTCTTCTCCCTTTTCTCTAGATCAGCAATCTGGTTACTATCAATGAGATCTTGAACCCAATCTCTCAAAGTTGAGCAACTACCAGTCAAGTTGTAAGGCCCCTAACATGACCCTAGTTAAAAATGCGTGCTTTTATAGGATTATGTTTGATTATGATTAAATTAAAAATATGAATTTCATATAAGGTATGGCATAAGTGATAAATTATTTTGTTATTATATTAATTGCATGAAAATAAAATTTAATATTATAGTTTAATATTATTCGAGGGTATAATTGAAGTATAAAGTATTAATTTGGGGTGAATATATAATTATGGCATTTTAGGGGTCAATTGTGAATAGAAGAATAAATTGAAAGGTTAATTTAAGAGAAGGAATAAATGGAGGGGTTAATGTTAACATGCAAAAAGGAAGAGAGGTTTCAGTAGAATATGCAAAAGGTGGAGGAATTAAAAAGGAGATTTTTCATGTCAGTATATAATGAAAATTAAAGGGATGTGAGAGGAGATTTGTGAATGGAGAGTGAGAGTGAAGGTCGGCATTTTGGTGAGGAAAAAACCAAAAAATTTATTCATCTCTTCTCATCCATTTCCTTTAAATCTTTCAAGCACTCTAAGTGACATTACATGATGATTAATCAAGAGCAACTAAGTGTACAACTTTAAGGTAATAATCTCAATTGGTTTGCATCTTCTTCTTCTCCTTTTTCTTCTCATTTTTTTGAAGTAATGGTTGAGTATGGTGCTGGAATTTTTGATTAAAAATGATGTTGGTTGTAAAGGAGAAGAGGAGAGTAGAAAGATCAAAGGAAAAGGGCTGGCAAGAGATTGAAAGCTAAGGGAATTTCGGCCAAGGTATGGGATAGGGTTTATCTTGCATGCATGTGACTAATAATTGTATAATTAAGATGCATATGTGTGATGGATTGATTAAATGGAAGGAGGCATGAAGTTAGGGTGTGTTACAATAAGTGTTACATGAAAACTTAATGAAACTAGTGGCTGTAATTTAATCATAAAATGAGTTAGGAACCTTTAATTGAGACCATGTTAATTTTTATAGTTATATGTAAAAATTTGTAGCTGAAACCTAGCACTAAATTGGCCTCTAAACTATCCTTATATTTAATGGAATATTATATGAGCTGTTGAATTCGGTTCTGGAATAGGTTGTGGTAATTGTGTTATATTTTCATGTGTAATGGTCAGAATTCTATGAGGTTAATTCCTATGCAAAATAGACTCCTAAATGCTCATTTTGTATGAAGGAAGTATGAACTAAATTCGGATGCATGTATGTCAAATGTTGGCTTGAAATTCGTAGGGAATGGATGTGCTGTTAGGGAACAGACCTTAGTAATTTGGCATAACTCTTGGTAGAGTTGTTAAAATGCTAAAAAGTAAAATTCTGGTAAAACTAGAGACATGGACGTATAAATTTGATGGAGAAAAGTTGGTCTAATTCCTTCTTCATTTTATTCTATGAATTTTTATAAGAGGTAACAAACACTGTTTTGGTTCTATAAACAGCCTATAATTTTTCTCAAATATCTCGAGCTATAGATAAGATATTGAGGTGAATTTGATGCTTTGGAAACTAGACACATAGGAGAATAAGATTGTAGAAGGTCATTTTGCCTAAAAATGACATTTTCCAAATCTTAAGTGGCTCACAAGTTGGATCCAGAATGCTGCCCCTGTGCAGAATTTTAATGTATTTTACATTATGATTTTTATATAGTTAAGTTAAAATGTGTCTATGTGACTACACAATGAATTGGATATGGCATGAGATATGATTATTAATAAAGGTCTCTCTCTCTCTCTCTCTCTCTCTATATATATATATATATATATATATATATATATGTACATAGGTAAAGATTATTGATAAAGATATCAAATATTTATATGTGATTAAACTTATATACATGATTGATATATGCAAGATTATTTTCATGTGTGTAATCCTATGATGAGTAAGTGTATATTTTAACATGTACCTATACTATGAAATAAGAAATACAATAGTGTGACCACGTTCACATGTAATGTCTTATGGATAACATATTAAAGTATATATTATGATGATATATGCTCAATTGTCAATACTTGAATTGTTAAATGGCAAATTGGATACATGTATTTATATAAACTAGGGATTATGAATCTTTTTACATGATCACATACATAAGTTGTGCTATATTGGAAAGTTCTTAGAACAAGGCATGATTTATGATGAGTACTTGAACATGTATGATATATTACATGATTGTCATGGTACGATCAAACTAAAATGTGATATGTAATGATAACACGATTAAAACTATGTGAAACATTATATGAACTTTGTATACATAGTTATGCTATAGCAATAATATATCTATAATATGGTTATATGTGTGCAAATTGATTAGTCAAGTGCAAGCATGATATACGAAAACATAATTAAATAAAGTATTGCCTACAATTAGAGTTTGATTGTGGATAGATAAGCGCCTATAGGGATATTGCAGCTGCCACCGTTGACTTGTTTAGGTCTAAAGTACAGTTGATCCTATTGTGGTTGTCTTTCATATTTATTATCCTCACTAAGCTGTATAGATTAGCACGAGTTATTTGATCCTTATAGGTTCTGTAGTCAAGGCTTTTGCACAGGAACATTCTCTGCATCAGGATAGGCCAACACCAGTCTATAGAAGTTGATGTAAGCATTTTGATTAATTTTTGTATAAGTTCCTTAAAATGTTTAATATGTATAAATTGTTATATAACATATGTAAATCTTATGGAGAATAATATTGTAACAAACTCATAGTGAGAATTCTAGTATATGCATGCATCTAGGAGCTAGAATGCTTATATTCATATGTGCTAAATATGTTGAATGCTATGCATGATAGTGAATAGACTAAGATAATTGAATATGGCATGACTATGATAATGGGTTGCATTATGAGTCCTTGTGCATATGTAATAAGTACATGAAAGATGTTAGAAGTACCTAACTAATATATAGGTTGCTTGATTAGATGAATCAGGTGATATGAATGCTTGTAGATTTTAATTGGGTCAATAACCTAATATAACTTGACTTAAATACATATCATAATATATAATAAAGGTACTAGAATGGGGTGTTTCACAAGTGGCCTTTATGTTGATGAAAAGGACAAAATTGGTTCGATCTGTACCCTAGCATCCCCCTGGTTTCTTGCCGGCCTAGGAGGCAAAGGTTGTAGCTTTCCTTCTTTGACCAACCACTTGAGCACCCAAAATAAAGGCTTACCCAGATTAGAATAATGCCTTTGAGCAGTTTTAGCTACTGACACCTCAGCCGTCTTATTGGTATCACTACTGCTGCCTACACCAACTGCTTTTCCTATTGCTGAAACACTATAAGTCCATCGACTACTGCCATAATTCCCACTCCCCTAACTACTTGCTTTCTTTGCTAATACTCACTCTCAGCCTCGATTGTAATATCTTTGAGTGATTTTCAATCTTTCAAACCCTTCATTTATAGCCTAAATTTCAAGTATGGACTAGCAGTCCTAATAAAAATCCTGAACCAATAATAAGTTTATATTTTCCTCTTTATTTTCATCACCCGATTCCTGCATTGAGTAAGATACTCAGGGAAGGATTCATCTGGTTTCTACTATAATAGCTTTAAATCTTTAAGGGTGACTTCCATCCTTGCACTGCAATTATATTGTTTCATAAATTCTTCCATCAATCTATCCCAGACCTTCTTTATCTTTCGATCAAACCCGTGATACTAGTTAATTAGGGAGCCCACCAAGCTTAGGCTAAAGTACTTAACCTTTTGCCTTTTTGTGTGTGGTTCCCTTCAGAACTAATGTATACTGTTTAATATAGGCAAATGGGTCAGATCTGCCATCGAACTTGGGTAGGTCCATTATTTTGAACCACTGTGGCAGCGCTTCCTTAATATCCAAGTCTTTATCTTTCAGACTGATTCCCTTTCCTAGTGACAATACTCAAGCCATAGCCTCGATTTTATCTTCCATCTTTTTCAGGGCAAGGTCTTCTGTTATGACCACCCTGCTTCTCTATAGTTGTATCACTGTAGGCTCCTTATCTTCTTATAGTATAAAGCCTTCCTCTAGAAGCCAACCCTTTTCTTTTATCTATTAAATTGGTGGAATCTGTGGTGCCATGCTCTTGGACTCAACAACAGAAGTAAATGCTACAGCTATTGTTGTGGTGGCCTCCTCACCTATAACGGGTTCAGTCAAACCCACAATAGGTGCTACAAGTTGTATCTAGGATCAGGCGCCAAAGCAGTCGCCATCCCACTAATCATGGTCATCACCCTCCGTTCAAAATCTTCAAATCTCCTATTTAAGTCTTGAAAGCTTGATGGTTTAATCTATTTAGGCATATCGGCCATTTCTACCCTTTCCATGTCACTAAACAAGTCACTCAATCCAAATTTTGTGCTTGATTTAGACCCACTAGTTTCAGCCTATTTCGAAAAAAGCTCCCTAATGAGAAGACCGTCAGGACCCATAAAACACATAGTTGGGTGATTTATAATAGCTGAAAAAAATAAAGGGTTAGAATGATGCATTAATTTTATGCAATTCATTATTGACAACCATACACATAAAAACAAAAGATTCTAACTCTGTTTCTCCCACAGGAGGTCTCATGGTCTTTTCTCTATGTAGGTTTGATCTATGGGTTAACAGAAAACCCAATAGTGTTCAGTGAAAAACCTGCAGCATAACATCTCTTTATTTAAAATGTATGCAAGAGAAATTTGGCAATTATGTATTTAAGTAATCCGATTAATACAAAATTTATAAATTTTAAAAATATTAAATTATTTAAAATATCGAATTATATTGTGTTGTTTAATAATAAAGAACCAAAAAATCAAATCGAGCTATTTCAAATTTTTTAAAGAATTATATTTAGTTATTCTGAATTTTTAAAATAATAATAATAATAATAATAATAATAATTAATTTTTAAAATATTTAAAATTTTAAGGCAATATAAAATTTTGCTGATTTTAAGATTATACTGGACGGTATATACACCTAACTCTCGTTACAGGAATTTAGTTAAAATCGTGCATATTTTTGAGTCCTTCCGTTGGATGGACGCTTAATTTGTGAATAGAAGGAATTTGGCTGTTGGACACCAGATCTGAATGCGTATACTTGATTTACTCTCGTTAGACTTAAGGGCTGATTTCAATAAAAGCATACCACAAATAAAAGAAAATTCCCAACATTTTTATATTTCAGCAGCTCAAATCTGTTTAAAATTTCCCCCTTATTAAATTAAAAAAGTTTTTTTCTTTTTATTTTTATATTTTTAGCCGTCGTCGTTTCTTGAAAAAGTTGTGATAAATGAGGCTCTCTGGCGGCCGTCTGGAACCGTCTGCTTCAGCTACGCCGTCACCATGTCTGCTTCAATCTCCTCTTCTCTTCGCTTATTCTCCAGCAAAGTCCCAATTTCTCTTAATCCAACCAAATCCTTGATCTCTAATTCAAAACCCACTAATATCTCCTTCTTCATTTTCTATAAACCAATCTCTTTCCAAAAAATTCCAAGCACGAAACCTCCCCGACCATTTGCATCGTCACCAGGCTCTACGTCTCTGCAACGCATTGAAGAACTCCCTCCAAAGCTTCAAGAAATCGTCAAACTCTTCCAATCTGTGCAACAGCCAAAGGCTAAATACGAGCAGCTCCTTTTTTATGGCAAAAACTTGAAGCCACTCGATGTCCAATTCAAAACCAGAGACAACAAAGTAGAGGGTTGCGTTTCGCAAGTTTGGGTTCGGGCCTACTTAGATGCTGATAGGAATGTTATATTTGAAGCTGATTCTGATTCCGTGCTCACAAAGGGGCTCGCTGCTTTGCTCGTTCAGGGGCTCTCAGGCCGACCTGTTGAAGAGGTTTTGAGACTTTCACCGGATTTTGTGGTGCTTCTGGGATTGCAACAGAGTTTGACTCCTTCGAGAAATAATGGGTTCTTCAATATGTTGAAATTGATGCAAAAGAAGGCGCTTGAGCTGTATGTGGAGGCTGAGAAGAGCAGTGGATTGAATTCAGGCAACGGTGGCAGTGTTGAATTGGGTAATATTCAAAATGATGTAGAGTCAAATGGTGATGGTGGTGTTCTAAGCAATTCAGCTGGAAATTTTGATTCAAGTTCAGAATCAAGAGTCGGTGGTGGTGATAATAAGGATTCAGGTAATTTAAACGGCAGAGGGCAAAGAATGAAGGAGATATTGGAGAGAGAACTAAGTCCCATTGAGTTGGAAGTGGAGGATATTTCTTATCAGCACTCAGGGCATGCTGGTGTAAGAGGAAGTGATGGTGAGACACATTTCAATTTGAAGGTGGTATCTAAAGAATTTGAGGGGAAGAGTTTGGTTAAGAGGCATAGGCTAATTTATGGCTTATTGCAAGAGGAACTACAGAGTGGATTACATGCTTTGTCAATTGTGGCAAAGACACCAGCTGAAGTTGATGCTACATGACGGGTGACTATCACTCAATCTAGCTTCTACGTTGACTTATAAAAAAGGTGTTGTGATTAAAGTTGTATGATTCAACGTTTATTATGAGTATTTGCAACGCTTAATTTAATTACAGATTATTGAAAGTTTTGTAATACAAATGGCATATTTTAATCATTGCTTTTGCAGTTGTACTGTTCTAATGCTTTCTGCTTATGTTAAAGGTTCTATTGCTATTTGTTGTATATCAAATATTGGTGACTCTGCTTTTCGTGCTCTTGCTCAGAAATTATCATGTAGGAATAAAGATTATGCATTAATGAACCAGGCTTGAATAATTGAGTTAAGTCAGAAATTTTCTTTTGCATTATTGTGTTAGGAGATCCGATCATCAGTTTCCTAGTTTCTGATTTCCTTAGTTGGAGTTCAGTTTCTTCTAGTTTAGTATGTCATAGAAAGTTGGAGTTCAGTTTCTTCTAGTTTAGTATGTCATAGAAAGGCTTTCTGTGATTAAACAAGTTGAGATTGTTGCTATTTCTTTTAGAGGATGTTCAGCTGATAAAACAATTCTAAATATTCCTCTGGAGGTATATTATTCTTCTTTCTTCTCTTTTTCCTGAATGATGAAAAGGAAACGCAAATGTATAGGAAGAACTAGGGAGCTAATGAGGCCATCTATGTGATACCTTTGTATGTAGCTGGGTTAAGGATTTGTGAGTGTTCAGAGGTTCAGGTTTGAGATGCTAGCGAGGGCTATGATCATGGGTGAAGCCTTCTATGGTGCGTGTGCTGATTCTGGAGTGTTTCTGATTTTGACAGACAACAGTTCCAACCACCAAACAGTTTAAAATTGTGAATTTTGCTTCTTTAAACAGCGATTAAACATCTTGAGGTTTGTTAATGATGAATTATCATCTACCCATGTTCACATAACTGAATTGTTGATTGAGTGAATAAGGCAGCCCATTATTTGAATTGTAGGCATTTTGTAAACTTAATGTAAACCGAAGCTGTAGTGGAATGAATAGCAAATCCAAATAAAAAAAAATAAACACATGAATTCAGCTTAGGATTCTCTTTTGATCCCACTGAGGATCTAACTGATCTTTCCGATCTCAAGTTTGTTGAATCCTATAATTTTCAATTTGGAAGTGCTAAGTTTGGGAGGACTAGAAATATGGAAAGAATCAATTATGTGTGGTGTGTTTCATCTTCGTTTAGTCTCCTTGTATCTTGCACTGACTGGAATTTAAGAGCTTGTCACAAATCGGCAGGATAATTTACAAAACTCATGATATGAAGTGAAATAACATGTAATCTGTGCATGAGCTTTCATGTAAGATCATCTATAGGGCTAGGACTGTTACACCACAAGAATTATGTTCGGTGATTAGCATGGAATATACTTCATTGGGTTCTGACATCATATATTTTTAATTAATGTATCAATCCAGACAGAAGTGGGAAAGTAAATGCGGAAACTTCTGTTGCTTCATCTTTTTGTTTTGCAGCTTCGAGCTACTAAAACACCAGTTGGTGGACCTGTCATCTCAATATCACATCTTCCATGTAACCAATATGAATAGTGGAGCAAACCCAGGGTAGCTTTAACTTTGAAAGTTCCTCTTACATTGTAAATTATTTTGTTACTCTCCACCTGCTTTTGCAGTTCTGCAGCAACATTTTGTGGCAAATACACTAAACTTGATATGATGCGAACGGACTCCCACCTTGTTTCTTTTTTTCTTTGGGTGAAAGGTTGGAGAGCTTGTGTTCCTATGAGACTGTCGAAAAAGTAGAGCTCTATATCCACATATTCGAATCTTACATCCATTTTCTTGTTTGGATTGGAAAAATTCACTAGGAAGGTAAGATCACCGTTGAAGTACTCAGGTGCGTCAAAGTAGATATTGTTTAGGTTTGCGTTAGGAGTGTCAAATGCTGGGTTTCTTGGCTTAATGACAAGGTAGATGATCAACGTTGCGATACCAAAAATGATGAGAGTAAGGCTGAATATAAGACATATAATTGCACCAAACCATACAAAAGGGTTGGTCTGGTGAGGTCGACGGTGCTGGAGAATAGGTGGCTTTCTTGGTCTTTTGCTTGCAGAATTTGGTCTGTCTGTTGCTGTTGAACTATGTCGGTCTCTGGCTTGCTTTGATAGGATAATTTGGTTGGGAGGAGCTGGAATGTTTTGCATTTGCATTATAGGTGAAGTTGCAGATGGTGGTGGAGGTAGAGGTGGAGATGGTAGTGGAAGCATCTTTTTTCAAGTTAAACTATAAAGCAAAATATGGAGGAAGAGGATATAGATTAGAAAAATGTTGTTGGTTAAACATATGGGAAATGGAGAATATAAAAAGAGAGGGAAAAGAAAGAGGCTTTTGATTTAGGGGGGCAGTGGTCCGTATTGTTGTTTTTGAGATTGGCAAAAGAAGGTTTGAGTGGATTTAAAGTTGGAAAACAACATATGTTTGGGTTTGAATTGCTTTATTGATTTTCAATATGCACTACGTTAAGAAATGGCCAAAGAAAGTGGCGGAGACGATTTGATTTGTAGTACGTTTTGTATGCACTATATAATCGAATGATCAATGCATATAGATTGTTTTGATTATTCAATTTGACAATGTGTAGTGCATGGCGCATCGGTGTATCGAATTAACAGTTAAGTAAATATGCGTAAATGAAAATTATATATAATTTAAATAATCGAGAGTTTATCTACTTTATCAATTGATCAATGTTCAAATCATTGTTGAATTCTTATTATGCCCTCAAAAGATGTAATTACTAAAAAAAGAAAAAAAAAACAAAAAAGAAAAGAACAAGAAGAGAGAAAAGTGTTCATAAAAGATCAATGTTGAATGAATGGCAACCATGAGGGATACAAGGATTTATAAATCTAAAGGCTAAGGTTTTATTGCCTCGTATAGGCTTATGAGTTAAGTTATATGATTAGGTGTTGTGTTCTCTTGTCCTTATCCGTTAAGAAAAGAATGAAAATCCATTTTGAAAAGTGGACTAAAGTGATGATTTTAATCTTGTAATCGGTTCTAGTGAATTGATGCAAATATTTGCTAAGTACTTCTTCAACGGTATAATTAGAGTTGGCATTTTTCTTTTTTCACATTTAGCCTTTTAAATATTTATTTTAGTAGACATTAGATACAAATAAGATTTTAAAGGAACAAAAATAATAATTTTGAGACTTAATTTGTAATAAAATAATACCTGTTGTAACACAATAAAAATTTTAATATTTATTACAACTAGGGTTGAGCCTAATTGAATTGGACTAAATGAATTTTGATTTATTTAGTTTTATTGTTCTTATTTTCGGTTCGTTCAGTTCTGAACCAAATTAAAAATGTGAATTATTTGTTTGATTTTGAAAATCAAATAGACCAAACTAACCAAATTTATGAAAATAACGTTGTTTTGTAATTATTTAATGTATTCTTATTACATAAAAAATATATGGATGGAAAAAAAAAATCCCTTTTCCTGTATAGATGAAAATATATAATGAAATTTATATATATAATATTACTATCTAACTGAAGCCAAGCATTATTTAACAAAAAGAATTGAAATATTTAAATTGTTTTTTTTTTTTCTTGAAAGCAACAAATTGAAGTAAATGACCAAGACAGGAATTTCATGTACAATTTGAAAAAAGAAACAGAGTTGTCCAATTATAATACTTCAAAAGCAATATAATGGTTTGAATTATCACTTTACACATATTGATATAAATTAGGGATTTTTACACAAATGCCACATAAAAAATATATCATTAATGTTTTCGTGGGTTTTCAACTTTTTATAAAACCCAAACCTAAATTTTATGTTTCATAACTGCTCTTTCTCCAATATTTCTCTTTCAAATATTCCCCAAACAGCTTATTTCTATCGACAGTTACAATTCAAATATGATTCTCTCTCAAAAACAAAAATACAGATCATTTTCCTCCATCCATAAGCAAACACTGTGATTGTTCTCATTGTAATATTCTAATTGTTCCTCAGATAATGTAAATTAATAGCACTCCGATCTCATAAACCTTCATCTTCCTACGATCAATGTAAGTTTTATCTTCTTTATGCGATTGAAACGTTATATTCTACTGTCATTATTTCAACGAACTTCTTTCTACAATCGGATCAATGAAAATATTGAAATCCTTTTAATTCTCTGCTATTGTTCTTTTTATGTAAAATTCTTCACAATCTTCATTAAATCATATGAAATCTTCGTTGCATTACAAAAACTTAAAATAGTTTCTACTTCCCTCACAATGTACTTAAAATTCT
Source organism: Excoecaria agallocha (assembly GCA_037975025.1). Lineage (NCBI taxonomy): Eukaryota > Viridiplantae > Streptophyta > Magnoliopsida > Malpighiales > Euphorbiaceae > Excoecaria > Excoecaria agallocha. The sequence goes on along the minus strand of CM075821.1, from coordinate 30,761,323 downwards.
AAATAATGATTTTTCATGTCGTCAATTTACTCTGTTGCAGTATTATATATGCGATAACTTTTTTACTGTATTCTCATTACAACAACTAAAAGCTTTACACATTCTATTTAGCTTGTAGTGAAAGCTAATTACACTGTATTTAGTTTCATAACTTTAATCACTTTTTTACATACAAATAAATACAATATATTTTGATTTTAAGAAACTCAAAACATTGTATATTATTTCCTTGTGACTACATACAGTGTATCCCATTTTTTACATCATTAAAATACAATGTATTTTGTCTTCTTTAAACTAACATACAGTGTATTTCATTTTTTAATCAGTAAAATACAGTGTATTTTATCTTATTTACACTAACATACAATGTATTTTATGTAGACAAATAATTTATTTTGCTTGTTTCAATATATTGTGTTTGTTACAGTGCACTTTCTTTTCTTTCCAGCAACATATAGTGTATTCTATTTTTTTCACAAGTAAAATATAGTGTGTTTTATTCTCTGTAAACTAAAATACAGTGTATTTTGGAAAAAAATTCATTCATTTGACTTTATTTAATATATTGTGTTTGTTACAGTGCATTATCTTTTCCTTCGACTAAAATACAGTGTATTTCATTTATTATATAAGTAAAATATAGTGTATTTTGTGTTCTTCACAATAACATATGGTCTATTTTACATCCATATATACATAATCATGCATTTTTTAGATTTATTTTACATACAATATATATATATATATATATATATGTATGTATAGTGATAATATAATACAGTGTATGGAGGTTTGTTAAACGATGTAAAAAAATCAACAGAGTGTATTACACTTTAAAATTGTATTGTAAAATAAAATGCTTTATATCTCGTACAAACATTATTGTTATTTTCTGATTTATTTTACATTCATATGCATATAATTCTGATATTATATCAATATGGACATGATACCATTAGTAATACAACATGGAGGCCACTGGAATGTAAATGAAGAATGTGATAATTTTGAAGTGAAAGGCATCTTACTTCCATCAACTTGCAACTACGAACAACTATCAGAAGTTATAACATAATAGATGAATATAAATGTAGAATACGACATCCTTGAAATAAAGTACAAACTAAAGGCAGGATATCCACCACTAAAAGTTAAAGATGACATGTCCCTTCTATTCTACATTGAGCTAAAAAAGAAAGAACCAGATTTCACAACTTATCCTCTGTGCATCACAATTCTACACAATACTATCATAGGTAATATATCAAACAAACACTTTTAATTTTCCATTTCCATTATTAAATTCATTTTTGTAATACATGATATTATATTTATATAATATCATTTTACTGGGTTCAATATATTGTGTTTGTTACAGTATATTTTTTTTCTTTTCACCAATATACAGTGTATTTTATTTTTTACATAAGTAAAATACAGTGTATTTTATTTTATGTATACTAACATACATTGTATTTTAGAGAAAAAATTCATTCTTTTGACTTGGTCCAATATATAATGTTTGTTACAATGTATTTTCTTTTCTTTTGACAAACATACATTGTATTCCATATTTTACATAACTAAAATATAGTGTATTTCATTTTATTGACAATAACATACAGTGTATTTTGTGAAAAAAATTCATTCATTTCACTTGTTCAATATATTGTGCTTTTTACAGTGTATTTTTTTTTCCAACAACATACATGGTATTCCTTTTATACATAAGTAAAATACAATGTATTTTGTTCTCTTCCTACTAATATACATTGTATTTTGCGGAAAATATTCATTCATTTAACTTGTTTCAATATATTGTATTTGTTACATTGTATTTTCTTTTCTTTTCACCAACATACAATGTATTTCGTTTTTTACATAAGTAGAATACAATGTATTTTATTTTTACACAATAACATACAATGTATTTTGTGGAAAAAATTCATTCATTTGACTTGGTTCAATATATTATTTTCGTTATAATGTATTCTATTTTCTTTTCAATATCATACAATGTGTTTTCTTTTCTTTACATATATAACATACAATTTATTTTATTTTCTATACACTAGCATACATTGTATTTTGGAGAAAAAATTCATTCATTTTGGGTTAGTTCAATATATTGTATTTGTTACAGTGTATTTTCATTTCGTTTGACTAAAATACAGTGTATTCCATTTTTTAGATAAGTAAAATACAATGTATTTTATTTTTTCACACTAACATACAATGTATTAGGTGATCTGTCAAACACAATATAGACTAAAGTTGCAATAATAGATAGTGAGCAAGCAGCATCCAGTGCCTTAATTGATGAAGATTTACATTTTACCGATACTAGCACAAACTTGATGGAATATGTGAGCAATATGAGCAAAAATACAGTTTATGAATTACTTACCGGTAATGAAAATGTTTAAGGAGAAGACAAAGACCCCTATTTTGTAACCATCAACAATGATATGCAGGATGAAATTAAAGTTGGACAGATTTACAAAGATAAAGACACTCTAAGGAAATCAATAAGTTTTTTCTTTTACAATAAAGCATAATTTTCAATTTAAGGTAACAAAATCGTGTTCCAAAAGATATTTTATTTGCTGCATAGATGACAGTTGTTGCTGGAAGTTAAAAGCATCAAAGAAAGGGGACACACAATTGTTTAAATTTAGAAAATTCATATCTGATCACACCTGCAATGTTGAAGTCAGGTTAAATAACAAGAGGCAAGTAACACCAACCTTGATTGCTAATATTGTTAAAAACAAATATATGAATTTTAAGACTATATATACTCCAGTAGACATCATACGAGATATGCAAAATTATTATGAAATCAATATAAATTGCTTAAAGGCTTGGAGGTCCAAGGAAAGGGCTTTGCAAATCATAAGATGTAAGCCACCTGATTCCTATTCACTTTTGACTAGATACTTATACATGCTAAAAGTAAAAAATAGTAGATCTATCATGGATTTGGTAACCCAAGAAGACCAATAATTTCACTACGTTTTCATAGCCGTAGGAGCATCTATTAAAGGTTGGGAACATTGTAAGCCAATTGTAGTTGTTGATGGTACCTTTTTGAAGTCAATATATGAGGGCACAATGATCATAGCATCAACACAAAATGTAGCTGGTAAAATATTTCCTTTAGCGTACTTCGTAGTTGATTCAAAAAAATAATGCATCCTAAGAATGGTTTTTTTTTTTTTAAAAATTAGATAGAGTTATGGATTAAGATCCAAAATATGCATCATATCAGACAGACATGAGAGTATAAATAATATTATAAAGAATGTATATCCAGAAGTTAGTCACTGTATATGCGTTTACCATCTATTAAACAATGCTAAAACAAGATTAAAAAAAATACAAAAAAATTAAGGAGCTGTTATTTGTAATAGCTACATCATATACAGAAAATGATTTTGAACATAACCTGAAAGAGCTAAACATGGTTGATGCACGTATTAGGCTATACCTAAAAGATATTGGGAATGAGAAATGGTCCAAATTATACTGTACGAGCAATCGATTTTCAACCATGAGATCGAATATTGCTAAGTATATGAATTATACAATGAAATCAGCAAGAGATTTACCAATCATGCCATTACTTGAGTACATACGTGCTTTAATCAAAGAATGGAGTTGCATTAATAGAGACTTAGTATCAACAACTTTCACAACATTACTGAAAGACCATGAAGATGATCTACAGAAAAATTACATTTTTTTTGCTAAAAATGAAGGTATGCTTCTTAAACTTATATGTATAAATTTCATATTCTAAATTAATTTATGTTTAAATTCTATAAAATATAAAATACATTTTGTTACAAAAATGTAAAACTAGTGTATTACATAACAGTTAATCTTTTACACAAAAAAATACAGTTTTATTTCTTTTTACTAAAATTGATATACTGTATTTTTTCATAATAAAATACAATGTATTTTCTTTTAACTAACATACAGTGTATTTCATTTCTTACATAAATAAAATATAGTGTATGTTCTTTTCTTTTAACTAAAATATAGTCTATTTCGTTTCTTACATTAATAAAATACAATGTATGTTCTTTTCTTTTCACTAACATACAGTGTATTTCATTTCTTATATAATAAAATATAATGTATTTTATTTTCTTTTAACTGACATACAATGTATTTCATTTCTTATATAAATAAAATATAGTGTATGTTCTTTTCTTTTCACTAAAATACAATGTATTGTCTCTTTTTTCACTAACATACAGTTTATTTCGTTTTTTATATAAGTAAAATATAGTCTATTTTGTCTTTTTTACAATAACATATAGTGTATTTTATTTTTTATATAAGTAAAATACAGTATATTTTCTTTTCTTTTAACTAACATATAGTATATTTTGTTTCTTACATAAATAAAATACAGTATATGTTCTTTTCTTTTCACTAACATACAATGCATTTTCTCTTCTTTTCACTAACATGCAGTGTATTTCGTATTTTACATAAGTAAAATACAGTGTATTTTGCCTTTTTTACACTAACATACAATGTATTTCATTTTTTACATAAGTAAAATACTGTGATAATTTTTTAAAGACAACCTGAACTTATTAAATGCACAACTGCAAGTGAAGCCATCTAGTGATGTTCAATTTACTGTTTATCATTTTCAAAACACATATGTTATGAATATTAAGGAAAGAACATGCACATGCAACAAATTCCAACTAGATGAGATGCCTTATCCTTATGCATTGGCAGTGATAAGACATAAGAACTTAGATCCTTATGCATATTGCTTATGATACTACACAAAAGATACAATGATAGCAACATATAAAGAAATTGTTAACCCAATTCCAAATCAATTTACATGGAAGATATCTATAAGCATTCAGTCAGAATTTGTATTAGCTCCAAATGGAAGAGTGAGATCTGGCAGACCAAAAAAAAGAAGAATCAAAGCAATTTGGGAAACTAAAAAAACAATAAAATGTGGTAAATGTGGAAAACATGGCCACAATAGAAAAACATGTAGAGATATACCTAAGAAATAAAATATTCAGCATTTTTCAATATTCATTTGACTTTGTTCTATATATTATGTTTGTTACAATGTATTTTCTTTTCTTTTCTCCATAAAATATAGTCTATTTCATTTTTTACATAAGTAAAATACATTGTATTTTGTTTTCTTGACAAAAACATACAATGTATTTTACTATAAAAATTCATTCATTTCATTTGGTTCAATATACTATGATTGTTACAGTGTTATTTTCTTTTCTTTCCTCTAACATATAGTATATTTCATTTTTTACATAAGTAAAATACAATGTATTTTGTCTTTTGTAAACATAAGTAAAAAACATTGTATTTTATTTTCTTGACAATAACATACAATGTATTCTATGGAAAAAATTCATTCATTTCATTTGGTTCAATATATTGTGTTTGTTACAGTGTTATTTTCTTTTCTTTCCTCTAACATACAGTGTATTTCTTTTTTATATAAGTAAAATACAGTGTATTTTGTCTTTTATACACTAACATACAATGTATTTCTTTTTTTACATAAGTAAAATATATTGTATTTTATTTTCTTGATAATAACATACAATGTATTATGTGGAAAAAAAATTCATTCATTTCATTTGGTTCAATATATTGTGTTTGTTACAGTGTTATTTTCCTTTCTTTCCTCTAACATATAGTGTATTTCATTTTTTACATAAGTAACATACAGTGTATTTTGTCTTTTGTACACTAACATACAGTGTATTTTGGAAAATAAAATTCATTCATTTCACTTGGTTCAATATATTATGTTTGTTACAATGTAATTTCTTTCCTTTTCTTTAACATACACTGTATTTTATTTTTTACATAAGTAAAATATAATATATTTTGTTTTCCTTACACTAACATACATTGTATGGAGGTTTGTTAAACAATAATACACTATAATCATAAAACGATAGATCAACAAAAAAAATGTATATATATACACAACTTAATTACAAAAATATCTATATAAACAATAATTTGACAAAACTAATCTAATTCTACACTATCCATTACAATTTTTTTGTTCAATCTTCTTCTTTTTGCCTTATTTTTAGCTTCTTTTCTCACTTGATCCCTATCCGTATCACTCTCAATTGTTCCTTGTTGCTTACCTATCCAATACAAATATAACAAAAGACCTAATCTATCCCTATATTTTTCTACATCAAAATTTAAAGGCATTGTCTTGCCTTCAATGAAATACTCACAAAACACCGCCACAAAAACCCCACAATCACTGAAAAAATAAAAAACAAGACAAACAAAAAACAACGTAAATTAGTAAATCACTAAATTTATTGAGAAAAAAATAACATAATAAATGAAAAAAATATTTAAAACAAACCTGTTAGTTTGGGTAGGAAGGTTCTGAACATACACAACCTCAATCGGATGATTTCCTTTTCTATTGTTATTAGGTTATGCATCACTTATTCCATCATATCCAATCAAAATACTATAAACATTAACCGTCCACTGAATATCTGATTTTTTGCATGCCGAATACAATGAATCATATACAAACATCTTTCTCTCTTTCACTGACAACCTTCCCAAAATCTAATGGAAGCAATCTATATTTATTGGGAAAAATACATGGTCCGCTTCTAGCCATGGTGTATTATACACCATATTAGTCCCAGTTCCAATAATGTAATCAGTAATAGTATGCCCGACATTTACAAAAGAAATATCATTGTCATTGTCATTGTAAAATTTGTATCTCTTATATAGTTTGGTCAAAAAGGCTGTCAGTTGTCGTAAATAACACTGTACATTAGCACCAACGTTCACCTTCTTCCTCATATAGTAAAAAAAAACATCTAAATGCTGAAAAACAAAAAAATACAACATATAATTAATATATAAAAGATCCAGATTTCACAACTTATCCTCTATGCATCACATTTCTACAAAATACTATCCTATGTAATATATCAAATAAATACTTTTAGTTTTCCATTTCCATTATTAAATTCATTGATTTAATATTTGATATATATATATATATATATATATATATATATATATATATATATATATATATATATATATATATATATATATATATATATATATATATATATATATATATATATATATAATATCATTTAACTTGATTCAATATATTGTGTTTATTACAATATATTTTCTTTTCATTTTTTTTCTCTAACATACAGTGTATTTCATTTTTTACATAAGTAACATACAATATATTTTGTCTTCTTTACACTAACATACAATGTATTTTGTGAAAAAAAAAATTCATTCATACAGTGTATTTTCTTTTCTTTTCACTAACATACAATGTATTTTATTTTTTTACATAAGTAAAAAATATTGTATTTTCTTTCTTTTTCACTAACATACAGTGCAGTTCGTTTTTTACATAACTAAAATACAGTGTATTTTCTTTTCTTTTCACTAACATACAATGTATTTTATTTTTTATATACGTAAAATATAGTTTATTTTATATTCTTTACACTATACAGTGTATTATATGAAAAAAATTCATTCATACAGTGTATTTTTTTCTCTTCACTAACATACATTGTATTTCACTTTTAACATAAGTTAAAAACAAAGTATTTTCTAATCTTTTAACTAACATACAATGTATTTCGTTTTTTACACAAATAAAATACAATGTATTTTGTTTTCTATACACTAACATACAGTGTATTTTGTGAAAAAAAAATCATTCATTTCAACCAATACATTGTATTTTTATTGCATGCAGCTTTGCCAAAAACTTTATATATATAAATAAATATATATATATATATATACGTACCGAATTAGTAAGTTTTTTTCCAGAATATGCCAACTCATACCACCATCTTTTGTCCCTTACAATTACAATACCAAAATGAAACTGATTGTCCAACATTGAATACTTTTTGGTATATATTTGCTCTTTGTCCTTAATAATACAAAAATAAAAATAAATTTTAACTACATAAAAAAATAATAATACAAAAAGAAAACTTTAAATATAAGTATAAAAATTCTTAATCAATTACTTGGTGGCCTTTTTAACCAAACCCACATCAACCCATTTTAAGAATTCGGTTAACTTTTGGTGATCCATACTCTCTTCTACACCAATATTAAATGGATGATTGATGTGTTTGTTTTTTAAAATAATCTCTGACCCAAACTTGTTTACAAAAGGAGATTCCATAACCATGGATGATTTGATACTCCTTTTGTTAATATCAAAATAATCGAGAGGCTCTACTGAAATAACAACTTTTTCACGTTGGGCATCTAAATCCTGTAACAATATAAAAAAATATTTTGATTCATTTAATATATATTTACAAATAAAAAAATAAAATAAAATAAAATATATGTTTGATAAACTTTACTAACTTTGATATCTTCTTCCTTCTTAATTTTCATCATTACATCTTTAATTATGCAATCAATTGCCTCATCATCCAAATGCCTTATGAACGAACTCAAAGTTTTTCTCTCCCCTAGTTCAGCCTATAAATAAAATAAAAAAACAAAAAAAAATGAAAAATTGAATATAATAATAATTGAATTTAGTTTCATAAAACTCAATACACTATATTTTCTTTTCATAAAATCCAAAATACTATATTTTCTTGACATAAAACTGAATAAACTTTATTACATAAAACTGAGAATTAATACATTGTATTTCAAAATATAAAAATACAGTGTATTTCTTTCCATAAATGTACTATATTTCCTTCCACAAAAAGCTTACTTGTTTTTTTATCATATTGTTCTGGTTTCTTTCCATCGTTGTTAATAACATCTTTCTCAATATGCATATCCTTGACTTCATCACAAATATGACAATCATATTTCCCATATCCTTCTTATTTTTCTACAGGCTCTGACACATTTTCATCTTGTACTTGATGTTCTACATCTTCATATGGAAAATTAATAAGCTCTGATACCAACACAATCTGTTTATTTTTGTCATGTAAATCCTGTAACAATAATAAAAAATATTTTACTTGAATTAATATACAACTACAATAATATAAATATATATGTATATATATGTGTGTGTGTGTGTGTGTGTGTATATATATACATTTTAATAGTTTTACTAACATTTATGTCTTCCTGCTCACTAAGTTCGATCATTACTGCTTGAACCATACAATCAAATATGTCATCACCCATATTCCTTATGAATAAACTAGACATTTGCCTTTTATCCACAACATCCTATAAACCAAAAAAAAAGGTAATATAATTAAAATATCATTCTGATATTCAAATTGAGCACAAACTCAACATAGTATGCAATGGATGAGTATGAAGGATAATAAGCCTATTGCACCTAATGGCTTATGCTCTGAGAAATTGAAATGATCAAAATATGATACTTTACTATTTGGCATTACTTGAAGTTGCCACCTATTTAACAAGAAATAATATAAAAAAAACTAAAATGTACAATATTTTCTTTATTTATTTTGACCAAATTCAATACAATGTATTTTTTCTTTCTTTTAACTAAAATACAGTATATTTCTCTTTCTTTTTGTGTAAAATACAGTGTATAAAGGTTTGTCAAACAATAATACCCTGTAATCATAAAATAATAGATCAATAAAAACAAATGTATACACACACACAAAAGTTATTTACAAAAAAAATAATTATATAAAAAATAATTACCTTATCATTAAAAATACCGTTCTCAACTTTCTTCCACTTACAAATATTAGTAATCTCCCATCTCAAAATCCAAGGAATTCCACCCAACTGATATACCAAAACTTTCCTCAATCTTATCACAACACTCATAAAATCACAGCAAAAAAACAGTGGATATCCTTTAACCTTGTACATCCTCGCACTAAAACCTTTTAAAAAAAATCTCCTTTATACTTTTTAACACCATATTGAAACAATCCTTTCCTCATGGATAATCGTTAAATGCTCCACTGTCAACAACAACAAATTCCTCCTTACTCGCCATCTTAACCCCTATACCTGACAAAAGATAGTAGTGAACCAAATATAATATTGCAACTTTCACTGCATCCTCATCTGGCACATACTTTGCTCTCAAAAAAACCTTGCTTATTAACTCCTTTGAGATTTTCATATTTCCAGGAAAATACTTATCAATCAATGAACTACCATTACTTGATAACTTTGACCAGTCAAACTCTCTAGTATACTTTAAACCAGTAATAATAGCAAATTCAGCTATTCCAAATCTCAAAACTACACCATTTACCTTAGCAGCTACTTCTTCATTATTAGTTGTACAAATCTCCATTAACAATAACGAATGTATAACTTGCCCTTGAGCCACAACCTTAAGCGTGCCAAAAAATATCCAAAACATAATGCTCTAAAAAGTTTCTTCTGATTCTTATCCAATATTTTAGTAATTATCCCAGGAACATCATCCTCCATTGCAAAAGAAACATTACCTTTGCAATCATCTTTCGAATCAACAAATGCATCACCAACCTTGTTTAGTGCTACTGGCTTCTCCATCCTCCTTAATATTTCAGAAAGATCTCTTGTTTTACGAGAATGAGAAGAGCTACGAGATCAAAAAGACTTGCGAGATCGAGAAGATGTGGAATATGACATAATTAACTACAAAGAATAATATATATTAGGTTTATAATTTGATTCCAAAAATTTAATCAATAAAACATAAAACTAATAAACAAATCAAACATGTATTACATAAAACATAAGTAAAATACAATATATTTTGTCTTCTTTACACTAACATATAGTGTATTTTGTGAAAAAAAAATTCATTCATTTTACTTAATTCAATATATTGTGTTTGTTACATTGTATTTTCTTTTCTTTTCACTAACATACAGTATATTTTGTTTTTTTACATAAGTAAAATACATTGTATTTTGTCTTCTAACATACAGTGTATTTTGTGAAAAAAAAATCATTTTCATTCATATAATGTATTTTATTTTCTTTTTCACTAATATATAGTGTATTTCATTTTCTACATTAGTAAAAAATAGTGTATTTTATTTTCACTAAAACACAATGTATTCTATTTTCTACACAAGTAAAATAAAATGTATTTTTGTTTTCTATACACTAACATACTGTGTATTTTGTGAAAAAAATTCATTCATTTCACTCAATGCAATGTATTTTTAGTAAAAAACATAATTGTAATACACTGTAAAACACAATGTAATATTACATTGTATTAACTTTTGTAAATGATATAAGTACAGTGTATTATCATTTGACAATATAAAATACACTGTAATTTCTTTCCATAACACATTGTATTTTCTTTTTAAAAACAACAAAACACTATATTAAGTCTTCTAACTAAACTAAATCTATTGTATACTCTATTTATAAAAACTAAATACACCCTATTAAACTTATGGCAACTAAATATATTGTATTTTATTTTATGAAAAATAAAATACATACGATTATAAAAAGAAAAATACATTGTATTTTGATAACAAAATATAGTGTATTGACTTTAGACATAAAAATATACAGTGTATTGAATTACTAAAAACTAATACAATGATTTCAATACCTAATTTCCAACTAAATAAAATCGATTTTACTACAACATAAAATAATATACTTAGTTTTTACTAATATCTCATACAATATAATGAACTATTTTCAAAACTAATACACTGTATTTACTTTATGAACAAATAATGACCTAACAATCCACAATATGTACAAAAGTTACAAAAAATCAAAAATAAATATGCAAAATATCATTCATCTCACTTAATAAAACCAACAAAATGTATTAATTGATCACACATTGTCAAAAACAACAAAAAAAACCAACAATAAATCATCATTTACAATCAGTACAACCTTAAATAAGAAATCAACGCAACAAAAATCAATAGAACATAACAAAATCACCAACAAAAAAATCAATATAACCATAAAAAAATAAAAAATAAAAATAAAAAATAAAAGATTATAAATATAAATCAAACAAAAATAAATTGTTTCATAACAATGAAGTGAAAAATATATAACAATATACTTACCGGCGATTAATCGAAGATGACTACACTTCTATGAACAAAAATTTGACGAAACGCAATAACTCTCCAACAAGTTGCCGATATCAACCAAACAACTTCAAAAATCGATTAATGAAGTTGAATGAACAGATGAAACACACTTAGCGATGAAAAGCCCTCATAGATAAAAAAAAAACCCTAAGAGATGAACAAATGACAAAAATGAAAAATATCTGAGATGAAAATTTGCCTCCAAATATTAATAGAAAACACGAAAGAGATGTAAACAGGGTATTTCTGATCTAAAAAAATTAATTTAAAAATGGGTATATTTGAAACATAAAACCCAAATATAAAAGTCGATAAAAAGCCCTATGCCATTTTTGAAAACAAAACAAAAAAGGAGGGTATTTCGCTTAATTTCCTCTATAAATTATCTCATCATCTTGTTAATGTACATGCTAGAGAAAATGATTGTTGCTGCTTATCATTTGATTTTAGATGTATTTAAGTCTCTTTACCCTTTCAGTGTACTCAATTAGCAAATTTATGGAAATTATTTCTCTTTAGTTATTTTTAAATGGTTTTATTTTAGTAAAAATATGTTAATTTAATTTATTAAACGTAAAAATTACATATCCAATAAAAAGAGGTCCATGAAATTTAGAACGAATAGAACCGAACTGAACAAAATTTATTTGATCTATTCAATTTTAGTTTTATAAAATTAGATTTGCGATTTGGTTTTCAATATTGTAGCCCAAATACAAAATAAAAATAAATCAATTATCAACTAATGAGGAAAAATTTCAAAATAAAATATTTGAAACAATTGTTGATTGGAACAAGAATTAACTATCAATAGCTGATTGAAAAGATTACCAAATATTTCTAATGCAACTGATCGCTTAAAAAAAGAACTATGGCTAGTTCAAAAAACTAAATCAAATGCTCTTTTATGCAATTCCACCTCCAGCATCTTGTGTACTCGTTTAGTTTTATATATGGTCACCCTGTAATTTAATTTTAATTTATTTGCTATGAACAAGTAAATACGTGATTGGAGTTAATTTTTTTGTTTTAAATTCATTATTCAATTCTTGAATTGAGTGTTCTAATTCTAAACATGCTTCTTCTAAATTTTAATTTTCTATTTTTTAAGAATATTGATTAATAAAATTCATTGGTATAAGATAAATTTATTTTAGCTAATTTTGATATTTCAAAAATTATAATATTTAATTTAGTGAATAAAATTTATGAATTTATGATTTTTTAAAAAAATATTTGGTTATTAAAATTCATGACATTATTAATTATGTGATTTTAAAATTTTATAATTCTAATACTAGATAAATCTAATATTTTTTTAAGCCCCATATAAACATTTATAAACAAAATAAATTAGAACTATGGAGATGGTTTCATCTCACTCTCTTGACATAGATCATCCTCCACTTGAGGGTGATGACAATTGTGCTACAAATAGGAGTGAGCATGGATCGATTAACCAATCTATTAACAAATTTATTAACCACTCCATTAATTTTGATTAACCGCTATATCGATTTTGATTTTTAATTTAATTTTTTGGATCAATTTATTGGTTAACCACTAAAAAATTTAATATCTAAATTTAATAAATTATACAATTTGTAATATTATTTTTAATAGTTAAAAATGCTTTAGAAATGAAAAAAATACAAATTAAATACAATATTCATTAAAAGAATCAAAATAAAAATAAAATTTTCATAATTAATTATAAGAATTAAATATATTCAATATGAAACTAACAACAGAGTAAAATTTTAATTATAAGATAATTTTAATATTTATTTATTAAAAATATGTTAATTAATAATATTTTAGAAAGTTATATATCATAATATTTATAAATTATATATATATTAAAAAATATAAGTGTAAAATTTAAAATATAATTTATAAAATGTATATAGATTGGCTAACGGTTCGGTTCGATTCGATTAACAGCCAATTTTTAAAGTAAAAACTATAAACCTAAATTTTTTATTCGATTAACCTAAAAATTAGTTCGATTTTGGATCGGTTTTTTGGTTAACCTAAATTTCAATTTTTTTTGCTCATCCCTAGCTACAAATAAAATAAAATGCCATGATTTGCTAGTTAATCAAGATAGTGGTAAGCCGAACTGTGATTATAAGAAAGCTCTTAGAGGTGGGCCAATGATGGAGGATGATAGAGTTAAGGTTAATGATGGTGACATCACTATTGATGGATTTGGTAAAATTCCTAAGGTATCTTTTTCTCTTATTCAATTATTATAAAACTAATTAAAGTAAATACATATATGATACGAATGGAGAATTTTCTCTTATTCATGCTAAATACTAAATAATCACAGTGGGGTATTTATAGGTACAAAATAAAAGAAGTCGACTTTTACTAGAATTGAGAGAAGGATGAGTTTGATAGTCATCCAAATAATTGATAATTATCATAATACTTCCCCTTGGATGACTATGCATTATGAATATGTCTTGTTAAAATCTTGCTAAAAAAGCTCAATGGGATAAAAATTTAGTGAAGGAAAAAAAGTACAATATTTATAAGTAATTTACTTTCCCTAAAAAATGTAACAATTATAAAATTTCCTAGAACTTACGCATTCCGATACTACACACTTGCTTTTTAAAAATCGAAGTTGGTAAAGTTTTGGTGAAAAGATCTGCTGGGTTGTCACTTGAGCGAATTTTGCAAACATTAATTTGACTATTTTTCATTAGTCCACGAGTATAGAAAAATTTTGGTGAAATATGTTTGGTTCTATCACCTTTTATGTAGCCACCTTCGATATGTGCAATACACACTGCATTATCCTCATAGAATATTGTTAGTTTGTCCTCCATCACTAATCCATGTGCTCTTTTAATATGCTCAATCATGATACTTAACCATACACATTCGCGGCTTGTTTCATGATTAGCTAAATTTTCTTGAAGGAGTCTCTACTATGTTCAAATCATCAACAAAAACAGCAACTATAGCAAATCTAGAATTTATTTTCTTAATGAAAACTCATGGACAAATATAATTATTTTCATATCCATTCTTTACTAAGTATTCACTTAGACAATTGTACTGCATACATCCATGTTGCTTTAAACCATACAAAGATCTTTAAAGTTTAACAGAATATATTTGTTGAGACGTTGGATTATATGCCTTGGACATCTTGAATCGTTTAGGGATTTTCATATAAATATCATTATCTAATGACCCATATAAATAAGTTGTAACTACGTCCATTAAATGTATGTCAAGTCCTTTAGAGACTACTAAGCTAATAAAAAATCTAAACATAATTGCATCCATAACTGGAGAGTACATCTTTTCATAAATCTATACTAGGTTTTTGTGAAAAACCTTGAGCTACAAGTCTAGTCTTGTACCTTACAACTTCATTCACCTTATTTTTCTTACATATAAAGATCCATTTATATCCAACCGATTTGACATCTTCCGTTGTCAGGACGACTGGTCTAAATACTTTGTGTTTAGCTAAAGAATCTAGCTTAGCCTGAATCGCCTTTTTCCATTTTGGCCAATCGCTTCTTTGTCTATATTCTTCTACAAATTTAGGCTCAGGCTCATCGTCATTTGCTATTTCAGAAGCAATTGCATATGCAAATACATTAACAATAACAATTTCATCTCTTTTTAACATATTTTCAATTTTTAGTGAGATCTCATAATTTGCCAATACCGAAACCACTTATGGGGTTGCTTATCTAGAAATATGAAGTTTTATATTTGAGTTTCTTCTAACATCTTCAGAAGGATCGGTTGGATGATTTTTTATTTCTCTCTTCTTTCGGGAAACAATATATTTTGCACTAATAGGTCTACCACGCTTGTAGCGTGAACTAGACTCGTTTGCTGTTATACCCCCTAAGATATCCTAAAGTGACATTTAATCATATAAGGGCATTTCCAGCTAGAATGTATAATTTGGTGACCTTTTAGGTGTCTGTAAAGATATCAGGTAGCTGATTTGTAGCATTCTGCAAACGAATTATCCTTTGAACTTTGAGTACACATTGATTTGTGCATATATCAAATTTGGACAAAGTTGGTGTGTTCCAACTAATTTCATGAGGTTTCAGCCTCTTTTCTTTATCTTTCCCTAATGGTGGGAAAATAATTTATCAAATTGACAATTTAAAAATCTTACTCGAAAAAGGTCACCAGTTAAAGGTTTAAGATAAAAGGGGAATTAAAACCTAAATAGATACATAAACATCATTGAGGGCCCATTTTAGTTCGTTGAGGGGGAGCAATATGAACATATACAGCACAACCAAAAGTTCTAAGATTAAAAATGTTAGGTTGTTAATGAAAAACAAGTTGTTAATGTGAAAATTTGTTGTATACAGATGGTCAAATATGAACTAAAGATGCAGCATAAGTTATAGCATATCCCTAAGTGAATGCGGGAAGTTTTGATTTCATGAGCATAGGTCTAGCAATTAATTGTAAACATTTAATAAAAGATTCAGCTAAACTATTTTGAGTGTGAACATGTGCAATGGAATATTAAACATCAATTCTTATTAACATACAAAAGTCATAAAATGCTTTTGAAGTAAATTCACCTGCATTATCTAAATGAATTATTTTAATGGGATGATTAGGAGCTAAAAATTTAGCAAAAGCAACATTACAAGAAGATAGTAAATACACATGTGACCATCTAGTTAAAGTATTAATTAAAACTATAAAATATCGAAATGGTCCCAAGATGGACGAATTGGACCACAAATATTTTTTTGTATCCTTTCTAAAAAAATAGGCGACTCCAAAGGTAATTTAGATAGTGAGGGTCTCATAATCAATTTACCTTGAGCACAAGAACTACAAAAGTAATCATTTGATAAAAGTATATTCTGATCTTTTAGTCCATGTCCATTTGTATTCACAATAATATGTCGCATCATAGTTGAGCCGGCATGACTAAAGCGATCATGCCAAAGTATAAAGGTTATAGGGTTTTAGTGCTTTTAGTGCATATAGTTTGATTCAACCATTTTTATTTTTGTGAACTACAATCCCATTGAGAAACTTGAAAGTTTCTCTAATATGAACTTCTGTTTTAATTTTGTGGATGTAATATATAGATATTCCACATTTTCATCATTTATACTTTTGATATGATATCCATTAGGATTTATATCTTCAAAACTTAGTAAATTTCTTCGGGATCTACTTGAATACAACACATCATCAATATATAAATTTGTTCCATTTGGAAGCATAATTTGGACTCTTTTAGAGACTTCAATTACATTTGTAGAACCAGAAATCGTATTAATATTAATTTCAGCTAATGTTAACTGCATACAATATTTCTTATCACAAAGAATTGTGTGGGTCATACCACTATCCACTAAACATATGTGTGCCTCTATAACATCAAGTTTATTTTGCATTATCTATTAACATAAAAAAAATAATAATTTAAGAATAATAAACAAGAGGCATGTATAACAAAATAAACTTGAACTCTTATTACTAATAAATCAAAAACATTGAGTTTGAAGATAATAAACCTAATCAAATAAACAAGAAATTGTTCCAAAAATCAATCTAATTTTAGTGGACATTTCCATCTCCAATCAAGTGGTTAATCCTTAAAAAAATCAGATACATCAAAATTAATACCTAAAGGTTCATTATCATAAGTAGCATCAATTGGTTCAAAAAAATTCACTTCAGCATTTTTACCTTTAGCTTTTAATGATACCTTTAAAGATCAATAAGGTATTTTAGAGTGCGACATATGCAAGACCAATGCCCTTTTGTTTCACATCTATAATAGATATTGTCATGGTTTTGTTTCTTCTTTTTAGAAATTTTCCCACTTTTGACTCATTTATTTTTTGCACCTTTGTCTTCAGAACATGGTGGATGATTGGAGCCAATTGGAAAATTTTTTCGACCGTGACCTCTTCTACCACAGCCTCTCCCACAACTTTGAGAAAATGTCGAATTCACTTTTGGGAACGAAGATGAACCAATTGGGCAAAATTGGTAGCTTTTCAATAAAAGCTCATTATTTTGCTCAGCCACAAGCAAACAAGAAATTAATTCAAAATATTTTTTTAAATCTATGCTTTAGATATTGTTGCTGTAGAAGCACATTTAAGGCATGAAAAGTTTAATATATTTTTTTCCTAACATATCCTCTTTAGTAACTTTTCCTCCACATAATTTTAATTGAAAGCTAATTTTAAATAGGGTTAAATTATACTCACAATCTTAAAATCTTGCAAACATAAGTGTATCCAATCATATCGAGCTTTAGGGACGATCACTATTTTTTGGTGTTCATACCTCTCCTTTAAATTATTTCAAAGAATTAATGGGTCTTTAACAATGAGATATTCAGTTTTTAATTCATGTAAATGATGCCAGAGGAATATCATTGCTTTTGTGCAATCCTGTAGGCATGCTTCATTTCCTTCTTCAATAGAATCTTTAAGATTCATATCATTCAAATGAATTTCAGCTTAAAGTACCCATGATAGATAATTTCTTCCAGAAATCTCAAGGGCAATAAACTCAAGTTTCGTAGGATTTGACATTGTAAATACACTACACTTAAAAAAATTAAATTAGTCTATAAATAAATTGTCAAAAATAAATAGATAAAATCAAATCACGCATACATAATCAATTTAAACATACATGACTTTATGCAGATATCATTAATTTGATATAGGCATAATTATGGCCAACCATTTATAATTCTTGTTTTAATTAAAATTGATGGAAAATATGATCTCTCTTATATATATACATAAGTTAAACTGAATAAAATCCAAACCAGATGCAATAACAGTTGCCCAATTCATAAGCAACAAGAGATATAAAAGCAACAACAAATATTTATTTCAAAATAAAAAAAAATTTCCCAAGTCACAAATATGCCATCATAAGGAAAATAGAAAAGAAAGCAAAAGTTGCCGAGAAAGCCATCAAAGCCAACCACAATTAGAATTAAAATAATATAGATCAAGCAAAAAAATTGATGGCATATGGAAACATAATCTTAAAACCCAAAAGTAAACAATCAGCCAAATAACCATAAGGAATTCTATTCGGCAAAAACAAATAAATAGTAATAATGTTTTAGCCACGATTAATATGCTATCGATGGCCACGATATTAAATTGTTAATATTTTCATAATAATAACCTTAATCCATTCTCAATTGATCAACATGAAATTGGCTCTGATGTACATGTGTTTTCATTAAAGATGTTCAACTATGACATCATTTGATTTATGAAATTGAGAAAAAAAAATAATAATAATATAAACAACTAAGATCGAGACATACAATATATATTATCTCAAACATATATAAGCTTTTTAATATAAAACAATTGGCATTATAAATTTATAAAATAATATAAAAATAATTTTGAGATGATTTACTATTAAATCTTGTAAGTTAAATTCTTGATTCTTTTGAGCCGAGTTGTCATAAACCACCGACTTCTAATAATCAATAGAGACTATCGTGTTGATAGCGTATCATAAAACTAATTAAAGTAAAGACATATATGATAAGAATAGAGAATTTTCTCTTATTCATGTTAAATATTGAATAACCATAGTAGGGTATTTATAGGTACAAAATAAAA
The DNA here is from genome assembly GCA_037975025.1 of Excoecaria agallocha. Lineage (NCBI taxonomy): Eukaryota > Viridiplantae > Streptophyta > Magnoliopsida > Malpighiales > Euphorbiaceae > Excoecaria > Excoecaria agallocha. The sequence goes on along the minus strand of CM075821.1, from coordinate 30,741,546 downwards.
GAAGTAGACTTCTATTAGAATTGAGAGAATGATGAGTTTGATAGTCATTCAAATAATTGATCATTATCACAACAAATACTAGATAAATCTAATATTTTTTAAGTCCCATATAACATTTATAAACTAAATAAATTAGAACTATAGAGATGGTTTTGTCTCCCTTTCTTGACATAGATCATCCTCCATTCTAGGACGATGACGATTGTGCTACATATAAAATAAAATTTCATGGTTTATTGGTTAATCAAGATAGTGGTAAGGCAAATTGTGATTATAGGAAAAGCTCTTAGAGGTAGGGCAATGATAGAGGATGTTATGGAGGATAATAGAGTTAAGGTTAATGATGGTGACATCACCATTGATGGATTTGGTAAAATTCCTAAGGTATCCTTTTCCGTTTCTCTAGGTACAAGTTATCAAAACTGACCGGTGTCTAGCAAGTTTACTAGATCGGCTAGTAATATAGGAAAATATAGATTAGGACCCTAAATATTGTACCCAAGGGAAACTGTAGAAATGCAACTTGCTTCAGATTTTAAAGTGAATATCATGTACAAAGAATAAACAAAATCCTAAGTTTGTGATGATGATAAGAAAATTAAATTAAGAAATGAAACTTAAATAATTAAAAATAATCTTGAACAAAGAAATTAATAAAAGTTGGTAAAAATCAATAATAAAGACAACTTCTACTAAAGGACTATCCACCTCAACTAATATTATAATGACCTAGCTAAAAGAAATGCAAGTGATTATGGAAAACTAGAAATATAGAGCCAGATAGCTTATTCAAACTATTGTTGTAGAAATTAAATCCTTTTGTTAAGAACAATTTGAAACCCATCATAAAGATATAGTTTTTACTCCTAAACATCCATTAAACTCTTTTTCAAGCAAATTTAATTTCATTCTATTTTTAGTTGAACTTTTCTTAATCTTAATCTACGCTTACTAACATATAATTATCTCTTATTCAGAGCATAACCATACATTAACACCAATGAATTAACCTAAGAACATATAGATCATAGATCATAACTGAAACCAATCATCAACCCTTTATCAAATACGTTAACAATCAATCCAATAACAATCAAAGATAAGAAATTGCTCAAGAACTAAGAAATAATCAAGCTTGTATTAAATGAAAGCATAACTAAATCATTACAATGAGAGTTAAGGATTCAAGTATCATTTAACAAAAGTTAAGAAAACTACTCACACTTCATATTAAAGGCTAAACAAAGTAAATAACGATGATACAAACTCATAAAATCAAGAAACTACTTGATAATTATGTAGAACCTCAAGCAAAGCTTCGCAACTCCAAGCTTCTGTATCTTCAAAAATTAAACCAAAGCTAATGTAAAACTAAACTAATGAAAATTCATAATCTAGAATGCCTCCTCAGTCTTGGTGTCTTCTATCCTCTTTATAGTCTCTAAAGGAAAAGTTTTACGCCTCTTGTGACTTCCTAAACTGAAGGAATATGTGTTTTAGTGAAATATGAAGTCTTTTATCGACTAAACAGGACACACACTCAGAAGAGTGGCCTTGGTCACTCAGGAGAGTGCTTAAATGCTCAAAAGAGTGATTCCGTACTCAGGAGAGTGGCCTTGGTCACTCAGGAGAGTGCTTAAATGCTCAAAAGAGTGATTCCCTACTCAGGAGAGTGTTTTGACCTTGCAGAACATGTGAAGTTGCCTTAGGTGAATGCCAAAATCGCTCACTCGAGTGCTTCTTGGCTATCCCTCATGAGTCAAAATTTAGCTTTCTGCATTATTACAATTTTGCCCCTGAATTTCTCTTTTTTGCATTTTGACCCATTTTCTCTTCAATTTGGCCCTGAAAAACACCAAAAATAACAATTAGACCTAAAAACACACAAATTAACTAATTAAACCTAAAATCAACTAAATTAAGACTAACTTACTCAATTAAACACATAAAAATACACCAAAAACATAGTGTAATTCACACTTATTAAATACCCCACACTTAATCTTTGCTCGCCCCCGAATAAATTTGAACAAATCAACTCCTCAAAATTATAAAACATCAACAAAAAATTATGCAATTAAAAATTATGCTTAGCAATTAATAAGAGCACTCAACAAAATTCTAACTAGAATAAATTCAAACCAGATAATATAAGCTAGTTTCCTTGTGTGTGTGCAAGACCAAAAAATTTTAAGCATTTTCAAAATCAAAACACTAATGCAATTTCATAGTCAAGCTCCATAATTGATGTACACTTAAGTGTACATGTGGTCTCGCGCTTGAAACTCTAGAACACCATAAGCCTTTCCTTTAGCATCGGAACCCGAAGGTCATCTCCGTTAAATAACTCAAAAACTTAGAATCACTTAGGTCTTTAAAGGTTGTAATGGAGTTCAGGCATTGGTTTTCAAAGAATGGACAATAGATAATCAAAAAGAATAGCCACTTTATAACAAGATAGATCAACATTTCTAAAATTTCAACCCATTAACTTAGAATTTTAAGTACTGAGCCAGACTTGCTCAACCTTGTATATTCTCAATACCCTTGAGAACAAAATTGTTGTAACTTTTACAAATTCACAATTCAACCCTTTTTGAAATTACAACTTCTTTCCCTTGTGACTACCCCACATTTAAGATTTTTGCCAAGCATGCCAACTTGATTTCTTTTCTTTCATGCCATAATTTTTATTTTTTTTATTTTTTCATGTTAGCTACAGGCAATATGATGAAAATGAGTAGTCATAAGGTAAAATCATTCACTATTCTTTTGACTTCATTTACAACCTTTGCCAATAATTTCAAACTGTCTCATTACAGCCCTCAACAATATCAAATAAAAGTTAACCTATCCAATTCTAGAGTGGCTAATTCTAGAGGGAAAGATAAAGGCTCTTTAAGCTAAATGGTTATTGAGTGTAACAAGAAAAATTAAAATAGCATGGCTTTAGTGTTGAGATACTAGCCAGTGTACTAGATCGATAAGTAATAAAATGGGGTATAGTTAGGACCCTCAATATCGAACCCAAGGGAAATGTGTGTGTGAAGACTGTGAAGATTAATTGTATGCTAAAGAATTCCCAATTGTTTGTGTGTATGAGTTGTTTGATTTATATAATATAACTTTAAAGCTTAAGTATGCAATGTAGAGAAATTTAAATTTAGTATATTAAATTCTGAAAAATTAGCAAATGTAAAAATCTATAGAAATCAAGCATTGCTCGGGTTCACTTATCCACTCCATACCCAAATGTGAATAAATTGGTACCTAAAAGTATACATGAATGAACCCGGGATAACCCTTCTCAACCCAAGCATCCTATTCTGGAGCCAGCTATTCTAGTTGCTAAATGTCCCATTTCGGAGCCAGCCTAACAACTAGCCTAAACACAGGTCTAAGATCCTAAGTTCGGTCTACCATCCCATTCCGGAGCTAGGCAACCCAAAACCCATCTATTTCACTCCTTACTCTAGTTTTAAAATCACAAATACCACACATCTAGAGTCCCATTCCGGAGCCATCCAAAATAGACGATATTCATGATAGAAAAACTAAGCAAAATCATTTATAGACTCAAATCTATTAGGCTCAATATCCATCAAGACATATGATAAACACCATTCATCCATGGATACAAAATAACTTAATAGATCGAAAAATCAATGATATACAATATAAGTACATGTAAAATAGACCATCCATTCATGTAAAAATCAAATTAAGTTCAAGATTCACATTATGAGTAGGGGATTCAAAGATCCCCAAGCAACAAAAAGGACTACTCACAATCCATAATAAAATAAAAAGAGAAAAAGATAGAATAACCCCTGAAATTCATGGTGAAGAAAACCTAGCTGAATCCAAGCTCTTCAATCTCTTTCTCCAAAGCTTGCAGGAAAAATGAGCTTCAAATATGTAGATCTATACTTGTAAACTATATAGCTATGTTTAATCTAAGTATTTCTGTATAAATCCCTCTATTTTCAAGTATATCTATGTATCTATATGTGTAAAATGAACAAAGAGCTTAAAGAAAGAAGAAAGAAAACCCTAAAACCTAAGAAATTACCCAAAAACTTCCTTTCCCCGATTTTTCAGAAAACTCTGCCTTAAATAGGTCACGATTACTATGAAATCCTTGGTAACCGTGACCTCTAATGAAAAATCCTCTTTTGATTAAAACAGGTCATGGTTACTATGGCATTCTTAGTAACAGTGAGATGGCTCGGAGCTGAAACTCGAAATTTGGTCACAGTTACAATGAAATTCCTGGTAACCGTGAGATAACTCTCCTCTTCATTCTGGACTGAAATTATGCCTCCCTCACGGTTACTATGAAATCCTTAGTAACCGTGAGATGCTTCTCCTTTAGCTTCTGTACTGAAAACTCCATAGGTCACGGTTATCATCCTATTATGCACAATCTCCATGCTGACCGTGACAAGCTTCAAAATGGTGCGTTTTGATAGAATACATGGGTCATGGTTACTAGGAAATTCCTGGCACCCGTGAGACACCTACAAAAATCACAAAATTCCATCAAAAGCTCCCAAATTCGCACAAAAATTAGAATCAACTGAGAATTGGATAAATTATTAAATGCAAGCAAGAAAATAAAGCAAAAGATGTTAAAAAACAATGAAAACTAGACTAAAATTAAACCAAAATTAAGTACTGAATTTGAGTTATCAAAATACCCCACACTTAGAATTTGCTTGCCCTCAAGCAAATGAATTATCTACAATCTTGAAAAACTCAAGACTCCGATTTAGAATAAGAAAAATCAGAAGTGTCAGAGCAACACTTAGCAGAAGAAACTCAGAAGAAGAAGAAGTTTATCAAAATGACTCAAACTGATCTATATCAAACAATTTCTTGTGTGTGTGTGAGAGGCTAAAACAGATTTATTTTCTTCCAAGATCAAAATTACCAGTAAATTCCAACAATCAAGCACTCAGAGAATTACGACAAATTTGTACATTCTACTCAGAATAGCCATAAGTCTCTCCTTTAGCACCTGAACCACAAGGGTCATCTCCACTAAATAATTCAGAACAAGACAGAATCACCAGGTCTTACATTAAGGTTGTACTAAGGTTAAGGCAAAGGCTCCAACGAATTGATAAGGTTAACAAAACAGAATTAGGCACACTATCCAAAAATACAACTCACCTAACTTTCTCAAGAAAATAACCCCTTCAAAATTCATGCTCTATCATTGTAAGAAGGGAAACTAATCTCAGGACATTAGTTGGGTTCTCAAAATTGTAGGAAGCAAGAAAAATGACACTTCCTATAAATGCTAGGTACCCCATACTTATTTTCTGTAGCATAATAACTGACTTTTTTTTTACATGTAGTGAAATTTTCATTTAATTACTAAGAAGGGCACCAAAAACATTAATTGTTTATCAACCTTGTCCCAAGATATTTAAAATGTTTAAGCTTAATAATCCCTAAAAAAATTTCAACTCCCCTTTTCTTCTCAACTAATAATCAAAAATTTATCAAACCTAACATGCAAATTTCAATTTCCGACCTAAAGTGGCCAATTCCAAAATGGGACAGACAAAGGCATTTTAGGCTGCATGGTTTAGCATAAAACAAAATAAATAAATAAATAGTACGCTTTTAGCATACCAATTAAGCTCAAAAGGGCTAACAATGGTAAAATTTACTAAGGGTAGGTCAAATGTCATTTTAAAAAAAAATTAGTTACCAAAGAAGGCTGCCTAGGTCATATCCTAATCTCATCTGAGTTGAATATTCATTTCAAAAGGTGATGAGGAAGATTCTAGCTATTCCAGAATTCCTTCACTCAACTGCTATCACTCACTGGCTTTTTTTTTATCCTAAAGTGCTCCTTAAATAATAAATCAAATGATATATGATTAATTGAGATCAATTTAAATAACAATCTTTTCTGAATAAACTACTGCTCTCTGGCTACTCAGTATTTTCAACTTATCAGTTCAAAAACGAGTCTAAGCTAATTCGATTCAAGATTAACTGGCAGCTCAAGCTAAGGGTAAGGTGATTAATAACTCAATGGAAAAATTTTTATTCTAACTTAAATTAAAGATTTTAAAACAAAAAACAAACTTAAAACTAGAAGGAAAATGCAAAACATAAAGTAAATTCACTTGAAGCAAAACAAACTCCATTAAACCAACACTAACGAACATACATAATGCAAAATTTATAAAGAAAGACTAAACAACTGAAAAATTAAAAAGAGTTGTGGTTCAAGAGTTTCACAATTTCTGCCATTTGAATCCCAAATTCTTCCTTTGAAAAGATAATCTGCATAAAACAAATTCTTCACAAAAAGTTAACTTCCAAAAATTGTTCAAATATTTTTTTTAACCCACATGTTTAAAATTCAATATCAGCACAATTAACATATTCTCTCTCTCACCCCACACTTAGAAACTTGCTGTCCACAGCAAGGTACAAATATAAATCACAAACTCGGGAAGAGGGGAGAGGGAACTTCCTGCTCAGGGGTGCGGAGAAACAGGGGAATCAAGCCGTGCATTCAAAGCAACCAAGGCTTCAATGATCTGCTGCTATTGATGCTTGAATTCCTCCTGATTGGCAGCTAAAGTGTCCATGCGGTCCATCAAGGCAGTATATTGGGCAGAGGACAAAGTGACAGAATCATGATTCGGGGCAGGTGGAGGATTACACAGGCTGCATTCCATCTTGTGTAAATATTCTTCTCTCTCGGTCAACCGAAATCCATGCTCAGTAGTAGCATCATTTACAAAGATCTTTATATTCTTCAACATTTTGGCATCATTAAAAGCAATTGCAGGGAGGCTCTTATCTATATCTAATGGATGCCCGAAATGCCGAGCAATCAGTGTCACCCAGCCACCAAAAGAAATCTTCTTCACTTTTGTCGGCTTTTGCTGCATCTCCTCTATTTTGTTCCACCAATGGTATACGCCATTGATACGGCAATGTCTTACCATATAGGAGAGAATGAGAGCCTCTAGGAGATTAATTTTCCTTGCACTCTGCACATGAGACATGAAAGACATAGAGAAAAAACGATGTAAGATTCGCAAAGCATGATCCCGCAGTAAATGGGATTTTGTGGTCCCGACCATATAAGGGCCTCCAATCAGCTGGTCTCTTATGTCTTCCCAAGCTCTGTCTTTTGAATAGTCTTTATAGGCATAAATCCCATCTGGTGGAAATCCTAGTGCTTCGGTGACATCAGCCAAAGATACTTCATAAAATTTTCCTTCCAAGATAAAGGTTACCATATTTGGCTTGTTATCACATCCGAAATGAAATTATACAGTACAAAGGAAATCTCTGGTCAAATTTGGATAAACCAGTTCCCTGCAGTTGAAGAATCTTTCCCAACCGATGGCTGCAATGTGGCTGTCAATCTCCTCCTTGATTCCCATCTTTTCCAGCAGACTCAAATTGAGATAAACTGAAGGTAGGTACTCACAGTTGGAAAATATGTCATAGTTGGTCCGTATCTTTTCCGGAACCTAGCTTGGTAATTTTGGTCCTTTTTTCTTTTGTGGCTTCTGTTGCACAGGGGCTGGTTGTGGTTGCTGACTAGCTTTGGCGTGCTCGTCAGATGGTAAGGGTTGGCTGGCAAATGGGAGGATTTCTGGTGCTTGAGAAGAACTGGAAGCACGAGCTCTTTTAGGTGCCACTGCCCAAAAACAACAAGATTGAAAGTTTACACGTTGAGAGAAGAAAATAAGCAAAAAGATAGTAGGAGTAGATGAGAATGCATATATAAGTTTATGTCACACACAAATTCCTTAGAGGTACGTGGCACTCAACCACGATGACCGAGTCATCCTTTGGAAACCAGTAGCCCGCAGGTCGAATCGTTTCAGCCTATATACCTCAAGGACAAAAAGGGGCATACACATACATGCAAATGCAATTGCTAACTTAGACAGAAGATTATTGATTTGGCATGCTTATTTGAGTACAAGATATGCTTAATAAATGACTGGCTAACTAAGTGTGCATTCGTGCAACAGTTCCAAATCATGGTAAAGCAATGCATTGAACAATATTGAATAAATCTGTAAGCATGACAATTTTTGATGTATCAATGTAAGCAAAAATTCACAATTTGCACTCATCATACTCAGCAAGATTAAAATGCAGTACATTAAAAGGAAGGAAACATGGCTCAATTAGCGAAAATTAGACAGGACGGAAAGTGAAAATTATAAGTGCTTCAGGGACATACACAACACACAACAGAACAGAATGACTAAAAAAATGCCATCACTTCTCTACGTCAACCACCAAACACAAAAAGTAAAAGAAAGAACAAAAAGGAAAAAGAAAAATTTTTGAGAGGGGAGACGAGAACATACTTGTAGGCTGTGTACCTTACATACAAAATTTATCCATATCCAAACACAGGTAAAACTCACAGAGGAAAAACAACGAAAACAAAACCAAAACAAAGGAAAACGCACTAAAAAGGAAATAAAATAAAGGAATGACTACATAAAAAAATAAGAAACAAGAATAAAGCCTAAAAAGAAATACATGAAGAACTTGACTAAACAACAAACATAACAATCAAAAAGCAAAAATCTTTGATAATTTTTTTAAACAATTAAAAGAAACATTTAGGAAGGAGAAAACAAGGACAACACATGAAAACGAAAGATAAAAACAACTACAAAAGTTGCTAAAAAGAAAATAAAATAAAGAAAAACTACACAGAAACTTCCCAAAAAATAAAGATAAAAAATAAAATAAAATATATAAATAATTAAAAAAGGAAAGGAGACTTACTTGGTTGTGATGATGGTGGAAAAATAAAGGAACTAAAAACAACCTTAATCATAAAAAAAAAATTGTTAGACAAACAGACACTAGATCTAACTAACAAGAATGAAATAACGAAGAAGAAAAACAAGAAAATGAAGAAGAAGAAGAAAAAGAAAAATGGAGAAGAAGAAGAAGAAGAAGAAGAAGAACGGAGGAGAAGAACACAAGAAACCATGATTCAACTTCTAGATCTAAGCAAAAAGAAAGAAAAAGAACAAAAGCGGGAACAAAAATAAACTTACTGGAGAAGATGGCGGCTAGCGGCAGTGCACGGCGGAGAAGAAAAGAGGAGGAGGAAGAAGAGAGAGACAAGCAAAGTGAGAGAGAGAGATGAAATGAAAGGAAATGAAAAAGAAATGAAAAAGGGGTTTCATAGAAGTAGGGTTTTGTTTTTTTTTTGTTTTTTTTAAACAACATGGTTACTATGAATATCATAGTAACCGTGAGGTAACTTAACTAAAGTTTCTGAACTAAAAACTAACCTGGGTCACGGTTACTATAAATTTAATAGTAACCATGAGATAAAATGAAATTTGCTTCTGGACTAAAACGAATGTATCTCACGGTCATCATGGAAATCATAGTAACCGTGAGATACCCCACACATTGCTACTAGAATAAAAATGGAAATTGGTCACAATTACTGTAAAAACCATAGTAACCGTGAGATAAAACGGATTCCAGTTCTAGACTAAATTGAAGGGACCTCACGGTTACTATAATTTTTATAGTAACCGTGAGCCCTTAAAAATTATTGGAAAATTTTCATTTCTCTCACTCTCTTTTAACAATTAAACAAACCTTTCTCCTCCACTAAATTTCCAGAAAAAGACAAACAAATTGAATGAAACTCACAACCCTTGAACCACTACCCTTAACATAACTACTAAAAAGAAACTAATGCAAAACATTGTTCAAAAGTATGAGTTAGAGGTAGTTCTGCATTTATCAATTCCGCAGCTGGACTTTCAAATACCGTCAAGAGTCTTGAAGAGTGACAATCACCGAAGCACCTTCAAATGTTGGCTCAAAATAGGGCTTCACGCGATGTCCATTTACCTTGAATTCTTTCTCATCTCTTGGGTGTTTGAGAGTCACCACCCCAAATTTGTCTGCCCTCACTAGCACATAGGGCCCTTTCCACCTCGATTTAAGTTTCCCTAAAAATAGTCTCAATCTACTATCATAAAGTAGCACTTTCATTCCCGGTACAAGGTCCTTCTTGGCTATTCTTCGATCATGCCACCTCTTTGTGTTGTCCTTGTATTTCTTGGCATGTTCATAAGCCCAAAATCGGGTCTCCTCCAACTCGTTCAACTGCAAAGACCTGCACTTTCCTGCATTCTCAAGGTTAAGATTTAAGAACTTAGTAGCCCAATAAGCCTTGTGCTCTAATTCCACGGTAAGTGACAGGACTTGCCAAACACCAACCTAAAAGGTGACATCCCTATTGGTGTTTTAAAGGCGGTCTGATATGCCCACAAAGCCTCATCTAACTTAAAGTACCAATCCTTCCTAGACGCACTGACCGTTTTCTCCAAAATTGCTTCAACTCTCGGTTAGAAACCTCAACTTGCCCATTAGCTTGGGCATGATATGGGGTAGTTATTTTGTGCCTCACTCCAAATCTTTTCAATAAGGCTTTGAATTGGTGGTTGACAAAATGTTTCCCACCATCACTAATAATGGCTCTCGGGGCTCCATAGCGAGTGAATATATTCTTCCTTAAGAATTCTAAGACAACATTTGCATCACAAGTCCTAGTGGCTATAGCTTTTACCCACTTACTCACATAATCGACTGCCACTAAGATATATTCAAACCCGTAAGAAATTGGAAAAGGCCTCATGAAATCTATCCCCCATAAATCAAACAGTTCAACCTCAAGCATATTTGTCAGTGGCATCTCATCTCTCCTGGTTATATTTCCCACCCTTTGACATCGATCACAAGTTTGAATGAATATTTTAACATCATGAAATAAGGTAGGCCAATAAAATCCAGAAGAAAGAATTTTCGATACCGTTCTGTTAGGTCCATGATGTCCATCGGCTTCTCCACTATGACAGGCTTGCATGATTTCTACATGCTCTTCCTTGGGAATGCACCTTCTGAGAACTTGATCAGCACAGAGACGGAAAAGGTAAGGATCATCCCAGATGTAATGCTTCGCATAAGCTTTAAGCTTCTTCCTTTGCTACCATGTGAAGTCCCTTGGCATATAACCTCCTGCGAGAAAATTTGCAACATTAGCGAACCAAGGTAAAGAAACTTCACAAACGAACAATGCATAAATACGTTCTTCAGGGAATAAATCCAAAATCTCCCCTTTCTCGACATGATCATGCTCCAGTCTCGACAGATGATCTACCACATGGTTTTCTGCCCCTTTCTTATTTTTAATCTCTAAATCGAACTCTTGCAATAGGAGTACCCATCTTATCAGTCTTAGCTTGGATTCCTTTTTGGCAAAGAGATGCCTTAGTGCTGCATGATCAGACCACACCATAATTTTTGCTCCAAGTAGATATGGTCAAAATTTCTCAAATGCAAATACAATGGCAAGAAGCTCTTTTTTAGTTGTGGTATAATTGACTTGAGCTCTTGTCAGAGTGTGGCTCGAATAATAAATAGCACAAAAGACTTTCTCTTGCCTTTGTCCGAGCACTGCTCCCACTGCAAAATCACTCGCATCACACATTAGTTCGAATGGCAAATTCCAATCCGGAGATATAATCACCGGAGCTGAAATAAGCCTTTGCTTCAACAGTTCAAAGGCTAATAAACATTCATCATTAAAGTCAAAAGGAGCATCTTTCATTAACAAATTCGATAAAGGTTTCGCAATTTTTGAAAAATCTTTTATAAACCTTCTATAGAAACCTGCATGTCCTAGAAAACTCCTAACTCCCTTAACATTGGTCGATGGTGGAAGCTTCTCTATAACCTCTATCTTTGCTTTGTCCACCTAAATCCCCTTCTCAGAAATCTTGTGTCCCAACACTATGCCCTCCCTTACCATAAAGTGGCATTTTTCCTAATTTAGCACTAAGTTGGTCTTCTTACACCTACATAATACTAAATCGAGATGTTCTAAGCAACTCTCAAAGTCTAACCCATAAATGGTAAAGTCATCCATGAATACCTCCATAAATTTCTCTATAAAATCATGGAAAATTGCCATCATGCACTGCTGAAACGTAGCCGGCGCATTGCACAAGCCAAAAGGCATCCTCCTATAGGTGAATGTGCCATAAGGGCAGGTAAAGGTTGTTTTCTCCTGATCTTCAGGGGCTATGGGGATTTGTAGGTATCCCGAATACCCATCTAAGAAACAATAAAACCTATTACTAGCTAACCTCTCTAAGATCTAATTAATGAATGGCAATGGAAAATGATCTTTTCGAGTGGCATGGTTCAATCTCCTATAATCTATGCACACCCTCCAACCCGTAATTATCCGAGTTGGAATGAGTTCATCTAATTCATTCTTCACCACTGTCATTCCCCCTTTCTTAGGGACACATTGTACTAGGCTAACCTATTTACTATCAGAGATTGGATAGATTATACCTGAATCAAGTAGTTTGAGTACCTCTTTCTTTACCACCTCTTGCATAGCCGAATTGAGCCTTCTTTGGAGTTGAGCTACTGGTTTACAATCTTCCTTCATAGGAATCCGATGAGTGCAATAGCTTGGATTAATGCACTTTAAATCCGTTGTCTCCCATCCTATAGCCTCCTTGTGCTTCTTCAACACCTTGAGCAGTGTCTCCTCTTCAGCACCTGTCAACAAAGAAGAGATAATTACTGATTTTTCTTTGCTTTCCAAAAATACATACTTTAAATGAGGAGGAAGAGGTTTAAGTTCATATTTCAACTCCCCCTCTTGTAAAGTAGTTCTCTCTTACTTTAGATTCTCTTCTTCGCATCCTTTCTCCATAGCTGCTATCTATTCTTCTTCTACTCCATCCAACTCTTCATTTTCCAAGGAATGCATTAAGCTTGAATTTACTGAATCATTTAGTAGTACTTTTTCTTGCACTTCATCTACATATTCATCGATTTTGTCCATGAAATAAACTGACTCTTCTAGATCACTTGATGGATATTTCTGAGGCTTGTTCATGTCTACCACCAATTTTTCGTTGTTGAATCGAAGAGTAACCTTTTGTCCATGAACATCAATCAAAGCCTTTGTAGTGTTCAAAAATGGTCGTCCCACGATAAGGGGCACCTTCCTGTCTTCCTCCATTTTCATGACTACAAAATCCATAGGAAAAATGAATTTTCCTACTTTCACCAGTAAATCCTCAATAACTCCCTTTGGCTTTCTCATCGATCTATCCGCTAGTTGAAGTCTCATTCCCATTTCCTTGAGATCTCCTAAGTTGAGTTTCCTGCACATGAAATAAGGCATCAAGTTAATGCTGGCCCCTAGATCACATAAAGCATTTCCAATAATGGTTTCACCAATTTCACAAGGTAGAGTGAAGCTACCTAGATCTTTCAATTTTTTTGGGATCTTATTCATGATGATTGCACTACAGTTTTTCGTGAGTTGCATAGTGCCATACCCTTCTAATTTCTTTTTATTAGAACAAAGTTCGTTCATAAACTTAGCATAATTGGGCATGTGTGCTAGTGCTTCAGCAAAAGGCAAGTTAATATGTAATTTCCTAAACTTCTCTAGAAACCTAGCCAATTACTCATTTTTCTTCTCCTTCCTAGCTACAGCAGGAAATGGCAACCTATTGATATCAAGATCCTCTATGTTTGGATTCACAATACTCTTTCCCTTGTCATTCCTTGTAGCATCCACATTTTCCTCTACTCTAGAGTTAGAAATACTTACCTTCCATGTTGGTGCCTCCAAATTAGTTGATGAAGTTAGTGATTTACCTCTTTCTTCTTCTCGTGTTGCCTCTTTGCCACTTCTTAAAGTGATTGCTTTGGCTTCTTCCTTAGGATTTCGATCTACATTTTTAGGAAATGTCCCTGGTTGTCTATTCGACATTGAAGTTGCAACTTGACCCAATTGAGTCTCCAAATTTCTCATTGAAGCATCTTGGTTCTGGTTCCATTGCTCTTGAGATTTCCACCTTGAATCTTGACTTGCCATGAATTGTTGTTGGCTATTCATGAAACTAGCAAACATGTCTTCTAAATTTGGCTTCTTTTCTTGAGTAGGTGGCCTTGATTGGAATCCTGGTGGGTAATAGGGTTGAGGTTGGGAGTGATTAGAGCTTTGCCCTTGATGGTGGGTTGGTGGATAGGGGGTTTGGTAGTAATTGGTAGCTTGTGGTTGGTGGGGCTGAGTATGACTATGATAAGTATTTGAGTGATAAGGGGCTCTTGTTTGTGGTTGACAAGATAAAGCTTGTTGATTCCCATCCTTCCAAGAGAAGTTTGGGTGATTTCTCCATCCCGAATTATATGAAACTTTGTAGGGATCATTCCTTCTAAAATTGCCTAATGCATTGACATCTCCTACAAATCCTCCTTCTTGGATAACTTGCTCACTTTCACACGGTCCACTCCCTTGATTTACTGCAGCCACTTTTTGAACTTACAAGCAGCTCAACTCTTTTTTTACCAATTTTAGTTATGCTTTTAGTAATGCCACTTCATCCACATTGTGTAAACCTTGTCTCCTTGGGACTAATCTAGGGGCAGTCCATTGAGAGTCATTTGCCGCCATCTCATCCAACAACTGAAACGTGTCCTCAGGTAGCTTGTTCAAGAAGGATCCTATTGACGCTGCATCTAATAATGACCTTGTTTAAGGTGTAACTCCAGCATAGAAGATGGTCATCAGTTAGTAAATAACTATCTCATGATGCGGACAACTTTTCAATAATCTCCTAAACCTCTCCCAGACCTCATGAAAAGGCTCTTCATTCATTTGATGGAACCCCATGATGTTATTTCAAATGCTTGCAGTCTTTGTTGGAGGAAAAAATCTCATTAAAAACTTTTCTTGCATCTGATCCCATGACCATATTGATTGTCGTGGTAATAATTGTAGCCACTCTCTCACTTTGCCAATCAATGTAAATGGAAACAGCTTCAATCTTATTGCATTCGTACTAACACCCAGAATTTGAACAGTGTCACTAACTTCCAGAAATATGTCGATATGCTAAGCTGGATCCTCTATTTCTGAACCAGAGAACTAATTTCTCTGTACCATAGTAATGGTGGCTGGCTTAAGCTCAAATTGTACTCCTCTTGGTAATACAATTGTTCGATGATCTTCATTCCACCTTGGCACAACGTAGTCTCTTATGGTCCTTTGCCTAGGTATTTCTTCTCTTCTTGCCTTTGGCATTTGTTCATGTGCCCTTGGCACTTGTTCATTTTCGGGAGGAAACTCATCAAGAGGAGGATCATGCTCCATCTCGTTATCTCTAATAGTTCTCTTTCTTTGGTGTAGGGTCCTCTTGATTTCAGGATCAAAAGGCAGTAATTGTTCTTATCTTGTTTTGTTCATGCACCAATTTCACCTGAAAAGAATCAAGAAAAACAAAATAAGGAAGAGAAAACACATACAAACAATAATCACAGCTTACTAACAATGCCAAATTCCCCGGCAATGGCACTAAAAACTTGTTGAGATACTAGCAAGTGCACTAGATCGACAAGTAATAAAATGGGGTATAGTTAGGACCCTCAATATCGAACCTAAGGGAAATGTGTGTGTAAAGACTGTGAAGATTAATTGTATGCTAAAGAATTCCCAATTGTTTGTGTGTATGAATTGTTTGATTTATATAATATAACTTTAAAGCTTAAGTATGCAATGTAGAGAAATTTAAATTTAGTATATTAAATTCTAAAAAATTAGCAAGTGTAAAAATCTATAGAAATCAAGCGTTGCTCAGGTTCACTTATCCACCCCATACCCAAATGTGAATAAATTGTTACCTAAAAGTATACATGAATGAACCCGGGATAACCCTTCTCAACCCAAGCGTCCCATTCTAGAGCCAGCTATTCTAGTTGCTAAATGTCCCATTTCGGAGCCAGCCCAACAACTAGCCTAAACACGGGTCTAAGATCCTAAGTTCGGTCTACCATCCCGTTCCGGAGCCAGGCAACCCAAAACCCATCTATTTCACTCCTTACTCTAGTTTTAAAATCATAAATACGACACATTTAGAGTTCCATTCTGGAGCCATCCAAAATAGACGATATTCATGATAGAAAAACTAAGCAAAATCATTCATAGACTCAAATCTATTAGGCTCAATATCCATCAAGACATATGATAAACACCATTCATCCATGGATACAAAATAACTTAATAGATCGAAAAATCAATGATATACAATATAAGTACATGTAAAATAGACCATCCATTCATGTAAAAATCAAATTAAGTTCAAGATTCACATTATGAGTAGGGGATTCAAAGATCCTTAAGCAACAAAAAGGACTACTCACAATCCATAATAAAATGAAAAGAGAAAAAGATAGAATAACCCCTGAAATTCATGGTGAAGAAAACCCAGCTGAATCCAAGCTCTTCAATCTCTTTCTCCAAAGCTTGCAGGAAAAATGAGCTTCAAATATGTAGATCTATACTTGTAAACTATATATCTATGTTTAATCTAAGAGTTTCTATATAAATCCCTCTATTTTCAAGTATATCTATGTATCTATGTGTGTAAAATGAACAAAGAGCTCAAAGAAAGAAGAAAGAAAACCCTAAAACCTAAGAAATTACCCAAAAACTTCCTCTCCTCGATTTTTCAGAAAAATCTGCCTTAAATAGGTCAACATGGATCACGGTTACTATGAAATCCTTGGTAACCATGACCTCTAATGAAAAACCCTCTTTTGATTAAAACAAGTCACGGTTACTATGAAATTCTTAGTAACAATGAGATGGCTCGGAGTTGAAATTCGAAATTTGGTCACGGTTACCATGAAATTCCTGATAACCGTGAGATAACTCTCCTCTTCATTCTAGACTGAAATTATGCCTCCCTCACGGTTACTATGAAATCCTTAGTAACCGTGAGATGCTTCTCCTTTAGCTTCTGTACTGAAAACTCCATAGGTTACAGTTATCACCCTATTATGCACAATCTCCATGCTGACCGTGACAAGCTTCAAAACGGTGCGTTTTGACAGAATACATGGGTCATGGTTACTAGGAAATTCCTGGTAACCGTGAGACACCTACAAAAATCACAAAATTCCATCAAAAGCTCCCAAATTCGCACAAAAATTAGAATCAACTGAGAATTGGATAAATTATTAAATGCAAGCAAGAAAATAAAGCAAAAGATGTTAGAAAACAATGAAAACTAGACTAAAATTAAACCAAAACTAAGTACTGAATTTGAGTTATCATTTAGCATGCCTCATTAGGCTGAAAATGGCTAACAAGGGTCAATTGTATCAAAAGGTAAGTAAACAGTCTTTTTATGGCTCAAGAAGAACAATTATGCCTATATCACTTTCCAAATTGCTTGAGTTGTTTTTATGCTTTGAAGGGTGATAAGAAAGGCTCTAGTATTCTAAAATTTTTCACTTAACTAATTGAATGCATTGGTTTTCCTAAATTTAAAACCTAGTCTTAAGTGCTCATAAAGTGGAAACTAACAAATATAAGTCAAGTTTAAATGCTAAACTAGCTAAAATTCTATTAAACAACATGCTTGCCTTAATGCTAAACAAAAAATTTTAACTAATGCACATTCTAAGTTTAACTTCAATAAGTTCAATTTTTTTAGGATAAACTAGGGCAAACTAAGTTTAGTGTACGCTAAATGATAAATTTGAACTAACTAAATTCTAGCACAACCAGACAATTAAACTAAAAACTATTATTATTACTAATTACATTACAAAGTCTTTAAAGATATTACTAAAACCACGAACAAATACATAAACCAAAGCTAAAGCATTATAACAAAAACAAAAACAAATTACAGAAGCAACAAAAGAGATTTTCATGAATTAAAAAAGTGTGAAAATTTGTCTACTTCCTGAACAAAATTAAGCTTAGGTAAGCTCTACCTCCCTTTTCAAAATTTTGTTGTCCTCAGCAAATCACTACGGTGGCAGAGGTGGTGGTGGAAATCTTTTCCAAAAGCTATAAATGAACCACTTAAAATCGTGCCTCTACTCATAAATGCTCTCATGCATTGTACTTGTTCTACCTTGCAAGTTATCTAATTGAACATTAATTTGGTTTAGAAGATCAATCACCTGAGGTGTAGCAATAACTTCAGCTTGTGGTGCCTCTTGGTGCTGCTCTACTTCCTCAGTTTCCTCATCTCAATGCTCATGGACTTGAATTCCATTCTCATGTAGGTATTCCTCTCTAGTAGTCTAATGGTTATGAGGCTTAAGTGATAAGATCTTCATTCACTTCAGCATTGAGTAATCTATTTATTCGAGATCACCTTCAAGAGGATGTCCTAAATCTATGTGGTGCACAACAGTTGCTAAAATAGTAGCTATCCATCTAATAGAAATGTCCTTGACAATCAGAGGTTGCTTTTGTAACTTCATAATCTTTTGTGTTATAACTACTGCACCATTAATAGGAATTCCCTCAACCATACATCTTAATAGCATAATTTTCTTTGAATTTACTACACTGAGACCCAAGACAATTAAAGACATTGATGGATAGATGCCGATGAAGAATATGCAAGGCATGATCTCTCAAAGAGTAACATTTAATCCTACCTTCTCTCCATGGCACTAGATCGATCGAATCTCGGACAATTTCCTAATTTTCCTGTGAGGTAGCATTAGGTAATTCACCAATGGTATTCTTCAGGAAGCCTAAACGTGTTGTGAACTGAGGAAAATCCATGGTATAACCCTTCCTCTTCAACTTGAAATTTACTGTATTAAGATCTCCTTCCCCCTTAAAGTAACATTCAAAGGAATAAAAAAAGTCTCTTGTGAGGGAAGGATGCACATGTGGCTTCTTCTCAATGAAATTCGTCTATCCTACGTTGTAGATTAATGGTGAAATTTCATCCCAAAAATTTCCATCAGCTATATCCAGGTAGAAGTCACTTAAGTAAGCCGACTTGACATATGTACATGCACTAAAGTGTTCATACAATGAGTGTTTCCCTTTATCCACATACGCTAGGATGTGCAAACGGAAAAAACTTGAAGCTTTAGCGTGTCTAGCTTTCTTAGGAGGCATTACACAAGATAAAATAACTCAAATAAGTAACAATCATATTTCAAGTTCAGCAAAAATAACATTTTATCAGAATGTAGCATGTGGCAACATAGAGTGAAATGTGACTAAGATTAACAGCTTAGTATTATCGTTTAAGTTTATGAAATCACATTACCAACATAGCCAAAGTATACTAGACATTCACATCAATGAGCCAAGAACAAGTGAGAATGATCTAATGAAAGATAAGATTAAATGAACATGACATAAGCTAAGAAAATTCAAGCTAAAAATGAAATTGTTGTCATTGAAGTATTTTATCAAACACCTTGTGTGCACATTTTGGCTAAGCCAAAGCAAGACCAAATTGAAATTCAAATCACACCAAAATTGAATATATGCACTACTAGAATGAACACAACAAGCTCAATGGATGAACAATGCAATAACAACACAATAAAAAACTCAAACTAGTGGAAACCAACCCCAAATAACACAAATCTCAATAAAAAATAAGCAACCTCACAATTGAAATGCATAAGTAAAGAATTAGAGATCACTTAGTTGGATGGATTTAAACAACAAAGATGAAAAATCTCAACTTGAGATTAGAGCACTCGGGCAAGTGAAAACTATGTGGTGGCTAAGTGAGAGAATAAGTGAAGGAGTGTGTGCAAGAGTGAATGGAAAAATAGGAGAGTGGGCTTTTAAAAGAGTGGCATTCGGGTGAGTGAATAATCATTCCGCCGAGTGAGGGAGCACGACTTCAAAAGAGAAGAAGGAAGGCAAACCAAACAATTTACATACATGGCCAAAGATGGAGCACTCGAAAAAGTGAGTGATACCACTTGACAAAGTGATGAGGGGCTGTATTTAAAGGCCATAAAAATGCATAAATCACTCAAGCGAGTATTTTTCACTCAGGGGAGCACTTAGGCACTCGAGAGAGTGAGATAGTCACTCGATCGAGTGAGGTATGGTTGTCCTCTCTCTAAGAAAAAAATTCTTCTTCGTTTTCAACCTTAATTCCTCCATTGCATACTTGTTTTACTAATTGCTTCACTCCTTTCTTAAATTAGCCTCTGAATCTCTAAATCACGCCCCTTAAGATAACATTGAACCATGTTTTTACATCCACTCAAGTAAATCATTCCTGAAATAGTTTTATGTTTAACTCATATAATAGCATTTAACACTCACTCAATCTCAATTTCTCCTTAAACATAAGTCTCCCTTTCTTAAATCTCACTTAAAACCATGTCAAAATCTTATTAAAGCCTTTAATCATATCAACACCACAATTAATGCATTCAAAAAATAAAACTCCCTTTTAATTTATGAATCAAAAACAAAATCAAACCAAAGTAAAAAAAACTAACAAATAAGTAACAAAAGCACTCCAAAACACAAAAACAAAACAAAACAACAATTAACACAAAAATTTAGAACAAAGAAAATAAAGAGTTAAAGAGTTTAGTTATGAGTTTAGGAAGTCCTTAGTTAGACTTGTAACCCTTGTATCAGTCGCAAAACACTATGGTTTCCTCAGCAACCTCCATTTACCTAATTCAATACATTTTTATCATGTGACCATTAACTTTATATTCACGCCCATCTTTCATTCTTTTGATAGTCACGATGACAAACTCATTACTGGATAACACTTGATGTGGCCCGAGCTATCTGGATTTTAGCTTACCAGGAAATAACTTCAACCGACTATTGTAGAGTAAAACCAACATCCTGGGTGCAAATTCCTTCATAATTAGTTTCTTATCATGCCATCGCCTCGTTTTTTTCCTTATAAAGGGTTGTGTTGTCATAAGACTATTATCGAAATTCCTCCAGTTCATTGAGTTGTAACTTTCTCTTATCTCCTACACATCTCAAATCAAAGTTAAGCAATTTTATAGCCCAATATGCCTTATATTCTTATTCAACCGGCAAATGACACACTTTCCCAAAAACTAACCTATATGGAACATACCTATAGGGGTTTTAAATGCAGTTATATAGGCCCAAAGAGCCTCATCTAACTTTTGATACCAATCTTTTCCAGAATTATTCACGGTTTTCTCTAAGATTTATTTTAACTCCCTATTAGACACTTTGACTTGCCCATTTGCTTAAGGATGATATGGGCTAGTTATCTTATGCCTTATAATAAACTTTCTAAGCAATGTTTGAAATTGATAGTTGACAAAATGTTTGCCCCCATCACTTATAATAGCCGTTGGTGTTCCGAACCTAGTGAAAATATCCCTCCTAAGGCATTCAAGCACAACTTTAGCACCACATGTCCTAGTAGCTATTGCTTATACCCATTTACTTACGTAATCCACAACAACTAGGATATATTCAAACCCAAATGAGTTTGGAAATGGCCCTATAAAATCAATTCCCCAAATATAAAAAATCTCTACCTCTAGCGCATTATTCATAGGCATCTCATCCCTCTTAAATATATTTCCTACACATTGACACCTATCACATAATTCTATGAAATACTTAACATCAAAGAAAAGAGAAGGCCAAAAGAAATCTGACTAAAGACTTTTATGTACTGTACGATTTGCTTTATGGTGACCTCTAACCTCTCCTTCATAACATTGTCTTATTATATCCTCTTGCTCCTCCTCTAGAACACATCTTCGAAGAACTTGGTCTAGACAAATCTTGATCAGGTAAGGGTCATCCCAAAGATAATGTTTTGCATCCGCTTGTAATTTCTTCCTTTGTTGTCAAGTGAAATCCTTTGGAAGGTATCCTCCTACAAGAAAATTGGCAATATTAGTATACCAAGGAGTTGAAGTTTCACACGCAAAAATAGCACAAATATGTTCATCAGAAAATAGATCAGAAATTTCCCCCTTTTCTAAATTCGTATGATTCAATATGAATAAATGGTCAGCTACAAAGTTCTCGGCTCCTTTTTTGTCCTTGATCTCCATATCAAATTCTTACAGTAGCAAAACTCATCTAATAAGTATCGGTTTGGAATCCTTCTTAGCAAAAAGGTGCCTTAGAGTCGCATGATCCATCCACACCATGACTTTAGAACTAAAGAGATATGATCTGAATTTCTCAAAAGAAAACACTATCGTCAAAAGCTCCTTCTCTGTGGTAGTGTAATTCACCTGAGCATCGGTAAGTGTGTGACTCATATAATAAATGGTATGAAAAATCTTCTCCTTTCGTTGGCCTAAAATCGCTCCTACTGTATAGTCACTGGCATTACACATTATCTCAAATGGAAAAGTCCAATCTGGTAATGCTTCTGCTTTAACAAGTTAAATGCCTGCAAACACTTATAATCAAAGTTAAATGTAACATCTTTAAGCAATAAATTTAAAAGTGATTTAGCTATTTTAGAAAAATCCTTAATAAACTGACGATAAAAGCCGGTATGACCAAGGAAACTCCTAATACCCTTAACACTTGTAGGTGGAGGTAATTTATTAATCACATATATTTTCGCTCTATCTACTTCAATTCATTTCAAGGAGATCTCATGCCCTAACACTATCCCTTCTTTCACCATAAAGTGACATTTTTCCCAATTAAGAACAAAATTAGTTTCTTGACACCTTTCTAAGACCAAAGCAAGATCAGATAAACATGACTCAAAGTCTCAACCATATAATGTAAAATCATCCATAAAAATCTCTATGAATTTCTCAATAAAATCATGTAAAATAGCCATCATACATCTTTGAAATGTGGCAGGGGCATTATAAAGACCAAATGGTATTCTCCTATGTGCAAACGTATCATAAAGGTATGTAAATGTGGTCTTTTCTTGGTCTTCCGGGGTTATAGAAATTTGCATATATGCTAAATAACCATCTAAAAAATTATAGAACCTATTCCCCGCCAATCTTTCTAATATTTGGTAAATAAAATATAGAGAAAAGTAATCCTTTCTAGTGGTATTATTCAATCCCTATAGTCTATACACACTTTGCATCCCGTCACTATGCATGTTGGGATAAGTTCATTATTTTCATTAGTTACAATAGTCATTTTCCCCTTTTTATGTACATATTGGACCGAACTAATCCAACTACTATCAGAAATGGGATAGATAATACCTGCATAGAGTAGTTTGAGTACCTTCTTTTTCACCACTTCTTACATAGCTGGATTGAGTCGCCTTTAGGGTTGTACTATCGGTTTGAAATCATTCTCCATAGGTATCCGATGTATACAATAACTAGGGCTAATTCCCTTCAAATCGAACATCTCCCAACCTATGGCTCCTTTATGCTTTTTCAATACTTTGATAAGTATTTCCTCCTCCAAACCTATCAAAAGTGAAGAAATAATTACTAATTTTGCATTATTTTTCAAAAATATAAATTTTAAATGAGAGGAAAGAGTTTTAAGTTCGGAATCTTCTTTAGAAGGGGATGGTTCATCCTCCTTTATTTCTTCATCTTCATGTTCTTTTTCTAACTCCTTTATTAGCTCTTTTTCCTTCTTCTCAACTTCCTCCTCATTTCTTAGATGCATTAAACAATTCTTAAACTTATCATCCAATAAAATTTCTTTTTGATTTTCCTCCATACATTCTTAAATACCATCTATGAAGTAAATAGACTTTTCAAAACCATAGTAAGGATGTTTCATCACCTTATTCATACTGAAAACCATTTTTCCTCATTAAACCTTAAGGTAACTGTTTATCCATGTACATCTATTAAAGCCTTCTTCGTATTCAAAAATGGCCTTTCCACTATCAATGGTACCTTTCGATCCTCTTCTATGTCTATGACTAAAAAATCAACTAAGAATATAAAATTTTCCACGTTCACTAATAAATCCTTAATAATACCCTTAGGTCTCTTTACCGATCTATCTGCCAATTGTAGTGTCATTTAGGTTTCTTTGATATCACCTAAATTTAATTTCTTGCAAATTGAATAAGGCATTAAATTAATACTAGCACCCAAATCACATAATGCATGTTCAACAAAATTCCCTCTTAATTTGCATGGTAAAGTGAAACTATCAGGATCCTCTAATTTTTTAGAAATTTTGTTTATAAAATTGCACTATAATTTTCAGATAATTGTGCTATTCTTACACCCTCTAGCTTTTTTTTTGTTAGAACATAACTCTTTAATAAACTTAGCATATTTAGGCATGTCCAATAAAGCTTTCATAAATGGTAAATTTATATGAAACTTTTTAAACATGTATGAAAATCTTGTTAATTGTTTATTATGCATTTCCTTCCTAGCTAGAGATGGATAAGGTAATTCAGACTCATCAAACACAGTAGAAACAAGTTTTTTCTTACCTTTACTTTTCTCAACAATAGGAGATATCTCATAATTAGATTTAGATTCAAAATTACTTACCTCCAATGTCGATTCTACCAAATTCAAAGATTTCTTACCATTTTTAGCTTCATTCACCTTCTTTCCACTTTTCAAAGTAATTGCCTTGACTTCTTCCTTTGGGTTCCTATCCATATTAGATGAAAAAGTGCCATGTGTCCTATTTGAGATAGAGTTACCAAGTTGTCCTACTTGATTTTCTAAACTTCTAATTGAAGCATCTTGATTTCTCATCCAAATATCTTGTGATCTCCACCTAGCATCTTTATTAGCCATAACTATAGTCTAGGCATTCATATAGTTAGCCAACATTTCCTCTAAATTGGGTTTTCTATCCTATGTGGGTTGAGGTCTAACTTGAAAACCTGGGGGTTGATATGTGGAAGTATAATGTGGTGGGGCTTGGTTAGGCAGGTGGTTGTTGCTATAAGAAACTAGATTTTGATTAAATGAAGCCCTAGGTTGATTACTAGATGTAGATGCATGGTTTCCTTCTCTCCATGAAAAATTAGGGTGATTTCTCCACCCCAGAATTATAAGTATTACTATAAGGGTTTAATGTATTTACTTCTTCCACTAATGTACCTAAGCTCTCCTCATTCTTAATCTTAGATGCTACATGTGTTTTAGCATAAGTGTTACATGCTTGAGATAAAGAAGACACATTTTAAACTTTTAAACCACTTACTTATTTTGTCAATGCATCTAATTATGCCCTTAACATGGCTACCTTATCCACACTATGTACAGCTTGCTTTTTTTATATGGTCTTTGCACTTGCCCATTGAACATCATTAGTGGCCATCTCATCCAAGAGTAGGAAAGCTTCTTCAGGGATCTTATTTATGAAACTTTCATTTGAAGCTGCATCTAGGAGAGATCTTGTAGATTGATTCACACCTACATAAAAAATAGACATTAGTTAATGAACAATAATTTCATGTTGTTGACAATTCTTTAAAAGTCTCCTAAATCTTTCCTAAGTCTCATGTAATGGTTCCTCATATAATTGATAAAAATTATGGATGTTATTCCTAATACTAGCTGTTTTGGTATGAGGAATGAAGCAACATAAAAAAAATTTTCCTGCATTTGTTGCCATGACTGAATAGATTGACTTGGTAGCATTTGCAACCAATATCTTACCTTACCAATGAGACTAAAAGGGAATAACTTAAGCCTAATGGCATCCATAGACACATTGAGTATTTGAACCATATCGCTAATTTCTAAAAAGATATCTAGATGTTGGGCAAGGTGCTCTATCTCTAATCCAAAAAATTGATTCTTTTGGACCATGGTTATGGTGGCATGTTTTATCTCAAAATGTTGATTATGAGGTATCCTAATGGTTCTATGATCTTCATTCCACTAAGGATAACGTAGTCTCTAATAGTTATAGGTTTAAACCCATCTCCTTGAGCTTGATCATGGTTAACTTGCCTTTAATCTTAGGGTATGGATCATTCATTGGTAGGTCATGGAGAGGGTGGTTATTAAGGTTGTTACATTCCTTCTCTTCTAAATTCATCTCTCTTTGCCTTAATCTCCTAATCTTGTGGAATGTCCTCTCAATTTTAGGGTCAATAGAAAAAATGGGCTCGCCATTTATCATAAACTATTGACACCTACAAATAATAAAAGAATAAAATCAATAAAAAATTAAGAATTAAGAATAAGAAAGAAGAAAGACACATAAAATTCACTTTCAAATCTAAAAACAAATGCCAATATTTTCCCGGCAACGGTGCCAAAAACTTGACCGGTGTCTAGCAAGTGTACTAGATCGACTAGTAATATAGAAAAATATAGATTAAGACTCCAAATATCGTACCCAAGGAAAACTATAGAAATGCAACTTGCTTTAGATTTTAAAGTGAATACCGCATGCAAAGAATAAAAGAAATCCCAAGTTTTGTGAAAATGATAAGAACATTAAATTAAGAAATGAAACTTAAATAATTAAAACTAATCTTGAATAAAGCAATTAATTAAGTTGGTAAAAATCAATAATAAGACAACTTCTGCTAAAGGACTATCCACCTCAACTAATATTGCAATGACCTAGCTAAAACAAATGCAAGTGATTATGGAAAACTAGAAATATAGTGCCATATGGCTTATTTAGACTATCGTTTTAGAAATTAAATCCTCTTGTTAAGAACAATTTGACACCTAGCATAAAGATCTAGTTTTAACTCCTAAATATCCATTAAACTCTTTTTTAAGAAAATTTAATTTCAATCTATTTTTAGTTCAACTTTTCTTAATTTTAATCCACATTTACTAACATACAATTATCTCTTATTCAAAACATAACCATACATCAACACAAATGAATTAACCTAAGAACATTCATATCATAAATCATAATTGAAACCAATCATTAACCATTTATCAAATACATTAACAATCAATCCAATGACAATCAAAGATAAGAAATTGCTCAAAAACTAAGAAATAATCAAACTTGTATTAAATGAAAGCACAACTAAATCATTACAATAAGAGTTAAGGATTCAAGTATTCTTTAGCAAAAGTTAAGAAATCTACGCACACTTCATATTAAAGGCTAAACAAAGTAAATAAAGATGATACAAACTCATAAAATCAAGAAACTCCCTTGACAATTATATATAACCTCAAGCAAAGCTTCTTAACTCCAAGCTTCTGTATCTTTAAAAATTAAACTAAAGCTAATGTAAAACTAAACTAATGAAAATTCATAATCTAGAATGCCTCCTCAATCTTGGTGTCTTCAGCCCTTTTTATAGCCTCCAAAGGAAGAGTTTTATGCCTCCTATAACATCCTAAACCAAACGAATTTGTGTTTTAGTGAAATAGGAAATCTTTTATCGAATAAACAGGACACACACTCAGGAGAGTGGCCTTGGTTACTCAAGAGAGTGTTTAAATGCTTAAGAGAGTGATTCCTTACTCGGGAGAGTACTTTGACCTAGTAGAACACGTGAAGTTGCCTTGGGTAAGTGCCAAAATCACTCAGGAGAGTGTTAAATCACTCAGCCAAGTGCTTCTTGGCTATCCCTCACAAGTTAAAATCCAACTTTCTCTATTATTACAAATTTTCCCCTGAATTTCTCCTTTTTGCATTTTAACCTTTTTTCTCTTTAATTTGGCCCTGAAAAATACCAAAACTAACAATTAGACCTAAAAACACACAAATTAACTAATTAAACCTAAAATCAACTAAATTAAGACTAACTTACTCAATTAAACACATAAAAACACACTAAAAACCTAGTATAATTCACACTTATAAAAACCCCTAAAAAAACTCTGTAATTGTCTATTTGCTTGGTAAAACTATTGGATACAGAGTTTTATGTAACAAACTGGAAAACTTATGGGACATGGGCAATGCCAAAGTTTTTGATATTCGCATATTTTTTTGTTCAATTTTCTGATGTATTAGATTATAATCAAGCCCTTTTTAGAGGATAATTATGGGCTATTATTTGATGGTTCAAGCCTAGAGTCTTAATTTTAGGGTTTAGAATGCACATTTTAGTAGGAAAATGATTTGAATTTATTTGCCAAAATTATCTCTTTAGTATTATTTAGAAGGGGTGGTTTTCGCCATTTTTAAATCAGTAGACCTGACATTAAGGTGGATTATAATACTAATGACTTTGAGTATGTTAGGTTTGCCAAAGTTATGGTCATTATATGGGAATTAATTCTTATTGTATTCATAAATAATAGTCTAACAAGGGTGATAAGTCAAAAGAGAGGCAACAAAAGGAAAATAATAATGCTAGTCTAGATTTGGCTCATGGATAGTGGTGGAGAAGTGCTAAAGAAACGTTTAAAAGTTTAATGGCGATTTAAGGATAGAGAATTAGAATTGAATCTAGGCTTAAGATTTTTGGTCCTTGGGAGTAGGGAGATGATTTTGGCAATAATGCTATTACCATTTCAAAGAATCTTATTTTAAATAAAACTTTTAATTCTGGTTTTAGACCCTATTTCAAGTCAATCTCTCACTCTTGTTAGCCATATTCATTTTACCCAAGGGGATGCATGTATGTTTTTTATGGTGATAATGAAAGTTTCTTCTTGGAAGATAAGTGTCCTTATAACCCGTATCTAAGGGATCCAAGTGGTTTTTTCTTATTTCCTTGTATCTTTTAAATGTTTGTGTTAGTTTGGAATTGTCAATGGGGCTAATAGTTGCTTTTTTGCTCGTTCTTTAAACTTTTACTTCAAAAGTTTAAGACACATATTGCTATCATTTTCAAAACTTGCAATAATGGTATAAGGGCATATAGCTACATTTCTGGCACTATTTTTCTTTTCTCTCATAGAGTTGAAGCCTCGAGTTTTTTAGAAGGTATTTAGGTTATATGGGATGATTTCTGAAAGGTGAAGATTCTTGAAAGTAATGTCTAATTTGTTCCAATGAAAATTTCTAATAATAATGGGCTAGTTAGTTTCTTATTGTTATTTATGACCACTTTGTACCATTTAGACGTAGTGTTCTTTGGTATAATCTTTAAAGGATTAAGTCTTTTACAAATGAGCCCTATTTTTTAATTGGTGATTTTAATGCCATTTTTGCTAGTTTTAAGAGCATAGAAGTTCATCCAACCATACTAGTATTTATTCTAAATTCATGGATTGGTTTTAGTATTTGAGGTTGGTAGATTTATGCTATCTTGGTCTTGATTTTACATAGAGGAGAAGGAGTCTTAGTGAAAGGCTAGACGGAGGGCTATTAAATATGATCTAGAGACTTAAGTTTCCTAAAACTTCTATCTCACACTTATCTAAGGTTCATTTAGATCATAAGCCTCTTTTATTGTGGTTTTGAAGCTTAGCTCATGATAGACCTTTTAGGTTTATGAAAGCTTGGCTCACTCATAATAAATTTTGTTATTTTATATCTGACAATTGGAACTTTAAGGGTTTCTTTATGGAATCTATTTCTAATTTTACTACTACGTTGCAATAATGGAATAAGGATATTTTTGGATTAGAATCAACTTTTTATAAGGCCCGATGGTATTCAAAAAGCATTAGACTATAGCTCAAATTATTTATCAAGGTTGCAATCTTATATAAAGAGAGAGTTGGAAATCATTTTGTTTAGAAAGAATTTAATCTAGCCACAAAAGTTTCATAGCGATTGGCTAAGTGGGGTACTAAAAATACTTCTTTTTTTCACATTCGCGTTGTTAGAAGAAGGAAAAGAAATATGATTAAAGCCCTTCATGGTGATGCTGACGCTTAGGTTACTGATCAAGATGGCTTTAAGGTATGGATGTTGATTTTTTTAAGGATCTTTATTAGGAGAAAAAGGTGGATCATCCAAGCTATCCTCTTCATAATTGTTTCCCTCGGTGTGATGTGACCGTTTAATGAGATTCTCTGCTAATTTATTGGATATCGAGATTCACCAAGCTTTATTCTCTGTGAAGCCTTAGAAGGTTCCTAGTTGGATGGTATTTAAGCTTATTTCTTTCAGTCACAGTAAGATATAGTTGGGAAGGATTTATTTATGAAGATTAAGGGTCTCTTTTCTAGTAGGGCTTTTGAGAAATTTTTAAATAGTATAATGATTTATTGAACCCAAAATTGAAGTTCCTAAGTCTATTACCCAGTTTCACCCAATCTCTT
Source organism: Excoecaria agallocha (assembly GCA_037975025.1). NCBI lineage: Eukaryota > Viridiplantae > Streptophyta > Magnoliopsida > Malpighiales > Euphorbiaceae > Excoecaria > Excoecaria agallocha. Next base: position 30,711,570 of record CM075821.1, on the reverse strand, counting down.
TTTGTTTATTTCTATACAAGATTCTAACTAAATCTATTATCGGTTAGTTTAACTCAATTATGCCTCACGTCGTGGGTTCTACTTAAATAAGGTTTTTTTTTCGATAGGCATATAATTTAGAATATTGTTATTGCCTAGGAAGTTATTTAGACTATACGAAAAAAGTTATAAAGTGTTTTATGGCCATCAAAATAGATTTAAAAAAAGCTTACAATAGAATTTGTTGGAATTTTTTATTTCACACGCTTAAAGACACGTGACTTTTAGATTCTCTTGCAAATATTATCATGAACTATGTTACTTTTAGTAAAAAGCAAGTATTATGGAATGGCAATCTTACAAAAGTTTTTACTCTTTCTCGGGGTTTAAGATAGGATTGTCCTTTGAGCCCTTATCTCTTTGTTCTTGGTATGGAAATATTGGCTTATAAAATTCAAAAAGAAGTCAACTATGGCACTTGGAAACCTTTGTTCTCAGTAGAGGTGGTCCTCCTTTCACTCATCCCTTTTTTGCACATGATTTTATTCTTTTTTCTTAAGCTGACATTGTTCAAGCTATTCTAATTACATGTATTTTAAAGGGTTTTGGTAATTTTTTAGGGCTGAAAGCAAGTGCTGGCAAAACTAATGTTTTTTATTCTAAGAATGTTTCAGCTAGTTAAAGAGAACTTTAAGTTTAAGGCTGGGTTTCAAGGAAACATTTTTGGGGAAATATCTCAGAGTCTATATTTTTCACTCTTGAATCACCAAAAGGACCTACAGTTACTTAGTGGACAAAATGGGGTCTAAGATTGTGAATTGGAATATTTCAAATATTTCTCTCACAGGGCGAGTCACTTTGGCTCAATCTTCGCTCTTGTCTCTTTCGATTTACACTATACATACTATTAAGCTCCTCATGCAACTTTTAGTGCATTAGAAAAGCTTACTAAACAATTTTTGTAAGGTGGTTAAGGTGATGTGCATAAGTTGCCTCTTATAGCTTGGCATTGTACACAATGGCCTAAGGTTGATAAGGGCATTGGCTTGTGTGATCTTAGCACTTTAAACTTAGCCTTTCATCTAAAATTATGCTAAAACATTTTCACCTTTGTAGATAGCCTTTGGGTATCCTTTTTAAAATCCAAATATAACTTTGATACTTTTAGGGATGAAGATCCTCTACTTATACTCCTTTTTAGAATTATATTTGCTCTAATTAATTTATGTTTAGATCTCAGATTTATTGGTCCCTTGGGAATGGTCAGAAAGTTAGATTTTAGTTAGACAAGTTGGTGTATGGTTTAGATTCCAACTTACTTGATCTTTCGGTCTCAATTATTCCTGATGATATTAAGCATTTACCTATTACTTCTTTTGTTTTTGGTCATGGTAGTTGAAGATGGGATTTGTTTTCTCATCTTCTTTTGTAAATGGTTTTATTTTCTATTAATGCAGTGCTTCTACTTATTGATTCGATGTAGGAAAATTTTTTGTATTGGGCAAATTCTTTTTTTTGGTAATTTCATAATTAAATCAGCTTATTCCTCCTTGGTTTGCTTTTGGAGTTCTTTTGATTCTTTCCCTTGCATGAAGATTTGGAAGTGGCCAAGTCCTTAGCATATTAAGATGTTTTTTATGGCTCATTTTAAATCATGGTGTGGTGACCAATAAAGAGAGAAATAGGACACACCCCATCATTCATCGAGTTTCTTGGTTTGTAGGGATAACAATGAGTCTACTATTTATATTTTAAGAGTTTTTTTTCAGTTCTGGCACCTTTTTACTCCATAAAAGATTCTTGCCTTTCTTTTTTATGAGAATTTAGATATCCATTAATAGTTTTGCTTGAATTTATATCATATAACAATTAAGGTTCAAGATTGTCAATGGCTTATTATCTTTGTCATCTCTTGTTGGCTTTTATGGAAAAGATAGACCAATATGATTTTTTCTGATGTTCACAAGCTTGCTTCTGCTCTAGTTGTCGTGGTATTTGAGCAAGCTAATTTTATACATGAGGTGTTTATGAAGTTGTGGATCATTCCCTCTTCCTTGCCATAAAATTTCTCTTATCTGCTAGAAGTGCCCTTCGCCTAGTTTCTTTAAGTTAAATATTGATACTTTAGTTAGCTCTCACTCTTGTATGGTGTATGGTGGTGGTCTTATCCAAAATTATCATTTCATGGCTTTGTTTCTAATATTGGGTATTGTTCTATCCTTAAGGCGGAGGTCTAAGCGATCTATTAAAGCATTTTTGCAAAGGAGCTAAATGTCATGCACTTAGAGGTGGAGAGTGATAATTGTATTGCAGTTTAGATGATTAATAGTTTTTGGGTTGTCCAATCTTCTTATGCTTCTCTTATTTTATCCATTCGAATATTGGCTAATTCCTTTAAGGCTAGAAGTTTCTAGCACATGCATTGCGAGGCTAATTTCTCAGCCAATCACTTATCTCATAGCTAGTAACATTTTTGTCTAGTCCATTTATCGGACTAGGTTGAGGGTGTTATACAAAACTTTTAAAAAGTAATCCTGGGTCAAGTGTTCATTTGTAAAGAGATGAAGGTAGATTCTTAGGTTTTTATATATGTTTAACACCACTGAAAAATTCATTCAAGGTGGTTGTAGGCCAATAGTTACAGTTGATGGGACATGGTTTAAAGAAAATTTTTTGATGGCTTCTTATTCATAGCAGTTGGTATTGACAACAATTATTGTATCTTCCCCATTGCATATGCTATTGTGATAGAAAATAATGCACTGAAACATGGAGCTGGTTTTTATATAATTTGGGTTAAGAATTGGAAATTAGAACACACAACATATTATTTAGATGTTTGATAGACTATATTCTATATGTGTGGATGTAATAAATAGGCTCATTTATTATTTTCAGGGATTGACAGTAGTTATTAGAGACTTGTTTCCCAAGGAAAAACACATGCACTATGTTAGACATGTGTACCAAGATTTCAAGAAAAAACACAAAGGAAAAACTTTAAAAGATTTATCGTGGAATGCAATTAGGCCATCATATGATGTGAATTTCATAAAAGCTCCTCAGGACATTAAAGATAAAGATGTTGATGCAAGAGCTTAGTTAGCACACCCTAATAGACCCTATAATAATTGGATAATAGTTTATTAGCATACATCCCAAGTGTGACATCATGTTATATAAACAACATATGTGAATGTTTTAATAAGTACATAAAACTATTAAATGATATATTAATAGGTTCATAAAATTACTTAATTAATTGATAGGCTTATATTGTCTTATTTATAGGTATATAAAGGATGCTAAGGACATCATAATCATGCTACAAATGACAAAATCAAAGCTCACAAAGAGAATTACAAGAATAAAGAAAAGATGAAAAAAATACAATAGCAAGATATGCCCAAAGGTCTAGAAAAGGTTACTGAAATTGAAAGATGTTGAATTTTTTTTAGCTAGATTATTCTGGTGGTCCAAAAGTGGAAGTGAAATGGTTAAAAAAGCAAATTCATAATGGATATAGAGGCATGACAGTGCATATGAAAAATGTGAGATTTAATAGAATTGCCTTGTATACATGCAATAATTACAATTGTACATAACAATGAAAATCTTAAGGACTGTGTGCATAACCATTACCATGTGGAAACCTTTATAAAGGTATATGATTATTTTATCAACTCAACCAATCCTATGGAGTTATGGCCAAGAGTTGAAGATGGTGGTGAAATCATTCATCCTAAAGCTGTCAAGAATAAGAGAGGGAGGAAAGCAAAGAATATGAGATTGGAACTTGAAAAAATTGAACAAGTTAAACAAAATAGAGATCAAATGGATGGCAAAAGGTATCTAAGAAGGAAAATGTTAGTATGACTTATTCAATCTGCCATGCAATTGAACATAATTCAAGATGAAATTCTAAAGGGGTTGCAAAATAACATGTTGTTAAAAATAGGTTGCAAACTAACCTAGAAATTGAAAATCAAGATAGGAAGTAAGCCATATAAATTTCAAAATTTTTCTTTAATTTATAAGCTCTTTTTGGTTTGATAAACAAATCTCTTATATGCATTGTAATGTATAGAAAATCAATTAAGTATATAATAAAATTTTGGAGGCAATCATGTTCCAACAGCATCTTGCCAAGTTATATTGTATATTTTGATGTTTGTCTTGTGTTGTTCAATTGTTTTTGTACATTACTTGTTGGATATTTTGAAAATTATTTTTTTAATTATTTGTTATAATTGCTATGTTACAGGATGATCAACCAATACAGAAAAATATTGTCATCAATAAATCTCAAATGCAATCTCAAGTCACCCAAACTGAAATCCAGCCAAATCAAAGGAAAAAGAAACTAGTTCAAGCAGAAGGAGGTGTTGCAGTTTTCAAAATTACCAGGAGAGAGAGACAAGTCAAGTCCAGATATTTGCAAGATGATTATATAATAAATTCAGTCAAGAAGACATAAAAAAGAACAAAGGATGTCAAGAAGCCAACTCTTAAATGAAGTATTCCCACATTATGTATAAGTTTGCTTGGATGAACAATATTCATATTTTTTATTAGGTACCAATTACTGTGTTTAGGCAATATGTGCACATTTTTAGGGTTAATTCCTTTTTTTGGGCTTATGAAACTACTGGATTATAGGTGTCTTTAGGTGCCTTTTTTGTTTGGTCAATTGTCTGTCCCCTTTTTGTTTACATAGGTTGATAATTGGCTTTGTGCATATTATGTTGGTATTAAGACAACTGGATATTATGTTATTCACAGATACTTATAATGTGAATTTAAGTTTGTTACTCTAGTTTGATTTCACAAATTTGCAATTTTTCTTATGACACGTGTTATATTATTATTGGATGCATGAATTATTGACATAATGTATAGTAAAAATCATATTGCTATTTGATATGTCCACATGGCATGCTGATATGGCGAAATCCAATTTCCATTTGTCGACTTGGCAACTGATGTGTCACTAGTGACACGTGGCATGTTGATGTGGCATTAAATGTGATTCTACGTGTGCATAAAGTGCTGATTGGGCATGCCAACTAGATTTTTCGATTGGATTTTCATTAAAAATCGATTAAAATTATTTTTGTTTATAAAAGTGTTAAATTCAATAATCATTATTGAATAAAATTTTATATTACTTTTGTGTAATTTGGTAAAATAAATTCAATATTTAGAATTTTTAAGTCAATTTAATTTTCAAAACGGTGCAAATCGTATGCACACTTTCCTCTAGTACTACTCTATCAAAATAAGCTATTGAGATTTTTTATTTTTTGAATTTGTTTTGATTGTTTAATATATTTGCGAAGTTTGGTGTTGAGTGATTTTTTAAGGAATCAATTTTACTGTCCATCGGGTACTGCGAGAAGAACAACACTTATTTTTTTAATATATCAAACACATAATTTGTAAAGAGAAGAAAATGCGACATTTTTGTAAATAATTTACTTTTTTATGGCAATTACATACATATATTTTTTTTCTCTCGTTGTCTTTTTCTTTTGCTAATTGCCAGTTCAAAAATTTTAGAGAATCTTGTCAAAGATTTTCGCTAAAGGTGTAACTTTATTTTTAATATTTTATTAAAAAACATTATTTTATTTTATTATTTCTATTGATATAATTTTATCTTTTATATTTTAAAAATTGCAAAGATTTATCCTTTTTGTACCGATATTTTATTTGAGTTTTATGTATAAATTTTTTTAAAAAAATGATAAAATTTTTCTAATTTTAAAATATAAAAAATAATATTTCATCAACAATAATATTAAATATAAAATTATTCTTTTTATGAAATATAAAGACCAATAATAAAAGAACAGAAAAGGAAAAAAGGAAAAAGAAGGCAAGTAGGAATGTGCCAAGTAACCCTCATTCGTGGCAATGAGTCACCGCCACAAGGCATTTACAGTATCCCTCCAGATTCTCACTATCTATTTTCCATCTCCTAGAAAAATTTATCTATACATATATATTAACAATAGTTGCGTATTCATTCTCTCCTCTACGCCACTTTTACTCCGCTATTTCTCCAAACCAACTTCCTTCAGGTAATCAAACCTCAAGATCAATCCTCTTTTCTTTTTCTTAATTTTTTTAGCTTATTTATGCTTTGATTTCTCATATAATTGCTCTTGCTTTCTGTCTAATTTTTCGTTTTTTAGAAATTTTTAAGTTTTTTATATGTTTTTTGTATGCGTATAGCTATACAGTAATAGCTAGAATTATTCTTCAGAATTTTTTAGTTTCTCGTGTTTTTCAAGTAATTTTTTTTTGTATTGGTGAATAGGTTTTGTTGGAACTTTCTTAATTGATTGTTTATATGATCTTTGAACTGATGGTTGTTCTGTATTATTTTCTCCCTTTGTTTGGTCACTGAGAAAATTTAGGGTTTTTTTTTTGAAGTGTTTGTTTTAAGCGGAAAATTCAGATTACATGGGCAAATTTCTTAATAGGACAAACGAATGTTAGATTCTCCAATTTAAAATTTTGGTTTTTTTTGTTAATTTGGTCACAGATACATCCCCTATCTCAAATAAAATTATTGAGATCCCCTTTTGCATTAAAAATGGAAATAAAATGCAATTCGAGGAATGTGATTCATTTTTTTCTTTTGTCCCTTTTTTTTTCAGATTGTTTCCTTCCATTATGCTAGAAATCCAAATTTTGGAAAATTCAATCATTTGAATTTGGGTGGAAATGAAGGTTGACTTCAAAAACTCACCCTTTTTTACAGATTTTTTTTTGTTTGGGAAATTTAGTTTAAAACTAGGTTTCTTGGTATAGAAACTAAACTATTTCCATCCCCCAATTTTGCCAATTGTCTTGAAAATGGATATTAATTTGCAATGGTTTTTATTTGTTTTGGTTTACTGTAATAGTTACCCATAGTTGTATAGTATTGCGATGGTTTATTTTATTTTAGTTTTTAATTTTTTTTAAGAAAAAAATAGATAATTGTTGATATTATTCCGTATTTGTTTACCAGGCAATTTTATGGCCTCAAAGCGAATTAACAAAGAATTGAAGGACCTGCAGCGGGATCCTCCTGCTTCATGCAGTGCTGGTACCTTGTTATCATATTATTCCTTACTGAGACGAGTTGATTTATGTCTGGGCATTTTTTGGATAGTTTTGATGTGAAAACTCCATGTGCATGTACTCAGAGTTCAGACTTGAGGTTTTTATTTGATGAAACCGATGCATCTGAGCTTTAATTTCAATTAGACATTAGTAACAGAGGAAACAATTGTGTAGAGGGGATAAACAAAATGACGATAAGAAGGCACTCAGTGAGAAAATTCTGGGGCTTCAGCGTCACTTTTTGTTCACATGCATATGTGCATAATCCCAATGCTTCTTGTTAATTGGTTTTATATTTTTGTTGGGAGGTTAATTAATCGGTTTAGTACTGATCCATTTAGATTTACTTGGCGGAAGTGAATTAATTACTGTTGATGTTGATGATCTTGATGCCTATGTATAACACAGAAGTCGATAAGATTAACCCAAAATCTATATATTTTTTTAGATTATGTTGTTCTTACAAGCCTCTGTTTACAGGTCCAGTTGCTGATGACATGTTTCACTGGCAAGCAACAATCATGGGCCCAGCTGATAGCCCATTTGCTGGTGGTGTGTTTCTTGTATCTATTCACTTTCCTCCAGATTATCCATTCAAGCCACCAAAGGTGACATATAAGTTATTTCTTCCTGTGGATTATTTTCATTTTGCTCACCTACATTGAAAAGGAAAAAGAACAAAATTAAACTAGTTTGAATCATGTATGAAACTCCTGTTCTATTCTTCTATAACTGCTTGGGTTTTGGATCTTCCACGCTCTTGTAATAGGGTGATGGACTATTCAATTTGGCATTGCTGGCACTAAAATGTTTCTCCAACTATTTGATCAAGCTAACTTTGGAATTGAGTGTAGAAAGTCATAATTGTATTAGAATTATGGCTTATTTTATAATTTATCATGTTGGAGGATATGAATAGAGATTGCAATAGTTTAGTAGATCTGGTGGCTGAAACTTGAGCTCATGATGCTTTTTTGTCACGTTTTGCTCAATGTTAGGCAGCGGAGATCTTTTTCTTAAATTTGCCAACTTTGATGCATTGTCAAATGGCTTGTTTGAAGTTGTCTATGAATGGTTCTGGCTTCATCACTGTTTCATTCTAACACAGTAAGAGTAAATATGATCTGAATAGGTTTCCTTCCGTACAAAAGTTTTCCATCCCAACATCAACAGCAATGGAAGCATTTGTCTTGACATTCTGAAAGAGCAATGGAGCCCAGCCCTTACTATATCCAAGGTATTACATTTCATTTATGCTTCATTTGTTCTTCCCTAACTTATACATGGTTTGCCATATTTCTTTTGCTTTAGTTGAACCCCTACGAATTATGATATACATCTTACAAGATGCAACAATTTATACTTCAATTTAAATGTGAAAATATTAAACTATATTTTACTGTGGTATTAGGTTTGCATTATAGTTCTAAGGAGTTATATCATCTATCTTGCAGGTTCTTTTGTCAATCTGCTCACTCCTTACTGATCCGAACCCAGATGACCCTTTGGTGCCTGAGATTGCTCACATGTACAAGACTGACAGGGCTAAATATGAGACTACTGCTCGATCCTGGACCCAGAAATATGCCATGGGTTAGGGCTCCATGTCTACTTGATTCGCATATTATGCTTGGTCCTATTATTAAATGAACTTCTAGATCAGCTTTGATGTGTTTGCTTTTAAACATGATATTGGTTGGTTTACTTTCAGCATAATGGGACATTATTAAATAGTGATATATCTAATGTGAAGGTTCATGAAAATGTAATATGTGCTTGTGTTAATGTGTCAACCCTTCAATACAATGTACAATCCTATGAACTTAATTATGGGTGATCACAGTTTTGGACAAGTACCTGGTTTCAGGACTGTTGCTGACATCCTGTTTAGAATTTGAGTAGAGAAGAAGAAGCATTTTCCATATTTTAGAACCTGGTTCTGGTTCTATTGGCTTTTGTTTTCATGCACATGTGCACACATAAATATGCAATCTCCCTTAGAAGTATGAGTAAATTATGGCTATGTGAACATGCATTAGATGTTGACAATCTAGTGTCTAGAATTTAGCATCTGTTGTCCAGAAAAAAACCGATTCTCAGAAAAAGGTTGAATCCAAATCTTCATTTTATGGTGCTTTTTGATCTCTCTTGAAGAACTTGAGGTTCTGAAGACATGAAAATCTTATTCATAGGGCTCTTTTCGTGAGCCATCCCTTGTTTGTTTGATTGAAAGCCTTTTTTTTTTTTTTTTGACAAAGAGCTTCTTTATTCTATTTTTATTCTTTGAGCTTTAATTTGTATAGAGTAGCGATCCTCATTGAAAAATGATGAGCATTTATACTTAATAGATGAAAGCGTAAGCACATTTTGAGAGGTGAAGTTTATTTTGTATGATACTTTATGTAGATTCTGTGTTTTGAGTTTGTTATATCATATGTCTATGCCTTTTTGTGAAAGTATGCATTGTTGAAAGCAATGAAATGTTAAGATAGGCAGCATAATTCCTTAATCCAGATATTGCCTTGAATATGAAGATTTGAACGTATGTTGCATATTGTGTATTTTAGGTTTACTTGTTTTGTTTATAAAAGTGTTGTTTTGAATGTAGTTCGTGATTGGGTTGTGTTTTAATCATGTTTTGTCCAAATATCTTCTGCTATGCGTCGTCCAAATCAGCGCCTAAAAGCTCAGGCTACCAAATTACTGGTATGGTTCGGCATGTGTCCCGGCTCCCAGTGGGTATCTTATTTCATTTCTGTATAATTATGCACGACTCCTGTTCATTTACTGATCAAGAAATATTAAAGAAATACCGTTCCATACCTTCCGATCCATATGGAATTTGAGTTTAATAATTTTACTTTCTAATAAATTGAAGTGGTTTATATACCAAAATTGCTAGGGATAATACTTGAAAGCACACCTACACTTGGGCGCATATTATCAATTGATGTTGGCTAAATTTTTTAACTATTATCTTTGAAATATTTTTAATTCTTTTGAATTGTGTTTTTTTTTTTAATTGAATTAACATTGTGTTTAATACCCCTTAAATAGAATAAGGAAAATGCATGTAAAAGAAAATTCAGGGGGTAATAGCTTCGGGATAATGTGTGCATTGGGTAATATATATATATATATTTTTTTTGTCAAACTTTAGGTGTGCAAAATACATCTAAAAATGTCATTCGTAAAGTTGGATGTATAATTAAAATGTTTTGCTAATTGCATAATTGTTAAGGTTAACAAATAAATATGTAATTAAAATTTTTACGCTAATTCTATGTGTATTATATATTATTTCATATTGCTATGGTTATGGTTAAGAAATAAATAGCAAGCAAATGTTGAGTTGGTAATTGATTTTTTTTAGGTGACCATAATAATATATTTTCTTGAAATCTATAAGTGGTGTAATTTTTTTCATTATTAGAAGTATGCAACTGGTAAAGTTTGTCTTTTTAGTAGGGTTGCATAATAGGATATTTGAAAAGTATAAGTGTGATGATAATTATTTGTAAATTAAAGTATGTAGTTTACTTTATAAAATAATTATTTTTCATCCATGTACATAAGTCTATCAGAAACGAGAAATTTTAACTTGTTTTTATAGTTTTTGTCAATATTCAACGTCCCACTTACAAGTTAACATATTTAAAGGAATAAACACTGGAATAAATTATGTATATTGGAATTAAAAAAGAATAATTAATTAAAAATAGAGCAGCTAAAAAGGTGAAAATGAGGGAGCACGCCGTTCCTTTCTCAAAATTATAACCTCTTTCTTTGGTCGGTTAGCTTTTGCGTATTCTTCCCACTTATTTTACTTCTTTTTTTTTTCTCCAATTAAAAACTTTATTAATCAAATAATAATTACTTTCACGAAAAGGGAAAATGAAATAACATTGCGAGTATTAAGAATTTTGATCTATAGCATCATAGGTTTAAATATATTTTTAAACAACAGAAACCGCTCTTTCAATTTCAAATACATATCTAAATTAATTTTGTTTTTACTTTAATAACATGACATTTTCTTACCCACTGCAAGTGCAAACCTTGATCTATTCATTACTTTATTTCCTACTATAAAATGAAAGATATTTGTTCAATTTCCAAACGTATAGTTATTGCCAGTGAGGAAAAAATCAAAATTTTGGTTAATTATAAAATCTGTGGGATTTTTTTTTAATCTTTTAAAAATGAATTCAGTTTCAACTTTTAATTTTAATATTTTTGTGTTGTTGATTTTCATTTTTTAGTACCTGTTAACCACTGGTTCATAATTAAACAATTAGTATTTATATTGAGAATTATTTTTATTTCTCTCAAAAATTTACAAAAATTAATATTTAAAAATATATTTTAATTATATGTCATTTTTATTAATTTTGTAAGTTAATATTTATATAGAGCAATTGGTCAACCTGTTTTTTTCATTATCCATATCGGCCCGTACGTCTTACCTTTTTTTTTTTCGTTTTTTGTCTTATTTAATAGCTTCTAATGATTTTTTTTTTTATATTTTATAATCTATATGTTAACATTTGATTTTGTGCAAGGTTTTTTTTATGACAAAATTAAATATGTTAATTCACAACAAACATATTATAAACTATTATTTTTTGTTGAAATAATTAACCACAAGAAGTGTCGAATGGTGAAAGTAAGATATGAATTATATATATTTTTGTGTTTGTTTTGGTTATATTTTGGAAATTTGTTTAGAGTTGATTGAGTTCAGTACCACACACCACTTGATTTTAATTATATATAATTTTAGCGGTTCAATAATGAATTCACATTTAAATTAAATTTAATATTAAATGACTAAGATGAATTAATTATAAATCGAATGGGACACTCAATGGGCACTCCCAGTATAAGTGTATTGTTTAAAATATAAAACTGTTAAAAAAATATGATTCAAAATAATTTATAAATGAAACGATAGCCGTAAAATAGCAAAAACAGTATACATATTTAAATCATTGGATGACGTGTATCTTGACAATCTGATGATATATATAGGGTGTGCCACATGCGTGCACATATCAAATCAGATCCCAAACAGCAAGAAATCGGTGAATAATATAAATAAATAATAAATGAAGTAGAAAAGCCAAGCAGAAAAGAATTTTTTTTTTTCATTATCATTTTTACTCGAATCTTCAGGCACTTAATCTTTTATTCTTGTAAGCAATTAATCAATATATATATAATATATTATTATCTAATCTTATCATTTTCTTTTTCTTTTTTTTTTGTATTTTACAAAAAAGAAAAAGCAGAAGGAATTATTCGAATCTTCAGGCACTTAATCTTTTATTCTTGTAAGCAATTAATCAATATATATATATATAATATATTATTATCTAATCTTATCATTTTCTTTTTCTTTTTTTTTTGTATTTTACAAAAAAGAAAAAAGCAGAAGGAATTATTTTGATTTAAAAAATATATTTTTTAGAGTTAAAGCAAACAGAAGAAAGGCCATTAGGGAAGGAGGAGGAGAGAGCATAAACATAACTCAAAACACAATCACTACTAATTTCAGATCCGTACATGCTATTTTTATTTTCATTCTTTTCTTTTTTGTATTTTTTATTTTTTTCCCGTTCCCTTTCTCCAGAAAATTTTCCACATTTTCTCGAGAAAATTCCGTGGCTTCCGATAACGATTCTTTGTCTCCTTTGAATTGATGCTTTGTCTTCTTCTTGGCGTAGCTCTTCAAATTCGGTGCGTTTTGGATTCTCATTGAAACCATTCAGGTTTCTTTTCTTTTTTATTTTATTTTTTTTCCGGCGTGTGTTTATCTTGAGGTTTCATTAATGGTAGAGTTATGGGTGAGATCCGTACGGTTAGTGTCGGCATTGCTGAGTTTTAATGCTGTTTCAGATTTCTGAGCTTTGTTACAGTGGTGTAAATGTGACAAGTGATGGTTTGTGTACTTTTTAACGGTTTTTACTGTTTTTTCATTTATGAGTTTTTGAGTTTTCATTAATAATGCTTGAGGAGCTTTTTCTTTTACGATTTTGGTGGGTATTAGATGATCAAGTTTATGTTTTTTGTTTCTTCACTTGTGTCTCTCATCGTTTAAAGTTCATGGAAACTGGTTAGCTGAGTTTACACAGGAAGTAATGATTTTTGTCATGGTTCGTTTTAGTATAGATATAAATCTTAAATCTCTGCACTTTCAATTATCCTTTTCTTTTTTATCTGAAAATTTAGATGATTCAGATCCTTCGCTGTTCAACATATACGATTTATTTTTTATTTTTAATTTTTTTTGGCTATTTTGATTTTTGAAGTTGCTTAAAGAAGAAGGGTGCTTTGAGCAGAACTGTATGGTTTATCATTTTTCTTAATTGTTAAAGGTTGGGTTAAAAAATGGGCAATTGGGCGAGGTTATATACAGAGGAAGTTGATAATTTTTGTGTAGGAGTTCGATTGGGCATTGGTTTTGTTTCAGTTTCTATATTCTGGGGAAATGAAGTTTGTTGCATTAGTTTAAACGGTTATCTATTGTATCTTCTTCGTATACCTGCAGTGTATTCATTGTTGCTCTATGGTTTTTGTCTCTGACAGTCCAGAGGAGCTGCACATATGCCTGCGAGGTGGCTATGAATTTTCTTTCTGCATCTGAAAATTAGGGTTTATTTTCACGTATTGCAGAAATGTCAGGTATGTTCAGCTGGTCTTAGATTCATAGTTGGAAAGTATTTCTAACACAATGCCTTAGAAAGCTGCTTGATGCTTTAGCTAAGCTCAAAACTATTGACACTTGGTGCTCAAATGCTCATTGTTTTATTGAAGGCTCAGAAGGAATTGGGGCCTGTGATGAAATTAGAGAGAGAAGATCTGATTTTGAGAATTCTGAAGATGATAGACGGCGATCTAAAATTGGCTCTTTCAAGAAAAAGGCATTAAGTGCTTCGAATAAGTTCACTCATTCTCTTAAGAAAAGAGGGAAGAGGAAAATTGATTATAGAGTTTCTTCTGTTTCCATTGAGGATATCAGGGATGAAAAGGAGGAGAGTGCTGTGCTAGAACTGCGGCAAAGACTTCTTGAAAGGAATTTGTTACCTCCTAGGCATGATGACTATTATACTTTCCTAAGGTAGTCACTCACTTCATTTGGTATTCATTGTCAACCCTTTATGAACTTGAACAAATGCTTTTCCTTGCAGCTGCATGAACAAATTTGCCAAAAAATTAATTCCCTTACTGATATAATTACTATGCCTGTAGATTTTTGAAAGCTAGAGAGTTTAATATGGAAAAAACAATCCAGATGTGGGAAGAAATGCTTAATTGGAGGAAAGAGTATGGAACAGACACCATATTGGAGGTACTGAAATTAATATTTGCCTTTAATCTTGTTGGTGGTGGTTAACTGGGATGTAAAGCTTTAGTTTGTTATATGGAGGAGCTATTTCTTATATATTTTCCAAGTAGAAAATATGTCATCCAATAACAAAAATAGAGCTGCATCTCTAGCTGAATTCAATGGGCAAAATCTTGGTAGCATTCAATTTCTGATGATTGCCTATGCATGAAAATATATCGATTGTGAAACCTATGAATCATATTAGTTCAATTATTGTTCAAAGTGTAGCAGTAAACTCAACAAATTATCAATGTTTAGGATTTTGAGTTTGAGGAGCTGGAAGAAGTGTTGCAGTATTATCCTCAGGGTTACCATGGAGTAGATAAAGAAGGCCGACCGGTCTACATTGAAAGGCTTGGAAAAGCTCATCCTAGTAGGCTAATGCGAATCACTACCATTGACCGATATTTGAAGTACCATGTTCAAGAATTTGAGAAGGCTATACTGGAGAAATTCCCTGCATGTTCAATTGCTGCAAAGAGACAAATATGTTCAACAACAACAATATTGGATGTGCATGGCTTGGTATGTCAAACTGTTTCCCTGATAACCCTTGCTTAATTGAATGAGGACCCTCATATAACCAATAGCATCTCCTGTTGGAACTTTGGTATCATTGTAGGGAGAGATATTTGCATCAGTCAATAGCTACAACTTTTTCTGCCTGGGCTTTCACATTGAAGATTTATCTGATGTCTGAAATTTATGTTCTGTGGAGCCTTTTGTTCAAGTCGAGTATGCTTATATAGTCAATGGGGAGTTGGGAAAAGATAAAAGAATTCAGTTCATTAAATTTTTGTGGGTCATTCTTTTTAGAGTCATGGACTTGGGAAAGCATAAAAGATACAAGCATACTATCACTAGGATGCTCATAGGTTTTCTGCCTTAATCAGGAGCTGGTTGTTTACAATTCTTGCAACTGGTTTTATGCAGAGTTTGAACTGGTCATTGATGTTATGTTAAAAACAGGGCATTAAGAATTTCACACGGACTGCTGCAAATCTCTTGGCTGCCATGATAAAGATAGATAACAGTTACTACCCTGAGGTATTAAAGTCTTTCTGAAAATTTTTCCATTGCTCTGTTTGATTGGTTTCTAAATGCTAACCCTGCAACTTCACAGACATTGCATCAGATGTACATTGTTAATGCTGGTCCTGGTTTTAAGAAGATGCTTTGGCCTGCAGCACAGAAATTTCTGGATGCAAAAACTATTGCAAAGATACAGGTAGAGAATATGAGTGCAGGAATATAATTTTTTATTGTACCTTTTATCGAATTTTTTGTAGGTGCACTTAACTTTCTTGAAATTGCAGGTTTTGAAGCCCAAGTCCCTACCCAGGCTGCTGGAAGTTATTGACTCCATGTCTGCATAGTTTCTGTTGATCCTGTATTTTTGTTGGTAACATCTATAAACATTTTTAACTGTTTCCATTTCAGTCAATTGCCAGATTTCTTGGGTGGTTCTTGCACCTGTTCTGATGAAGGAGGGTGTCTTAGATCAAATAAAGGTCCTTGGAACGATCCTAATATAATGAAGGTAGGTGCCCATCAAGTTGGTTTAATTCCTTGGGCATTAATAAAAGGCTTGAACCTTTATGTTGAATTTGCATCTTTAAATTAACACAGATCTTCCTTTTTGCAGCTTGTACGTAACCAGGAAGCAACTTTTGTTAGGCAAATCACCAGAGTGTCCAACAATCAGCGGAAATTTGACTCATCTTTTCAGATAAGATCGCGAAAGGCAGGTTTCAGTCCCATGACAAAAACTGTATTAATGTTAACTGTATATCTTGTCACAGGGTATTTGATATCTTCTTTGTTCTTCAGGGAAGAAGTAGTGATACATCAGCAGCAGAATCAGGGTCTGATATTGATGATCCCTCTTCCCCAGTTGATCAGAGTTCTAGATTTCCACGTTTAGCCCCTGTTCATGAAGAAGTAAGTTTTCAATTAGGATTCAAATCAACTGTGATGTTTGTGTGTGCCAACACTAGTATATGTTATATTCTAATTGTTAAATATGAATTTTGCAGGTCAGAGCATCAGATCCGAATGCCTATTATAGTTGTGATGATAGTTTTCCTTTGGTCAAGAAGGCTTTTCAAAGCAGCCAAGGAGCGGGACATTCTGAAGACCAATCTTTTAAAACCAATGATTTGGGGAACTTTTCTGGTGAAGTGACATCAAATCTTGAAGGTTTGTTATGCTTTTTGCATTGATCAATAGCAAACACAGAGACAACGAACTTTGTGGCTATGAAGTTTGATATAAATTTAACTTTTAGGCAAGC
The DNA here is from genome assembly GCA_037975025.1 of Excoecaria agallocha. NCBI lineage: Eukaryota > Viridiplantae > Streptophyta > Magnoliopsida > Malpighiales > Euphorbiaceae > Excoecaria > Excoecaria agallocha. The sequence goes on along the minus strand of CM075821.1, from coordinate 30,694,792 downwards.
TCTTGATTTATGGGTTCTAACCTATATATCCGCTGATGGTTGTTTGGGCATGTATTAATGGGACTGAGATAGTAAATTTATGCTTATTCAGGTCACATCAGCCGTTGGTTGGACTTTGTCAAGGAAAAGATTTTGAGAAGGCATAATTTGTGTGTGGTTAGAGTGCTGACATCATTTTTTGGCAAATTAGTTGCATTTGTACGCTGTCTGCAACTTGAATTTTGGAGAAGGCATAATAACATTTTCCCGTCTAATCTCGTGGAGCATGATGCTGATAGTCATTTAACTGCTGTTGAAACTGTTAACGAGGACCAAGTGCGCCCCTGTATAGAGCGTCTAGAGAGATTGGAAAAGGCTGTTGAAGAAATTAGCAATAAGCCTGCTGCAATCCCATTGGAAAAAGAGCAGGTGCTAATGGAATCTCTGGACAGGATCAAGTCTGTGGAGTTTGACCTTGAGAAAACAAAAAGGGTATGCCTTCTCAACATAAGTTTACAACTAACAAGCATAAGATATCTGCAAGTCTGATAATAGTTGATTGTATTGATGATCATGTTATCTACAATTATTTTGTTCTTGCAGGTACTACATGCTACCATTGTAAGACAACTTGAAATTGCTGAGTTGCTGGACAATTTACGTGAGTCTAAATGTCATGTAAGTATCTGATACTTGATTATATCTATAGTAAACTTCATCTTCTAATACTTAATTTTAATTTCACCGTGAAATATTATCAAATAACATGAGGGGTTGTGAACCATGTGTCAGTTTGTCACTATGTTGGAGACCCACTAGCCTCTTGGGTGGAGGCAGGCAACCCATATTTTTGCCCAAGATTTGTCACTATGTTGGAGACCCACTAGCTTCTTGGGTGGAGGCAGACAACCCATATTTTTACCCAAGATTTTCCCCCATGTTTCCTAATTGTGGAATTTGGTAACACATGGGACTTATCTAGATTGCGTTGCATTTGCTAATTCCCTGTTTACCATTTGTCATTTTCTACACCATCCATTTCAATATATCTGACTGCCAACGTTTGCAATGTCCGAGCCTCGTTATTCAGCATTGTGTTGCATGCAAATGAATGAAAGTTGAGGCTTGAGCTTTGTTTGTTAGGACTCTGCTTTTGAAAGTCGCCATCGTTTTCTTTTTCTTTATTATATAAATGTTGCTGTTGTTTTTTCGTTGTTATTGTTTGTTTTTATTGTTGTTGTTATTGTAATTGTTTTCATTAAACAGCCAAAAAAAAAAAAAAACAACAACAATAACAATAACGATACAATGTTCTTACTAATTGTTATTGGGTTTAATATGATACTATGGCCTCCTCCTTGCAGCAAAGAAGACTATTCTGTTGAATATTGAAGTTTAACGGCTGGAATAGTTGAATATGGGGCCAAAAGAAGATTGATTTGCACAGATAGGAATCATGAGAGCGTTGATAGCAACAACCATACTTCAGAAGAAGCTTTGTTTGGAGTATACATTAGGTGGAGTATAAACCTCCATTGTCTTTTGAAAATCCTTTTGCCTTAAATTTCATTCACTTTTACAAAAGTTACAGTTTAGTTGAGGAGTTGATCCTAATCTTAGCTTGGAAACAGTGTAAGAACAAGAAAGCAGAAATGAAATGGGTTGTGTTATCCATGCATATTTTCATGTATTTGTTTCCTCCTTCCCTCTATTGTAAAGCTGGGTAAGCATTCATTAAGCTAATGAGCACTTTAGATTGTGGAATGTTAAATGGCTTTGAAAGAGAGAAAAGGAGAGTCAAGAGATGGAGTTTTCCCTATGAAGTTTTTTGTTGCCCATAGTCAATGGCGGTGGAGAAACTTGCTGATAAACCGGACTCTTTGGTTGGGATATCATGGCGGTAAAAATTTTCTATTTAATTCTCATTGCTGTTTCCCAGTTTTATTTGAGGCTGCTTGTTTTCAATTTTTCAGTTTTTGTTTCACAATGGGTGAAACTGTGAAAAACCAATTAAGTGTTTTAATTTTTAAAGATGTTTGGTAATATTTTTCAATCTTAAGGTGATTTTTATTTATTTATTTATTTATTTTATGAGAACAAGAAGAAAACACAACAACTGACACTACATTCTAACTATTTTTGGGGTCGTGGTACCCATTAAATCGAAAGCAAGGATCTGCTTAAAATCACCTGGACACACTGGATGCTAAATGAACTGAGAGTCTTGTCTAAACGTCCAACTTGCAAGGAAATCAGCAGCTTTATTTGCTTCTCTGTAGATATATTTAATCTGCACTTGCCAGTCCCTTATTTTAATTGGTTGTTATTTAAATATTTCATTTTGGAGTTTTTTTTCATGTTTATAAATTATTTGTTTTTATTTTTATTTATATTATAATAGTCCCCTATTAATTATAAAGTTTTTATGTAACAATGATATATATATATAATGGTAATTTAATATGCAAACAATTTCCAGTAAAATTAATTAAAAACATATAATATTTTATCTATTAACTATCGGTTATTAGAAACTGAAACTGCTAAATTAAACTGATTTTTTATATTGGTTTTTTATATTTAAATGGTTAATAGTCAGGTATTAAATAAAATACTTCACCCGATTCAAAGGACATTTTTTTTTCTACTTTTCTATTTGTTCCCAGTTCCAACTTATAGTTAAATTTAAATCGTTAATTTATCCTTATTTAGTCTCCATATGAATCAATAAATATAAATTATTATTATTATACTAATATACTTTTAATTAATATTGAAAAATATTTGGAAAGTAAAAATACATTAATCCAATGACACTGACATTTTTCTTTGGTTAAAAAAAAAGAATTTTTTTTAAAAAAAAAGAAGAAGTAAAGTTGGATCCAACAGATTTTAGTTGGATCGATTCCATATGGAGTCATAGATCGGGCTATTTTCACGTCAATAGTTTGGGATCAATTTCAGGTCTGGTCAGATAGGTTCTCAAATTAAGTCCATGATCATTTTTCTCACTATAATTTTTTTTTTAATTATTTAGTTAAATTTTATTTTCATATTTTTTTTGTTGCTTTTTTAACTTGTACAAATTCGAAAAAAAAAATTCTTTTTATATATTTTTTAAATCAATAATTTAAAAGTTTTATGTTGTAGAAAATGATTATGAACTTATCTGAAAATTCGTTCAAGACAACCCGATTCAACTCGTCAAATAGACTTGTTCGTAAATTATTATTGGTAAAAGTAAAATGCAGCAACACATCCAAATTCAAAAATCTATTAAGATGAAAATTTGAATTGGTGCCTAATCTGTATTAACAACTACAAGATGAATCTATGAACTCCGCAATTCATTAGTTTCTATATTAATTATGCAGTCTCAACTAATGCATTAAGACCTTTCCATATCCCATATATATTTGTAGCCTGATTATGAATAATATCCCCAACTAAAAATTCATGGACCTTACCATCTACTTCAATGAAACTAGACCCACAAGTTGTTTCCATTTCTTCATCTTTGATCATCTTCCATACCTCATTAGCTTCTTCTTTGTCTCCTGCATTGGCAAACATGAGCCCTCCTAGTTTGTACCTGTCCCCTGACATTGGTTCAACCTCTATCAACTTCTGAAATGCCCATTTCCCTCTCTTAAGATCTTTGTGAATCCTACAAGCACTAACGAATGCACCCCATATAACTGCATTAGGCTGTTCCGGCATTGAAATTATGAGCTCCTCTGCCTCTTTTAGCTGCCCGGCACGCCCAAGGAGGTCTACCATGCATCCATAATGTTCAATACATGGTCTTATCCCAAATTCTTGTATCATTCTCTTCAAATAGAGCTTTCCTTCTTCTATGTAGCCGGCATGAGAGCAGGCCGATAATAAAGCTCCAAAAATTACTTCATTGGGATATTCGCCTTCTGCAAGCATCTCCTCAAACAATTCAAAACATTTTCCAGCTTGTCCACACATAGCAAAGCCTAAAATTATAGCTCCCCATGTAACAACGTCTTTTTGAGGCACTTTTCGGAACAACTCAAAGCCACATTGTATGTCACCACACTTTGCATACATGTGAATGAGGGCAGTACTTAGTTTGGTACTCATCTTAGCCTTAATTGTATTAATATATGCATGAAGCCATCTTCCTTGATGTAGTGCACCTAAATGTGCACAGGCAGATAACAAGCTCACCAATGTTGATTCATTTGGCGCGATCTGTGAATTCAAAATCATCATATCTCGAAACAGAGCTAATGCCTCAGAATGCATACCGTTCTTTGTATATCCTGTTACCATTGCACTCCATGATGCAACATCTCTTTCTGGCATTTTATCAAACAATTCTCGAGCCTTACGTACTTGACAATTACTCAAGTACCCAGAAATCATGGAGTTGTTAGCAACCGTATTCTCTTCCAAGAATTCCCTAAGAACATGTTCTGCACAGTCTGAGTTACCTGAACTAGTATACATATGAATCAGAGAGCTATGAACGTGAGTATCTGGAGCAATTCCTGTCTTAATTATCCGGCAGTGTACTTGCTTACCTTCAGCAACAGCTTTCAATTGAGAGCATGCTTTAAGGGCAAAGGTATAAGAGTAATTGTCCGGTTCAAGGCATCCAATTAACAGCTGTGCATACAATAATAAAGCAGCATAAGGAGTATTACCCAGAATTAGTCCTCTGATCATGGTGTTATAAGTAAACACATCAGGAGAAGTTATTGAGTGAAAGATTGACAATGCATAATGAGTATGAGAATTTGCAGCATAGACTTGAAGGAGCCGCCTTGTGCAGATGGGGTGGTTGAGGAGTCCTGAGACAACAAAGTGAGCATGGAATTGGGTTGCTTCTTGAAAGGTTTTGCATATCTGAAGCAGGAAAAGAGGAGCTGGTGTTTTAGATTTGGTTGCAATCAATGGTAACTTCACCTTTTTCTGTGTTGGAAGATATGATGATGTCGGGTAATAAGAAGCACTGTAATAGTTATTCATTCTCAAAGCTGTAGAACAGCAAACTTTTCTTGCACAATCTTCTTTCCTTGAAGGCAGTTTAAAGTGGAAATATCTTTTTCATATTCCTTGACCATCATTCACTCACACCCACATAGACATTATCCAAGATCTTATTGGATATTTATCATTTCATATCACCAAACAAATGCTAGTTTAGCATAATCTCAAAACAGAAATGTTAGTTTAGCATGGAATTTGTTGCAGACGCAGTATACAATTGGATTAAAAAAAAGATAAAAAATTTATCTTCGATCCAACTATGTGGACTTCAGTAGATGGGTTTTCTTATAGCTATGTCATTTTTAAGATTTTTATAATTTTAGAAAAGAAAATAATTGAATCGGGGTACTATAGGTAAATTTCACCAAATATATTTGATTATGAATCATTCATTCATTGCTGAATACAACAAATTGCTCTGGTCTCTACTTGGGAGCGGCAAATCCAAACTGATATACAACATAAGTTTGTAAATTCTCAGCATGCCTTCCATAAAGGTATAATGTAATTTAATATGGGCGTGGCTCATAAAAGAATGGAAACAGTTTGAGCCTTCAAAATAAGTGAAATAACAGCACTAGCAAACCAGATATAAGCATAAGCAGTTGGGATGGAACATGAATAATCTGACGTGCAGTATCATTAGCAGATACTGATGGTGGTGTTGCCGGGCACTCAAGGCCAAGCTTTCCCTCCCGGCATTCATTAGCAAAAAGACCAGGAGGGTATTTTCCATAGAGGTTAATGTAGCTGAACATGGTTGATGCACAATCATTAGTCAAGTCATTCAAGACATCCGCGTAAGGGCAAGCAAATTGTTTGAATGCTGCGCAACAGGATTTCGGAGGATAATTGGGTCCTTTACATTGGCTCGTGATGATTGTATAATTGAGAAACTCAAAGTTGACTGAGCAGGCTGCAGATAAAATAAGAAAATACTTCCTTGTTAGAATGTAAGTTTTCATCTAAAAATGCGTAACTCGAAAAAAATATATATATAAGATGCATAACAAATCAATAGAGGGGAAACATGTGCCTATATAGACTGCAGATTACTGAGCAGTCATTTAGGCAATGAAACCAAGACCAGACTGCTGGTCTGAATGTAGGAGAGGCACTACATTTCAGCTTAAAATTGGAGACTGCCATTCATCATTCAGATGTGTGCATGAGTATGGGAACCAGTCAACTAAAGACAGCAACTAACCCCCAGAAAATAAAGATTGGAGAAATTTTGGGATGTTTGGTTTTCTGGCTTTTTGTTTAAGGCAAACAATATGTTTTCTTTTGCGGATAGATGGAACAAATACAAGAATTTGCATTCTCACTCTTCTATAGCAGATGGATTTTTAATGAATCCTCAGTTTTCATGAATGAGAGAATCTATTTAACCTTTTCTCCCCATTCTACAAATAGCCATGTACTTTGCACACCTACCAGACAAAGGAGATTGTCAAAATTCTTGGAACCAAAGGCCATTGAAACACCTAGATGTCTTGAAATTCCACAGATTTTGCTCACATCTACAGATTTTAAAGTCCTGAATCCAAACATTACCAAATAGCACTGAATCTTTTTTAGCTCCAATGTGATATTCTAATTTCATTAGCATAAAGTATCTCAACGGGTCCTCAAGGGGATAAAAATATTCCAAAGGGACATTCAAGGAACAATAGACATATGCATTAGAATCTTATTTTGATTAGTAAAACTTTCAAACTCGCAATGTAGCTTATAAAGTTAGATTCAAAGGTAATGTTCAGCAAGTTAAGTCATGCTAGTGGAAGCGTGATTCATATTTGTGCAAGCACACTACAGAATTTCAAGAAATGACATTTTATGAAGAAATGACAACTTGGAAGACAAACAAGCACACTATAAAATCTCAAACAATGAGATCTCATGGAAAAATAAGACTTCAAAGACAAACCGATGCTCAAAAGACTTACATCTACAGTGATTTGTAATGCATACAATAAATAACACTTGAAGGGCAAAGCACGTCTTTGAACAACCATTTTCTGTAAACTCAAATCGGCTAATTATCAGTAAAACCATGAAACCATGTCATGAGAATTTGGTGATGAATTTCTCATCAGGCCATGTTGCAATGAATTAATTTTTGAGAATCAGATGGGGCAAACTGAAAAAACAATTGCACATATGATTTTCATCAGCAGCATCTCGTCTCCCGTTCTTCATCTCTACCTAAGGAACAGCGATTTAAACTATAGAAAACTACAACAATTAGTTTAGTAACTCAATATTTCTCAGTACCAAATATTACATTAATGCAGGTTTTTGAAACTGATTTGTTATAAGGTTTAACATACCATTTCAATAACTGTCAAACCAGGGAAAAAGCTATGGGTGAACTGAAAATCAAGAAACAACCACTCCAAATCAGCTAGAGCAACTAATCAGATACTTTCTTGGAGTGGTTAAACCGAATGGTGATTTCAGTGTCAATACAAATAGGCTTCACCAAAAACAAATTCCACCATATTCATAACATTTTATGTAGAATAGAAATCAACATGACATAGAAACACACAAAACATAATATTCCTTTCAACAACATTACTTACCCACTGAAAAAAGGAGCATAAATGAATAGCAACATGGCAACATAAACAACTTAGATAAGAGACATAAATTCCCCAATGTTAAGCAGCAAAGTTTAAAATTGAATCCCTCCTTGACCCAACCCCCAGTTATACCAAACAATGGAGATCAACCCAAACAGGCTCTAAAAGATAAACTGGCAAAGAATCTTAAGAAGAAGAAAAACCTTTCTTAGCCTGAAGCAGATTCCTGGCAGTAGAAGCATGGGATTCAAAGACAGAATCTGGATCCAAAGCAACAACAAATACACAAATAAAAATTGTATTCCAAAAGAAATTCAAGTAAAGAGCAAAATCACAATCTAGAATTACCTAAAATAAAACTAGAAGCCGAAGAAGGAGGAGCCAAGAAAAGCATTAGCAAGAGGAAAACAAGAACTGCAGAACATCTACTCAACTCCATCTAAATATTTTGTTTTTTTGCACGGTTTACAAAAATCTATTATCTTGATCTTTTTTCCTCTTGAAAGGATAAAACTTTATCAGAGAGATCTGGGCAGAATCAGAAAGAGAACGGAGAAGAAGGGAAGTTTACGCTATTAAAAAAAGAAAAAGAAAAAAAAGAAAACAGAAACGTTGAGAGAGTAAGAGCAGGTCAGAGAAGTGGGTTCCAGCAAATTACGCGAAAACGAGCTCAGCAAGCTTCAATCTGCCAGTGCTGCAATTCAAGTAAAATATTGAATTTAATAATTAATTCTTTCTTTCGGTTCGTTCGTTGGTGATTTGGTCGGGACAGACTGACAGGTTGGCAAATGACATGCATGTCTCTGTTTGGAAATTATACGACGTCGTTTTTTTGTCGAGATTTTAAAGATCTATTCACTTATAAAAAATTGCTCCAATTTTTCAGAAAAATTTTTCATAGAAAATAGAGATTATGTTTATTTTCGTTAATTTTCTAAAATAAAAAACAAAAAATAAATTTTTCAGTTTTTCAAAATAAATAAAAAATTGAAAAACTAATAAAAATTATTTTTCAAATTTTCTGAATAATATTAATACACACACATATATATATATATATATATATATATATATATATATATATATATATATATATATATATATATATGTACATACATACATATACATATACACGCATATTTATGTTTATGTATGTGCATCCATACATAAGTATATGTCTGTGTATATATATGTAGTGCATGCATGCATATATACATATGGATATGTGTATATATATATATATAAATATATATATATATATATATACACACACATACACATATATATGCATATGTATATGTATACATACATATGTATATGTATACATACATATGTATATGTATGTATATATATGTCCATATATACACATATATATACATATACATACACACACATACATACATACATGTATGTATGTACGTACGCACACACACATATATATGTTTCTATCTATATCCATACATATACATATAAATATGTATTTATGCATATACATATATGTATATGAACATACATATTCATACATATGTATCTGTATGTGCTTTTATGTGCATATATACATATGTATGTATATGTATGTGTATGTGTATTTATGTACATACATATATATATATACATATGATATGTATATATACGTATGTACATACATATACATGTACATATGTATGTATACATAAATACATGTGTATGTATTTACATATATTCACATACATATGCATATACATTTGTATGTATGCACACATATACACACACACACATACATATACACATATATGTATGTATGTGTGTACACACACACAAACATATATATATATGTGTGTACACAAAAAATAAACACTCCAGTTTTTCATTTGTTGATAAATAAACGCGTTTTTTAAATTTTTTATGGAAAATAAATACTCCAATTTTCTAAGAAAATAGAAAACAGAAAATAAAAAAACTATTTTCTGTAAGTAAACGCACCCTAAGGCTTTTCTCCTCCATGCCGCGTTAAGCCGTTAACATAATATTTGAAATAAGCAGAGGGAGTTTCACAAAAATTAGGGATGATTAATCGGGGATCCGCCCCGTTTGGGGCGGAGAATCCCCGAATTTTTCTTTCATGAAATGGAAACGAAAAGAAAAAAATCTCTGTTATAAATTCGGGGGCGAGGACAGGAACGGAAAATGGGGTATTCGCTTCGCGGGGATCTCCGTCCAGTAAAAAAATATATTTTTTTTAATTTTAAAATATAATATTTTATAAATAATTAAAATTAAAATATAACTTAATTTTATAACTATTAAATTTTAAATTATATTTAATTTTAAATTTATGAATGGTTAAAATTTATATTAATTTAAATTATTATTGATTTTAAATTTTTTATTTATAAAATGTTATATTTTAATTTTAATTATTTATAAAATATTATATTTTAAAATTAAAAAAAATATTCGGGAAAAGAGGATCCCCGCTGGACGAGGGACGGAGGGGATTTCCTTCCCGTTCTAGAGTTCGAGGAGGGGACAGGGAATTCCCGACTCCGGCGAAACAGTGAATGGAGATATAATTTCCTGCTCCGTTCTGTCCCGTGAGCATCCCTAACAAAAATACCAAAAAAAAAGGGGGCTTCTTTCAAAAATACATCCTTTTTTTTTCTTCTAAAATTGCCTTTTTTAAAGTTCTTATTTTTAAAAATATTCTTTTTTTAAAATGCCATATTTAACTCAACTCTTATTTCACTTTCTCTTTGTTTTATTTTTTCTTTTCCTTTTTCTTTTTAATTGGTTGTTAATTTTGATTGATGGGTTTCGATTCCTTTGATATTAATCCAATTATTCTGAAAAGTTGGACCTTATTGGCCAATTGTTTGTTTCCTAAGGAAGGAAATTCAAGTTACTTGAAACTAAAGAAATTAGGCAAATATGTTCTTAGATATATTACAATAATTTTAATAAATTTGTGAAGAATATGCAAAGGGATTTTCGGCTATATGTTTCTACTGCAAAATTGTATGTGACCTTATTAATATCAATTATTTTTCTAAATTAGCCTTTTTCTGCTACTTGTCCTTATAAAAGAATACCTGATATTTTAATCCTATATGAACATTATCAAATACATATTTTTGATGTGGAAATGATTTTGAAGCTCATCTTTCATTGTCTAGCAAAAGAATCATTCTCTAATCATTTATATGTAACCTTTATTTATGTTGCAGCAGCAGTGTCCTTTTATATGTAACCTTTCTTTGTATTAATATAATTAAACTTTAATCAAAATAAAATAAAACAAAATTATGTTGCTTAAAAAGATTGATATCTGATTAATTATAGGGGTCAAACAAAGCAATATGGTTTGTTATGAAAAATATTCATGACGCCACCAAATCCTCATACAAAATTTTGCTGCATAGAAATGAGAATAAGCCTGTTTTCAATATAAAAACCAACTTGTTGGTATGAGAAAATGTTCTATAAAATAATCAATTTCTAATGAATTTTTATTAATATTGTATTTTTATTTTAAAATTTGATATATCGGCTGGTATACCAAATTTTATAATAGATTTTCATTTTGGAATTTGGTATACCGGATAATATAGCCGGTATACCAAATTTCATAACAAAATTTTCATTTTAAAATTTGGTATACTGGCTAATATACCTAGTATACTGTCCAACATATCGAATTTCATAATATGATTTTTAATTTGAAATTTGGCATACCGGCCTATTAGGGGTGTGCAGAACCGAACCGAATGAATTTTGGTTTGTTTGATTCGGTTATTTCGATTTTTGGTTAATTTAAATCTGAACCGAAATAAAAATCGATTTAATCGATTTGGTTCGATTCTTGAAATTGAAAAATCGAAGGAACTGAACCTATCAAAACACACCGTTTATATATATATATATATATATATATATATATATATATATATATATATATATATATATATATATATATATATATATATATATATATATATATATATATATATATTCCCTTTCTTTCTTTCCTTACGATTCAGCCTTCAAGATTCAAATCCCTAGCAGCAACCAACACCTCTTTCCTTACGATTCAGGCTTCAAGATTCATAATTTCTTTGATTCCCTTTCTCATTTTATCATTTGAATCGTCTCCATTTCTGCAAAATTCTTTTGCCTTGATGGTTTATTGAGTTATACATAGAGCAAGGAAGAAAATCAATAGAGTCAGGCAGAGGAAGAAAGGGGGGGAGGAATCGAAAGTGGATTAGAAATGATAACAGCGATCGAATCTGGCAGAGCAGTTAAGAGAGTATCAGATTTGATCAAAACATGATTGGGCTTTTGTCTCTTTCACTTCCAATTTCACTTCTTCAAGGTACCCCAATTAAACCCTTCCCCATTTTTAATTTGTTAAGTCTAATTTTTTCTCATTTTTAGGAAATATGATTTCTTTTTTATTTGTTGTTCATTTCGATTGCAAGATCTTATATTCTGGATTCTGTGATTATGAACAAATTACAACTTTTAATTTAGTAGATCAGCTAGGGCTTCGAATTGTTATGAGGAATTCTTAATCTTGAAATTTTGTTTCCTGATTCATTATGCTGTGATTAGCGTTTCTTGGGATGGGCATTTGAAGTTGAGAAGCTCTGGTCTGTTTTTTCTTTTTCTTCTTGGGACAGAGTAAAATTATGAGAATGCATGGAAGATTTGGTTAAAACTATGCTACATTGGCATTGCTTGTGTGATAAAACTATGGTCGTATGAGAGTATATCACATACAACAAATTGACCAAATTTCATAACATCGTAGAATTTGTTTTCTTCATTTATCCTGCTGTAGAAAGAAACTGTTCAAATATGATCAATGTAGTAGAAAGCTATGTACTTTGATCATTATCGGTATTAGCATGTCCACTTTTAATCCAGTGTCTTAAATGAATACAGAATGTTCTCTATATATCTATTTCTCTTGAGCGTTTTCAATTTAATGCCTCGGCAAATGAACATTTAATGCCTATTTGCTGCTGCATTGAGATTCAGTAATGAAATTAGCATTCCATTGGAATGAGATAGAAGTTTAAGAACTTTATTGGTGGGTCATGCATGCATTTGTAGTAGAGCATGCCAAAAAAATTAAACCTGTTGGTGAATTGATTAGCTGAAAGAGATTCTGAATAATGTCATTTGTTAACTTGAATTATGAAATACTATTGAATGACTAGAGTAGGGTTAGATGATAATTTGCTTATTATAACACCCTATATCCAGTCTGATATACAAACCGAATACGGATGTCACAAACCGGTCTACACTCTAAATATCACTAGATCAATATAATTTATACTTGAACTCACCTTCTAATTTCTTATCCAAAATTTTTCTAAAAATTTCGGCAAAACCTCCCCTAAATAATCACAGTCTTCTATAAACAAAATACAAAAAAACATCACTTCTAAAATCAATTGCAAAGGCCCACATCCTCATTCAAACTCCTACACAAAAATTTTATCACATCTAAGCTAATATCACAGCATTAAATTTTAACTAAATACTTACAAATCTATACTTAAATTATATAATTTAAATACCTGTGCACATGCCAAATTTTCAAAATACAAAAATAACATAAGTAATTTAATCTTTATCCTTGATCATCATCCTTCTAGCTGCAACAACCTATGAAGATTTTCTTCTTTTGTGTTGAGAAGTCTGGATGTCGAATCAACCTACGCGCGAAAAATAAAACCACGCGCTAAGCTAAAAATTTAGTGGCGACTACCAATTTTATTTCTCAATGGATATATATATATGTATGTTTCTATTCCTCGTATTATTTAATATTCAAGTAAGTCATCACACTCAGAATCAATTCATAATGTCATATCAATACTTAAATTCTCATTACAGCATTCAAATAATGAGTATATTATTAAATATTTCATTGGTTATTTTTACACGTATTTATAACATTGCTAATACTTTAATTATCCTTTTAACTCCATTTATGTAGATTATTTACGATTTCGTCCCTAGTTATCAACAGTAGGCCACCACTAGACTGGATAAACGGAACAGAATATCCCATAAGCTGGAGGGACCATACCACTAAGGTATGATGTTATACTCCAGTATCCTATCAGAATATGCTGGCTAATATCAGTCCCATACAGTTACAATACCCATATCAGAATGTGCCAGGTAATATCAGTCCCACATAATAATAATACCCATATCAAAAATAGTAACAGAATCAAAAATTCGTAGGGTAAGTGCCCCTATGGCTAGCCATACTATCCTAAGGTCCCGGTTACCCACTGAACACTAAGGGCATTCAAATATTTCGGTATCCTTCTATTTTATACCGTTATTTGTTCTAGCACAATATATCAATTTTATTATACCGTAAACCGTTCCCATATAAGCTTGATACTTAATAATTCTTGCATATATGTGTTTAATGCTATAACATAACTCACATAAATCAAACATTCCTTTAGATCATGATGTATTCAATTTATATTTTCACATCTTAATTATTTTGATCACAATGTATTACTCAGTTTATGCCGTAATTTATTTTCATACGAGCTTAATATTTATTGATACTTCACATTTTTGCATGTAATTTCAATAAAATATAATTAAATCATGCCATTTAATGCTAAAAACACCAAAATGCTCAACTTTACTATTTTTCAATGGACTGTTTATCAAGTATGATTCTTGTATCCGATATCTTGTCTAAGTTATGCACTCATCACAACTTTTGAATATATAGTCTAATCTAATTCATACAGTTATCCCCAAGACGTCATTTGAAATAGATTACACATTTCCGTTTCTGTAAACAATATATAAATAAATTATCTTACTATAATTACCAATCCACTAAGAGAATACATGAACAATAAAGTTAACAAGTCAAATTGAAGCACATTCATATAAATAGAACAAAGCCAGTATACCAACTTCTTAACCCAACTAAGTGAATAATATAAACTAGTTGGTTAGTTTAAGAAATAAAGTCACACTAATTTGTTCCTTATAGTTTAGACTCATGTTCCATCATATGACGAACGCATATAATCAATTTTCGTAAACATTAATAGCAATACATGCTCTTTTTATCATCATAATTCCTAAAAGAAAATGGTAACTCACAATAATAAGATATGGCCAAGCAAGAACTGAGCACAGTCACACAATTAAAGAAATAACATCTTTTAAATCTTACAATAGGCCAAAATTAATAATATTAAACTATCCCACTACCTCCCACTACCTTGAAATCAGCTCAAATAAACTTTATACTGTGTTAACATACCAAACTTAAGTCGGTTTGCTGCTTGTATCTTTGCATCGTATATCTACGCAATCTTTAAGGGCACTTCATTTGTTTCTCATATTCTTTAGTTAAGTCATAAAAGGTACCTTCTACTTTAAGTCTAAACATATATATATATATATATATATATATATATATATATATATATATATATATATATATATATATATACTTTGAAATTTTATATCTTAATTAGCCCCCTTCCAATTTATTAGATGTAAAGCATTCATAATCATTGATCAGTTAGTTTAGTGTTCAATGAATTAAATTTTCAACATAATATATTATTAAGCTCAAATACCCTTATAATTACATTTCATCATCTTGATTAGGAGCCCACAATAGTTCTTTTATTGAATTTCGGTTACATCATGTTCTTAAATTAGAACCTATGCTCTTGCTTATTGTACCTATATGCATAAAATATGAGGTACCAACAATCCAATTAAATCTCATGTTGATTCGTTAAACAGTTCTTAGCATCTCAAATAGTTTCTTCAATTATTAAGAATATAGTAATATTAATTGATTAATTCTTTATTTAAACACATAAGAACTTCTACCTCCGGTATACATCTAATTGTCCCATTCTTAACCATACTTAGTATAACTCAGGTACTACATAAATTATAGTTACAATATCAATAACCTTAACTTATGATTCCATCAAACATTTTTGTTTCTATCAACAGTTCTGTAGTTACTAAACAACATTACTAACTATATGTACAGTTTAACTCATTAATCCATAAACAATTTAACCAAAATAATAAAACCACTTCTATTTAACTATAAAATCTATTAATTGCATAGTTTAACTCATTACTTCGATAGATAATTTAATCCTCAACCACGTATGAGCTAAACTATTAAAATTTATGAATCACATTGTAATTAATCTTCTCAAAACCACCAATTTACCACTCTTAACAAATACTTAGTCTCAAATTTAACAAAATAGAGAAATTAAAACAACAATAACAAATATTCTTTTCATTAAAACTATCAACTTAATTCATTTAAAAGATCAACCATAGTCACTTAATTTGTAAGAAATCAACCTAAATCTTTAATTATTAATTCAACATTTAATTATTAAAATTATAGAGATAAATTTGGTAGTCACATACCTATTTCTTTCGATTTCTGTATTTTTTCTCATCATTTTGTTTGTACCTAAGCTCGCCTGACCGTTGTTGGAATTTCACCAGAGCTTCGTCGGTGATGATTTACTACCGCCACGATGGAGGCCAGAACTCTAAAGGCCCATTACCGGTGATCCCACACTCCATCTCCGATGGATTTGATCGGAATTCCCCCAAAATAGTCGGCGGTCTCCCTTGTCCGATCTAGCAAATCTCCGGTGAGTGAAAGAGATCGAAAGGTAGTGGGGTGTTCATCTCACCGCGAGGGGTCATCCGGTCGTGGCCGTGTTGCTGTTGGCCGTCTTGGCTTACCGGAAAGAAGAGGGAAAGAACTTCAGTTTTTGTGAGGAAAAAAGCAGAAATGACGTCGTAAATGGAAGGGCAGGCCGGCGACAAAGAACCAGCAGTGGCTGTGGAGAAAGCGCCAGTGATTCTGCCGTTGGTCGACGACGCAGGTGGCAGCGGCACTTCTCCCGTTCCCGATCTCCTCCCTCCTACCTTTTTTTTTACCCTCCATAAAATGAGTGGCTCTCATTCTCCAAGAAATTTCTAGAAATTGCATGATCTCCTTGTTGTAATATTATTATTATCATTATTATTATTATTATTAGTCAAAATATTAAATCTTATTATTTTTGTGATTTTAATGCCTACCATACATTTATTTATCTTAATTCTTTGTTATAAATTCTTAAATTTTATTTTAAATGCAATTTACAAATTTTAAAATCTTAAAATTATGCAACTTATGTTATATTTTTAAATAAGTCAACTCTTGTAACCAGTATCAAAATACTATACACACACATTAAAATACTCTTATGAATTTTCAAATTTTTGGGGCGTTACACTTATGTTTCTAAAATCATGGTTCGAAGTTCAATAATCATGCTCATATTTTGTTCAATACAATGCCTCTTAGAGAAATTTTTACTGAGCTATGTACTGAATTTGCTTATTATTAATGAAAAACACATTGTTTATTATAATTTTGAATAGCTTGAAATTCTGCTTGAAGCCAGATGGTAGGCATGGCCAAGTCCTAGTTTCCGGCCTTGGACTGGACTGGTCGATAATACTAACAAATCTTCAAACTCTGAACCTTTTCTGAACTGTAACATAACCTTGGAGGAAAAGGTTGTAAAATTTATCTAATTTAATTTATTTTTTATGCATAAAAGCAGTAACATATTCAAAAAGAAAATCATATTTTTCATTTTTATACATGTACAATGTAGCAAGTATGTATATATATATATATGAGGGATTTTACTTACAACAGTATAAACTATATATAATATACTTGTATGTGTTATTTTGTGTTTAATTTTTTTCACAGGAATATTATTTCACTTGAATGAATAAGAACTCAAAGTATATGACATTATGACTTCATTTCATCTCTACCTTTTCTCAATTAAATGCCCTTAACTATACATGCAAAACTCCATTATAGAACAAATTTGTCTTTTTTTAATAAAACTAGGGATGTCTACATATACAAGGAGTCAAAGCCCTCTGTATATATATAGCAAGTGAGAAAATCTTAAGGTTAGGAATTTGGTATGCTGATGAGCTAGATTTTGAACAAGATTGGAATGAATTTACTTAATAGTTTTACATTTCTTTATGCAACCATACGCCAAGCATGTACTGGATCATACTTGACCCTCACATGCTCGTTGAGGCATTGTATCGAACAAAACATAGAAATTAGGAATGAATACCTGGATTTTTATGCATTATTACATGCAGGAAAGATCATGGAGATTGTCTCTTTTCATTTCTATTCTTATATTTTTTTCATATTATAAGCTTTACATTTCAGCACTCAACTATTTCCTTTTTTTTTAATCATTTCAAAAATACTGTTATCATGTCCCAACAAAGATGTCACTATTATTACACATTTTTATGAGTCTTGCTGTTAAAGAAAGCCATTTATATATTAACCACTGGCCTTTTATATAATTTCCCAACAAAAATCAATTAACTTGTTTTATTGTTATCATGTCCCAACAAAAATCTAATCAAGCATGATGTTTCCTTTTATATCCCATGACCCCTGCTTGTACATTGTCATTCATATGATCTACTTTTCAGTTATTTTTTAATATGAAATTTTTTGAAATTTTTTTGTATTATTTTTTTATAATTTAATTAAATTTATTTAATTATTGTTCGTTTATATGAATGCAGGTCTAATAAGTTAAATTTGCGAGAAAAATCCATCCACAGCTATGTTGCTGTATTTATTTAAATGCATGCTTTTTTTTAATTAGCGGATATTGAATGTCTTTTTAATTATGTGTTGTAAAATTTTTTTAATTTATATTTCTTAGTATAATTTTTAAGTTATGTTGTATGTATTTTTAATTAGTCTTATTTTGTTGGATATATGGACCTATTTAGGTTAAAAGTTTAATTAAAAAAAGGCCAAATAAAATTTAGAACCGATTGAACCAAACCAATCAAAATTATTTTGGTTTTCGGTTCTACAAAGTTCAATTTCGATTTCGGTTCGGTTCTTATATTTTCTAAAGTTTGATTTTCGGTCTAATCGATTCGGTTCAAAATCAAACCGACCATTTACACACCCCTACCTAATATACCGTCTAGCATATTAAATTTCAAAACAAAATTTTTATTCTGAAATTTAATATACCGACGGATATATTTGGTATACCGTCCGGTATACCGAATTTCAAAACATAAAGTAATGACATATATACTTTACTTTCCAAAATGCCTTAACTTATCACTAAGATACATGCATTACAAAAAAAATATATATATTTAAATATTTAATCTTTTTTTTTAACAAAGTGAGGTTAGAGAAGGGAGTAGAATGTCTCAAACTAGTTGTTGCACCTGGGGACTCCCCTTCTAAATCTAACTAGCCATACATATACATGTCAATAATTTCAGCTCTTTTTATATTGAATTAATTTATACTTATTACATTAGTTTGTTGGACAGAATCGCAAATTAAATTTTAAGAAAAAAATAAATAGTATATAAACTAAATTTTATACTGGTTATTTTGATGAAATAATGATAAGCACACAGTCAATTAACCTCGACTATAAATTCATGCAAAATTTACATGCAGTATGGAAATTTGAACAAGTAATCTTGGCAACTCAAGTGAATTATTTCGACTGCGGGGGTATATGCATTTGGCATGGAATTATTGATGCATCATCAGCAGCCTCTTTTGCTACCAGCTGGGCAAAAGTCGCCTCCGGTGGCAGCGATATCGAGGGTGTGATTTATGATTGAAATTCATAAATTACTTTACATGCTATTTATTTTATATCAAAACAACACAAACTGATAACAGAAATTTGATATGGTAAAACTTGAATGAAAAAACAAATATTACATGTAGATAGATACTCTAATTCTTGAGACGCAGAGTGAAGTCCCCCAAGGTAACAAGAATTTCTTTCAGTTTCTCTTTGGTTGATTCATCCACTAAGTTGCCATCATCATCGCAACTTTGCTTCATATATAATCGCCGAGTTCTTAGCATTTCAACAGGTTGCTGGTGGCCAAGAAAAGAAAAAGAGGTATTTGCAGTTTAAAATGATATAGTTAGAGTAAAAAAAAAAAAAGAAAGAAAAGGGGTATTTTTAAAAACACAAAATTAAAAAATAGGTATTTTTAAAACTTTAAAATTAATGAATGTATTTTTAAAAAGTGGGGTTAAAAAAGGGATATTCTGTGTAAATTCCTCGTAAGTAAATGCACCAATACGCTCGGTCCAACTTTTTTTTTTTTAATTATTTATTATTTTGTGATTTCTCATATTAGGTTTGGCATTTTTTTTGTGAATATAGAAGAGAGAAAAACAAAACAAAGGTGACAGTGAACTTAATCTAGAAGTAGATAAGCCTCTACTGTCATGAAGTAGAAGCTTTTGGATACTTGGATGATTATCAAACCATGTGAATTGGTTAACTCGAGTCATGCCCTTTCTTACGAAACGATCGGCTACATAGTTGGACTCGCTCTTAATATGTGGGAAACGAACATGCGAATCCCGAACCACGAGACTTTTAACATCATTCACAACATCTGAAATATGATGATCTGCATCATGACCATTAACCAAACGCCAAACCATTTCTAGACAATAAGTTTGCCCAATTATCTTTCTCCAATGTTTAGACCAAGCAAGTTGCAGCCCCTGTTTGACAGCTAATAACTCCGAGAAGAGAGACCCTACATTATTAAAACTGCATGAGTAACCACTGAGCCAAGTGCCAATGTTGTCTCTAAAAACAACACCTGCAGCACTCAAATTGGAGCCCATGGACGACAATCCATCTTTATTCAAAGCTACCCAACCAATCTTTAGAAGAGTCCATCTGTCCATATTATTTTGCAGCATCGTGACCAGAAAATGCTAGCTTTTTCAATAAGGAGGATGCCATAATAGTAGCCTTTATTTCACTTAAAATATGAGAATTTTTTATTGAGCTATAAATTGTGAGTTGCTAAACACCTCTTCGTTTCGCCACTTCCAGATCCTTCAGGTTGCGAAACCAAAAAGAATGTGCCAATCTACCAACAAACGACCATGAAATCTACCTGACAGATTTGCAAAGAACCATTTTTTTCTTGAACTTGCAAAAAACGTGGAACTCTCTTAAGGAGTTAACAATCCATCCTAGACTTCCTTTGCCTTAGTGCAGTCCCACAATACATGAAGAAGATCCTCCTCATGAAAATGGAAGATATTATAGAAGCTCGTGGAAGTCAGGTGGTGCTTAGTTCTTTCTACGTTCTTCATCAGCTTATTGTGAAAACAAAGCCATAAGAAGTTGCGTATCCGTTAGGGGCCTTTCCATTTCTAAGCTAAACCCCAGTTGTTGCTGTTACTTCTATTATTTTCATCCGTAAGAATACCATAAGTTGCTTTTAATTGTAAAGTTTCCTGAGGGAGTAGAATTCCAGATGACAGAGTCCTGCCCTATAGTATCTATAGGTGGGTTTGAAGCAGTCACCTCCTCAGGAATCTCTGCTGAGATTAGATTGCTAAACTTAGCTGTATCCCAACTACCATTAGACGCCACTACATCTCTCACCTTTCAATTTAACTTGTCTGCAAGGATATTGTTGATCACATGGTCCACAAGTCTACAATTACCGCACCATTTATCGAACCAGAACTTCATTAGCCGCCCATCTCTCACACAATAACTAATGTTTTTAGACACAAGAGGCCACAAATGAATGAGAGCACGCCATACTGGAGTGCAGTTTCTAGTTTTAAAACCTACAGGACTATTCTCTACAGAGATACCATATTTTCCACAAAGAACCCGAACCCACAGAGCATCAGGATTTTTTATCATTCTCCAAATTAATTTAGCCAAAAAGGCTTGATTCAACTCCACTAGTTTCCTCAGACCTAATCCACCTCTGTTCTTAGGCTTGTAAAGTTTATTCCAATTAACTAAGTGAACTTTCCTTTGATCAACCAAAAATCCCCATAGAAAGTCACGACAAAGAGCTCCGATTTTATAACACACTTCCTTAGGGAAAATCATCGTCTAGAGAGCATAAACTGGGATTGACATGAAAACAGATTGCACTAACATTGTTCGACCTGCAAATGAGAGAGAGCTAGCTTTTCAGATGCTTAATCTACTCTTCACCTTGTCAATCAGATATTGGAAATAGCTTTTACCATTCCTCCCATGGATGATTGGAGCTCCAAGGTGAATACCAAGGCTAGTACTACATATGAATCCAGATAAATCCTTTAGTTTTTCCTTCATATTGTTGTTGACATTATTTGAGATAAAGAATGAAGACTTGGACTTGTTCACTCTTAAACCAGAGCATTGGTAAAAATCATCGAGAACATCACAGACTATATTCATGGATTCTTCTGAAGCTTCAGCAAATAAAACAAGGTCATTAGCAAAAAATAAATGAGAAAGGGATACCCTTCTTCTTCCAAGCTTAATTGGCTTCCATAATCCTTCTTCTACTGCTTTATCAATAGCCTGAGCTAACCATTCCAAACATAGAACAAAGATGTAGGAAGACAGAGGATCTCCTTACCGGACTCCCCTTAAAGGCTTAAAAGCATCCGAGGAGCTATCATTCTATAAAACCTTGGCACTACTAGACATCCATCTGTTAAACAACACCTGAATAATTGAAATAGGAAGCCCTGCATGCACAAGCGTGTCATAAGTAAAATCCCACCAAAGTTTATCATATGCTTTTTCCATATCAATCTTAATGAGCACCCAACCTTTTTTCCCCTGTTTATGGCGCATAGAATGAACGACTTCTTGAGTGATAATAATGTTATCAATAATTTATCTACCCGAAATAAAGCTGGATTGAGTGTTGCTAATCAATTTAACCAGAAAAGGTTTGATTCTGTTGGTGATGACCTTCATCAAAACCTTGAAACCACGGAAAGAATACTAATAGGTCTGAAATTAGCAATACTGAAAGGTTTATCTTTTTTCGGTATGAGAGTGATGATGGATTGACAAAGATTAGGAGAGATAAAATCCCTATTCATACTTTTGTTAACAAATCTGCAAAGCGAACTTTTCACAGTTTCCCCATTTTGTTGAAAAAACCCAGTGCACATACCATCATTACCAGGTGCTTTGAGAGATCTTATACTAAATAGTGCTTCTCGAACTTCAGATTTGGTAACCATGGCCTCTAATAAGTCAAGACAATCTCCGCTCAGCTTAACAAACCGACCCCGTTTTGGATACGCTGGGGCATAACTATTTTCTTCAGTGTAAAGTTGTGAATAGAACTTCATGACATGAGTCTTTATGTTTTCAGGATCCGAGCTCCAACTACCATCAGACAATTGGAGTCGTTTAATTTTTACCCTGTGTTTCTTCACACGATACTTGTTGTGAAAATACCTGGTATTTTTATCACCCTTAGTTTGCTAATTAGAATTTGACTTTTGCTTCCACAATAACTCTTCCTTATGTAAGACATTTTCGTACCCCAACCTGATGTTTGATTCAATCTGGCATAGAAAGGGAGAGTTTTTATGTTCGAGAGCCCATTCAATACCATTAAGTCTATTTAAAAGCTTTTTCTTCTACCAGCATATGTTACCAAAGACTTCTTTATTCCAGATAGTCACCTCCTTAGGAAATAAAGACATAGTCTAATCAATACTCTCTTCAGACTACCAACTATTTCGAACAAAAGAGTTGAAGTCTTTGTGAAGTAACTAAGGAGTTAGAAACCTAAAATGAGGGGCTGAACCAACCTTGGTACTAGCATTGAGAGATAGAAGCAGGGGTCTGTGATCTGAGCCCACTCTTGGAAGATGCTGCACACTTGCTCTCTCAAATAAATTCCTCCATTGTTGATTGCAATAAGCTCTATCCAACCGCTCTTGAAGACTTCCTCGACTCTAAGTGAATTTCGGTCCTTGAAAACCAAGATCAATTAAATTGCATCAGTTAACACGGGTTTGAAACAAGGGACAAGGCTTACCTCCTCTAGTGGCTCCCCCAACTTTCTCATGAGAAAAAATAAATGAGTTAAAATCTCCATCTAAGCACCGCGAAATAGAGAGAAAAGAAGACATTTGAATAATATCGGCCCATAACTTTCTTCTATTAAGGGCAATAAGGTCCGCATAGACTGCAGTAAAGATAAATTCAAGAACTCCCGGGCCTAAAAATTAAAGTCAATCCATTGATACCAATAAGAAATAAACTACAAGTTAACATTGTTTCTCCAGAGAATCCATAAGCCCCCCAGAAAAACCCTCCGCTTCAACTCGAAAAGAACAAGGAAAGCCCATGTTCTTGATAGCTTTATCTGCTATAATACCACTGACTCTTGTTTCTAACAAAATAAGAACAGAGACCTGATACCGATGGCAAAAATCTCTAACCACTCCAACAAAGTTACTAGAACCAGCTCCTTAACAATTCCAAATAATAAATTTAAAATCCATAAAATTTATTAAAAAAAAAAAAAAAGAACCTAGCAGCCTTATCTCTGTTCACTGCAATCTTTAATTGCATCTCCATGAGCATCACAAAAACCAATTGATGAATTACCAGCAGCAAAAACTAGATTGATCAGGTTCAAAATCGAAGCATCTTCCACATTCACGATGGATTGTATATTTGGAAAGGTTTTAGAAAGGTGTTTTGTTTTTTTCTTCATATTTATGTCAGTTGGACGATTCCCAATATGTTTCCTAGACTTCCCATTACGGTGAGAGTTGAATCTTGAAGAAGAGGACTGGGCTTTTGGTTTATCCACAACCATAGCAGTGTGGTTGACAATGTCTAAAATAGAGGTAACCATATTTCTGGTGTTTGAATCTGAAAATGTGCCATGTTCATTCGAGTCAACTGCAAGAAAAGCCTAATTTTTCATGATGTTATCTTCCTTCACATTGAAATTGAATTCCACAGTTCCTAGAATACTCGCTTCTATATCATCTCCATTTCATAAACTGGCATCAGCATGATGAATAATTGTTGGAGCCTGAGAATCAATCATTCTTGCATCACTACTCTTCATAACTTCAATTTGAGGATGATCCTGAGCCTTAGAATGTTCTTTTGGAGCAGTTTTAAATTCCTGGAATTTATCTCTCGCCATCTTCCCTGCATCTGTTGTTGTAACAGGGGTGGAAGCTTGATTATACTCATTACTATTGTGGCCGTCCTCATCATAAAACACATTGGAGGACAGCACCTGGAAACGAGAACCTGTCCTCTTAGGTGTTGTTTCCTTGCCTTTCAAATCCCGAGACTGGTTCCTACCCTTGTTCCCCTTCTTGGAGACAATCATCCGTGGACCAAAGCTAGGTTCTTTTGTCATGCTCTGTGGAATAGTTTAATCAGCATGACCATGATCATTCAGCACATTAAACGGGTTATTTGCCACTTGATATTGGGTGCAATTTTGAGGGCAAGTTTCAAAAATGTGTCCGTATTTCCCACATCTGAAACAGATTCTAGGTAGTCCTTCATATTGAATTTTATGAACCACTCCATTCAGTTTGAATTTTGAAAAAAGCGGTTTTGTACAGTTCCACAGCTATGCGAGCAAAGTGTCCTCATTCTGGATGGGATGTATTGTAGTCGATTTTGACCAAGCATCCCAACATTTGGCTGATCTTCGGAAGGATTCGTTTATGATATCTGTGAAGGGCCATTCCCGCGACCCTTATCCAGGCAACTACTGCGGATAAATCTTCATTATCAGTTGAGAACTTTAGGTGCCAAGGTTGTACCATTAAATAATGCCCTAGGATTGTCCACGGTCCCTTTAACAGAGCTTTCTGATTGTCCTCTTTGTCATCAAATTGAACCAAGAAGAAGTTATTTTCTAAGTCCACTACTTTATATTCACCCATGATATTCCACAGCTTCTCAATTCTGGAACATAAGAATTTATAGTTGATGTATTTGCCTAGCATTTTGATAACTACAAACTGTCTCCATGGTTTAGCCAATTTGGCCTCCAAAAGTTCAGAAATGGTAATGGAGGGTAAACCATCCTCCCAATCAAATGTTATCTCAGTGTCATCATCCAAAGCATTAGAGTCATCAAAATTATTATCATCTTCATCCATACTCATGTTTCCATTGTCCTCATTATCACCATTATCTGAATCCCATACCTGATGAAGGGGTCCTAATTTGATGTCGATTTGCACAATAGGGCGTCTTGAAAGGAATGGTTAGTTCCCAATGATTCGGTGTTTGTTTAGGGCGAGATAGCCTTAACATCTTGTCTAGGTTTCTTCATTGGTCGGTCATCAGGGGGAGTTGGCGGTGGTACCTTCTCCAAAGTTTAGGAAACTTCATAGTCTTTTAGGGCTTTTTCGCTCATCGCAATCCTTCAAATTTGATACCAGGAATGTATATCTGTTCTTAATACATCTACTACGGGAAAAAAGATAGGTTTGGCATCTTTAAGCTTGCTATGTACACTTTAATTTAATTATTATAATAATTTGTTACATTTGAATTCTTAAAATACTGAATAAAAATATATAATTATAATTTTTACCAATAATAATTTATTACATGCTCGTTCATTCCTAATTAGTGTGTGTATATATATATATATATATATTGAATCAATTTATTCAAAATTTTCATTTTACCTAAACCAAATACTAACTCCCTTAAGCAATTACGCTCGATTCAATTCAAAAATTTTTAAAAACACAAATTGAGATATATTTTCGGTTAAAAATTTGTTTGGATTAGTTCAGATTTTGCTCACTCCTACATTTTTAATTTTTATGCCAATTAAGGCTTTTAAAAGGCTAAAATAATACATACACCATCTGAATCTTTAGATCAAATGAACGTGTGTAATTCAACAATTTATATTCATGCACATGCTCAATTAATAGTCAGCTAAGGTTTTTTTTTTTTTTTTGTTTAAATGTAGGTAAAGAAGAAAGTTAGGGTTTCTTTAGTCACCTCAAAATCAAAATTGCAGATAAAGGGAACAGCTAATCAAAAGAAACGGGAAGAAGAGAATGTGATTTGGTAGGCTGTCCGATTGCCAGAGCATACACAATGCAATGGTTCAGATGCGTGTACACCATATGGGTTTACACATCGAATTACCGCTTCGAGAAAGAGATTTTGAGTTTAATGATAATAAAGAAAGAATAAGAAGAAGAAGAATTCAGTTTGTAGAGTTTCTTTTGTTTTCAAATCAGTAAAAAACATCCAAGGCTACTGATCCCAAAACACAAGAAACTCTACAAATTGAAATTTAAAAAAAAAAATCAACTAAATGAACCAATAGATCTAGGCAACTAGCAGAGACTAGAGAAGCGAGAGAAATTATAATAAACAGCTTAGTGCACTCTTAAAAACATAGTCGTTTCTCCAACTGCCAAAGGAGCAACCGAGTATAGATAGCTCAATCATGTTCCTTATTCCCAGGTAAATAGCTTTTCAAATTGGGAAGGAAAGCCCAAAGACCTATATTCTATTCAGTGTTCAATAAGGATTGCTTATACTCAAACATTACAACATCACGAAGTTCTTGAGTAAATGTGATCGAGGCAGATCAGGTGTTAGATAAATACAATTGGATAAAATATTTTCGACAACTTTTATCATTGCTAAAACAAGCTTTACCATACAAAGGCACTCCTGGATTTCCGTTTGAATTGCTTCTTTGTCACACACCATGGTCCAGGGAAGGTGCTTAACTGTACAAAAATGGATACATGGATTAGCTTGTGGCAAAGAGATGCTAAAGTACATGAATAAGACTGATTTAAGAGTTACTAGAAATCGAACTTAACTTCAGGATAAACACTCCATACTAACAAAAACGTAGCAGTAGAAATTTCCAGTTTCCTATATCCTTAAGTTTAGTGCTCAAGTCACTTACATTGCTGACAAGTTTTGCCCCAAACCATGCAGTGTCTGCACCATATGGAGGAGGAATGACTCTTATTCCATTCCTGATAGATTTCGGAAGAAGCCCATGCAATTCCCTCTCCAGCCTCTCTGAAAAAAATAATGATGAAAAATGTTCATATATTTTGGACATACATACATCCAGTCACAATTTAATCCGGCATGCTTTTCAAATGGATTTTCCGGGTAGCTAGGTAAATTTCTTATCCTTTTCAAGTCAGTTCTAGTATGCATCTCTGTATGGTACTTTCTTTGTTGAATATATCCACCTGCTAGTCCTGGTAGACATGCAGTCCCTCCTGATAAAACCACAGTTTTAAACCAAGAATCATCACCAGTCAACTCTGCAGCATGACAGTGGTCCATGCAAAGTGCTACTGCCTGGTGCAAACCCATTGCACGCCTGTATGAAGGGGCAATTAAACATTTTTAACCAAGAATAGGTTTTGTAGTTCTTAGGGCACAACATATATGAAGAAGGAAATTCTGTTGGTTGAATTGGGACAAAGATGTAAAACGACAAAACATGGTACATTCAAGATGTAGTCAGATAACTTTTTTTGTAATCAGAAGCATTTACAATAAAATATATCTTCAGGATAAGTATTATGGTCATCAAAGTGCATCAAAAGAGGAATGTAGTAACAATCATGCTCGCATGGAAAAAAAAAAAGAAAAAAAAGAGGTTAGGTTGTAGGAAAATATGACTTACATTCCCGCAATTCGCGGTTGGAATATGATCTCCCCTGTTTTAAATCGTTCTTGTGAAAGAGTAAACAATCCTTCTCCCTGGACTTTTATTGATGCCCATGTATCTTTAGATAGTTCAGCATTATAATCAGCAGCAACATAACAAAGGTTCTGCAGTAAGATGCCAACAGAACTTAAATTTTATGATGTCAATGTTAATGATAAGCAAATTTGCAGTTTTGATTCAAAATGAGCTACAATCTAGCATGGAGCATAACTTAGAACAGTCGCTTTTATGTGAAAGCTTAGTAATAACTAGATAGGGAAAACCAAAGCTTGAGGATGAAAAACAAGAAAAGATCCTTCAAGAAGGTGCAATCAGCATGACTTTAAAGGTGCACTATCTTGTTAAATACAATGTTGATAATTACAGGCATCCTTGAAGAGAAAAACTATGAAGTGTGAAATGTCAAAGAAGAATATAAAAGGCATCAAAACGAACTTCAACTGAATGCAGTGAAGGTACAAAATAAGAAACACTATTCTTAACAATGCCAAAAGCTAAAATAACACTCGTCTAGTTGAGTGAATTCTTGCTGAAGGAGGCTGGGAAAACCAACAATTGAGATTTTTCTAGGATACAGGTTTGATTAATGTGTTAAGAAGATAATCAGTATCAAACCTCACAGCATAACAAGACAAGTTCAGAATTCAAAGAATATAAAATTGGGGGTAAAGATCAAACAAAGGGAGATAACTGCATGCATTAAACTTGTGTAGTCCTTTTAATTTTTTTTTTATCAATTATGGCCATGATCATCAATACTAGAACCATAGCTGCTTTTACAAGAAAGTGCAGAAGTTTCATAGAAAGCTCAACTAGTGAAAGAAAATACAAACATTTTTTTTCTTAAAATTTGTCCATTATAAAGAATTTTATGTTTTATATTTATCATCTAAAAAAAAAGGCAATACCATTTGCAAACATAAAAGATTTGGGCTTAATTAAGTAGGGAAAGAAGTACCATTGCAAATGTATACCTCTTTCAATGTCCGAACTGTGTACAGAGATTCAAAATTGATATTATTCTGTTGCATTTGTTCTCTAAGAAACCCTGTAACCTTCAATGCTCCCACACCTATGGTTTCTACACCCACCTTGCGCATTACTTTGCCATGCAAAACTGTTAAGTTTAGCAATTATCAGTGGATAAATACCAAGTCACAATAATTTTGAAGCCACAGCAACTTCTAAAGGATAAAGAGGATAGAGCTGTATAAATGCAGAGCACAAAAAAAAAAAAGTTAAGCATAATAATGAGAACAAAAGACTTGGGATAATAAATAAATACAGAAAACAATACTCATAAGGAAAGTAAAATTACAAGCCGTATTGCATAAATGTAGAGGTGGTCTTCACATCAAGAAAATAGACGATGAATCACAAAAGAAACAAGGGTAAATTATGGGCAACCTTAAGTTAGCTTAACATGACATTTTATCACATATCAATTTTGAAGATTTTCAGATACAAAAAGGACACAGTAGTCACTTACTTGGAACGACAGATGTAACTTGGAAACCAATATTGACAACAATTCCTGAGGTCCGCCGAGCTGAATATAGTGCTAAAGTTGCCTGACATTGCTAATGCATCAGTATACAGTAAGGGCAAGAGCAGAACCCATCAATAAAATGAGGAAACCTAAAAATGAAAAATGACAAATTTCAAGATAGGATAAACTTTCAGAGCAAACACCTGCCAAAATAGAAGTTGCCTGGTTCTGAAAATTTATAAATTTAAATCCTAATTACATTAAGTAGTATTATTTGAAGTGCCTTATACTTGAAGAAAAGCAAAAGGCAAGGTGCAAGACTTCAGCCACTTACAATAATAAATAAAAAATAAGAGGAAGAGGAAGAAGAAGAAAAACTTATAAATAGAAACTTTGATTTCCTTTAACATTGGTTTTGAGGGTTCTTTTTTCCATTTTTTTCCTCACATTTTTCCATAGAAGAAGAACCAAGAATCCGACAAGAAACCAGGGAATAAATTGATAAACAAGCTGAAGAGACCTGATTAATAGCACAAACAGCTGGAGCATTCATGTCAAACAAAGTGGAGTACATGGCGCCTTTTAGCTGTCGCCTTGAGGCTTTTGCTGATTCAGTATCTGGAATTACAAAGAAAGAAAGCCGTTAGATTTAAATTTTATGATGACATTTAATCCAATATCCTACCATTATGACCATATAGTTTATATTCTCTCAACAGATCACACCAAAGATCACAAAAAGTCTTTTTAACTTTATGTGGAAACTGGAAATTTCGAATATGAAGAAAAATAATTTTCTTTCCATGAAAAGTACAGTTCAATGTCTATTGTATATAGAATTACAAGAATTAAGTGCACCACCAAGTAGTACAAACAAGAATAGTAGAAATGACGTATTTATAAACCACTTGGTTGGCAAAGAAATTCACCCTAGTTTATGGAAGAATATGTTGAAATGACGTTCAAATCCAAAGCCAACCAAATAGGTAGCAACAATACATTGTTGCTTTATCTAATTTAATCAAATATAGAAGAGGCTCATAACTTCAGCAACGTAGCTTACATTAAACAGCCAAAAACTCTACATTTGCATAAAAAACAGATAAGTTGAAAACTTTTATTTATTTTTCTAATTAATATACCCCAAAAAAATAAAAATAAAAGAAAAAATAATAAGACTCATAACTGAAGTATTTGCAGCAGTACAGTTTAGCATTAAACAGCCAAAAACCTGACTTTTTTCTGGGAAGGCCCCCTCAGAAAGCATTATAATTATCATATAAAAATGTGGAATAGAATTCTTTGAATTAATTTAACTAAAAGCCTATCCATCATAGTGGCAAATTGGAAGGGACACAACAATTGGTTGCGCTGATGATCTTACCTGCATCCTGTAGGAAAAGTAGCCAATTAGCATAAGAACACAAACTAACATCAAATAAGTTGCAAAAAAAAAAACATATTTAAGGGTTGAAAACCTGGGAGTTTCACAGCAATTATTGTGTTATAGCATTCACTTTGGCGATGAAATTTAATAGTGATGAACTATTAGATGTTTTGGAAACCCAACCACCGGAAACTTATCTAGTGCATGCAACTGATTGCAAATTGGATTAACTGAGGTATTAGTTTAAGGGGAAAAAAAAAAGGATAAAGACAAACCTGCTATAAATAGTAGCAAAAAAATTCTGAAGTCTAGAGTACATTGGAGACTCAATGTTACCAAATTCCTGTATGCCCAGGTGACTCCAGAATTAGTTTTATGATGCCCAGAGTTGAAGACACTTGTCAACTTTAAATTGAGGGAACCAATAAAGAATTAATTGATAACAAATGTACAAAAAGAATAAAATTTCCCATCTTTCAGGAATGCTTCTACAAACCTCTAAAACTGCCAGTTAAAAGCAGATGCTCACCAAAAAAGTAGCTGACCGCCCAGACGGACGTGCATATTTGCTCCAACCGAATTTGCAATAGCCCGAACCCCCTTTTCCACATAAGTTGAGCACAAAAATGCAAATACTTTAGAAGCATCAGCAAGTTTTTGAATAATTACTGCCAGATCATTCGTTAACATCTTTGAATACTTTTATGTACTGTTTCCCACAATTAGAATCTCACCGTCTATAATAACAGAACCAGGGACTTTTTCCCGCTCCCCATATATGCGCATGAAATACAACTCTGGAGTCACGTGACTAGCGAATGTCCTGCAGGTAAAAAGTCACGAAATTCACTTTGAGAATTGTGAAATTACCCAAAAACAGAGATTACAAATGTGGTCTTTCTCAGCAGCCAAACAGAGCTTAAAAGTCAAAGAGCTGAAAAAGTTAAGAACTCACTGAAGAGGATAGCCCGATCGGAGATTGGTTTCAGCAAAGAAAATAGAGTCCCAGGAGTCGTGGTACTTCTGGAGGAAGTAAATCCAGAGGTGATTATCAGAAACGAGGAACCTCCATGACTTGCTAACCACACTCAATCTCGCTGCGTCCTGTGGCCCCATCAATCTCAGAATTTGCATAAGTACATCCAATGGAATGCGATCGAAAGCTCCAAGAGAATATGAGTGAGTGTAATTTGGTCGACTGGATGAAACAGTGCTGGAATTCGAAGCACTCGCCCGGTTCGACATCGATTCCCATACCTTTCTCAACAGCATCGCCATGATTGATTTAAAATTCACACCGCGAAGCTCTTTCGGTTCTTGTATTAATCATAATCACAATCACATTAGGAGGAAGTGAAAGAATTTGCAGAGAAAGTTTGAAGGTAGCTTCGGTGAAAAATCAAAGAGAAAGAGCCAATTTGGGCAGTTAAGGAAAATGGTTACATGGAAAGAAGGTGTGGCGGCACTTGGCGAAAAACGAGTCGGAAATTTGTTGGTTGGCTCATTTTTCTCGTGCAATTTCTCGCATGCATCATGCTGCGTAGGCGTGTATAAGAGGATTATAATTATTTTCATCCCTCGTGATTATAATTTGGAATCATTCAATTTGAAAATTGCGGAATTTTTAAAATTGTAATGAAATTTAATTTTGAAAAAAAATGAAAGACCAAAACATACTTTATTTAAAATTTTAAAATATACATGAGAAAATTATACTAAATTTAATTAGTATACAAATTCAAATATTATAAAATTTTAAATCAATTACAAAAAGTTTCTATTTAAAGCGTGCTTGCTTGTGAAAAAAAATTAAAATTCAGCTGGTATTTCATGGTTTCTTCACAATTTTTTTTAAATGATAAAATAAAAAGGAAGAAATGTGACGATGGTGATATCGGCCGCTGGTGCTGGATTTTACAGCAAAAAAAAAAGCAATAGAGTGAAATATGAAAAAGGGACATTTAATATAATAATGGTCCATTAAAAATTAATATATCACATATAATCACCTGATCGGAGTAAAGTTGATGGGCAAAGATTATTGATTTATTCAATGTCTTTTGGTTACCAATTGAAAACTGTGGAGTACGTTTACAAAAACAAAATGTTTACAAAAACACAATACTATTTTTTGTTTTCTTAAAAAATTAAAATATTTATTTTTTATAAAAAATTTAAAAAATACGATCATCTGTCAATAAATAAAAAATTATTTTTTTTAAAAATAGAAATTGAAAAAATAAAAAAATATGTTCATTTATTAAAATAAAAAATATTTTCTAAATTAAAAAATTAAATTATATATTATTAAAAAATATATATATACTCTAATTTTTAAAATTGAAATATTACGTATGTATGATTCAATTATAAATTTATTAAGATGATTCAGTGAAATTTTATATTTATAAATTACTAAACATTGAATTAAAAAATATGATAGTAACATAAAAAAAATAATCAATTTCTAATTTCCACGATTATTGTAATCGTTCCATAATTGATCGGCAATGGCTTCTCTAACTATTTTCATTTGCATTTATTGGAATAAATCAATATTAATACCCTCTTGTTGTATCCTAGTAGTTGCTTTTTTCAGGTATTAATTGTTAAATTTTTTCTACCGTATAATATAAATAGTTGATCAGTTTTATTTTTCATCCTAATGAAATTATGCAATGTACAACATATAATTAAAATAAGTTTTTGTTGACGTAAAGGATAATTTGGTATTTATAACACTTCGAATGCACTTTCTATCACATTACGTAAAGATGAATGCATCTGGTTAAATAACTCATATTTTCTTGTAATTCATCCTCGTCCACAAAAGTCATTTAAATGATATCTTTCACCACGATAGGGAGCCAAAAATTCTAGTATATTAGGATAACCAGCATCCACGATATAATAATAATCTACAAATTAATATTTATATTAATCAAATGATAATAACATAAATCAATATTAAGGAAAAAATGATAATGAAAACTGTTACCATCACTTGGAAAGGGAAAATTATTTTCTCATCTTGTTAATGCATCAAAAAATACTCTAAAATCATTTGTTGTCCCTTTCCATCCAGTGTACACGAATATAAATAACATGTTATGGGAACATACAACTATAACATTTTGTGTTACAAGTATTGCCTTTCTACCACAAAAGATCTTTTGTTTAGAAGCCGGTGACCAAGCTGCCACATGAGTACCATCTATTACACATATGCATTTCTTACCAAACAAAAGCAAAATATTTAACTTACAATTAATATTATATATATGTAGTAATATTATATGCCATAAAATAATAAATTATAATACTTTAATAATAATAATAATAATAATATATTATTGATAACACCCTAAAAAAACAAAATCAGAGCCCAATATCATGGAAAGAGGCTCAAGAAGAAGCCCACCGCGATCGCTCCAATTAAGGAAGAAATTTCTATAATCGAGGCTATCCGATCGAATTAGACGTCTTACTGATAGGGTTTAAAATATACCACTGTCCAATCACCGCTACCTACAGAAATAGGTCGTGATTATCACAGAGTAGGGATACCGTTGCGCACACTACTCCAAGCCTTCCCATATCATAAATAACAGATTTCACTCTTAGAAAGACATCCATTCTCACTCTCTCTCTCTCACAAATAACTTATCTATTCTCTTTTATCCCGATAGCTGACTTGAGCATCGAAGTGCTGAAGCTCGAGTCCACCAAGCTAAGCATTGTTACAGGTTTCCCATCTGAAGGACCCGATCAGAATTGATCTCTTATTTCTTCAACCTACTTCATCTAAAGTAGAGGCACCCCCTCTATGAAATTTCTTGATTTATTATTTGGTGCTTTCGTTGAGAGTTGATGGCTGAGTAGGATGGCCCGAGTTTTATAACTTGCAAGCAACACACAAACTCACTATCAAGCTACAGGGACGCAAGATTTTCATGAAAGTCTTTGAAACTACATGAGAAATCATCAAAATGCAAGGATACGAAGTTCCCATGAAATTCTTTGAGACTGCATGAGAAATCATCAAGTGGCAAGGGCATGAACTCTATGGAGGTCTCGCAGAGCGCGCAGATGCTTGAATGAGTAAGAGTGGAGCATTAAGACTAAAAGAAGGCAAAAAACCAGGCACTAGGACTAAAAGGAGGTGAAACATCCCTCCTCCAATCTAACACGAAAAGGAAATGCGGGACTCTCCAAACCAGCTACTGGGAAACATTTCAGGGAAAGGAAAATGATCATCCCCCCTCTATGTCCCTAAGCGAATCAGGTAAAGCCAAACACCAAAGCCAAAAGACTGCTCAAAAAATGCCTCTCCCTCCACAAACCCACCTTGTACAAAAGGTACTGAGAAGAGAAAGTCGAATTGAAGAAAAAAGACCCCGAAAGGAAAGCAGCATCAATGTTGTGCCCCATAGACGAACGCAACTGGAGGAAAGCCAGCTCTGAAAAGGAGAAAAAGATGTAAAGAAGCACGCCTCCCCTCCTGACGACCCAAGAAAGGTGAGAACAAGACACAAATAAGTCGTATAAGAAAAGCAATTAAGATGAAGAAGGCCTTAAAAGGACATCTCTTTTCCAAGAAAGAATGCAAAGGCAACAGAACCATACTAAAAGATCAACGAAAACATGTAAATATCCCGATCAAAAAATCGACGAAAATATGTAAATATCCCGATCGAAAGATCGACAAAAACATGTGATATCCCGATCGAAATATCGATGAAACTATCACTACACACAGTGTAATGAGCCAAAATTAATAGAATAATCTTGTTATGTAAAAGAGTCACACTTATCCAAAATAAAATCTATGGAAAAAGGCTTTTCCTACCCACGAAAAAATTTAGCCACATCTCAAGGAGAATCTTTAAGAGGAATGCCTCCAACCTAAATCAAGGCATAAAAGGATGAGGGAGAAAATATGAACAAGGCAAAAAAGGAAACAAATAAACCAAGAAACCATCAGAAGTTAAGCATTGAATCAGCAAAACGGTCCCAATTCATTATCAACAAGATCTAAAAGAAGATTGCCATCAAACAAAAACACCCGAAAGACTTTCCCAGTAAAAAATCAGGACAGTTGTCCCAGAAAAAGTCTAAATTATAGAACATAATGAAGACAAGCTAAAAGGGGGGGTAAGTCGTTCGGAACGACGCAACGTCTTTTGAAAAAAGATAGGTACTGCTCAAATCACCATTACGTTAGTACAAGTTATTAACTTCTTTTCAGTTTTCCCTCTTATTTCCATCACAAAATGCAAAAAAAAAAATAAATATAGAGGAAGAATAGACACGCTAGTAAAGAAATTATATTCATTCAAAAAAGTACAAAGTATATTGGTAGTGCTCTTTCTATGATCTACATAAAAAGCATTCTTGTCGATCGGCTGCCATTCTTTTTGTCTGGAAAGGCACGGCTAAAACTCCCTGCTTTCTCTCCCATAAAACAAAAAATAAAGACAAAAGAAAGGAAAAGAGAGGAAAGAACAAAAAGGAGGAGAAGAAGAAGGATAATTACAAGAAACGAAAAAGCAAAAAAAGAAAAGACAACAGGGAAAAAGGAGGAAAATAGCGTCGCCACCACCTCGACCACCACCTCCGCAACGAGCCCACCTTTGTAGCAGTCCCCTAACAATAAAGCAACACCATGACAAATGGAGAGAAAAGTACGAATATGTATCCATCACCATGATCAAGTGAGAGCCTTGTGCCAAGAAAGAAGAGTTGCTGGAGCAGCAAATCGCATGGCATGTGGACACAAGCCATATCCAGACAAGACAAATGGTCCTTTCTTCATTCATATTCCTAAAATGGTGAAGCCAGTGATAGTACATTGGAAATCTGGAGGCCTCATGTTCAAACTCAACAGCAAGGGCACAATAGACATGAGAAAATATAACAATAAGAAGAAGTAGTAGAAGATAGCATGGAATAGCAAAAGGAAACCCTTTTTATGGGCAAATTTGATTACAAGGCATTAATGAAGACGTCATGCATTTTCACCTCATTAATGCACGACCAAAAACTAAAGCACCAAAAAGAAAAGCCAACCGTCAAAATACAAGAAACGAAGCGTCCACCATTAAGTCAAGGAGATGAACCGACGCTTGACAAATGACATTTGGATGACTAACCAATCGCGTAAGGATGATCCAAATAAAACAAAAATAAAGGATGAGTCGATTGCTGCGTTGATTAGCACACGTATCCGAGAGTCCATTTGTCACGCTTACACCCCTCAAAAAGCGTGTACCAAGCAAATGCAAACAAAAACCCTATCAGGTAACCCCATTATGTCCTCAAGTTATTATTGTTTTGCACTTGCAGCGAACATAAAAAAAGCGGCGGATCGAAAAAATACAAAATTTGAAAGGCGTATTGGCTAAGAACAAAAAGGGGGTCGCTAAAGGCGCATCGGATGAAACCCAATAAAGGGTAATTAAAAGGAAAACACCCTTATCTGGTAACTTTTCCTTCTCCTAAAAATATTGATGTCCATAAATATATGTCTATGGCAAATACAAGGAGAACAACCGGAAGAGCTAAGGCCTTCAATTCATTTGTCACGAAACCCTCTGAGGAAAGGAAAGGCTTATGGGCTGAAATCCGAAAGGAACCACTAGCGAAAGAAGTGATGAAACTCCTTAAACAGGTCAAAAAAACAAAAATACAAAATCCATGATAAATCAAGAGTATTTTTGCAAAACCAATTCCAACCCAAGGCTGATATTTCTTTAATTTTGATTGATGAATCATCCCGATCGATGCCTCAAAGTGCCTCTTCAGGCTAACCAATTCCAACCCAAAGCTGATGTTTTTTTAATTTCGATCGACAGACCATCCCAATCAATTCCTCAAAATGCCTCTCCAAGCCAACTGATTCCAGGCCAAGGCTAATGTTTCTTTAATTTCTATTGATGGACCATCCCGATCGATGCTTCAAAGCGCCTCTCCAGGCCAACCAATTCCAGCCCAAGGATGATGTTTCTTTAATTCTAATTGATGGACCATCCCGATCAATGCCACAAAGCGCCTCTCCAGGCCAATCAATTCAGCCTAAGGCTGATATTTCTTTAATTTCAATCGACGCCACAAAGTGCCTCTCCAGGCTAACCCATTCCAGCCCAAGGCTGATGTTTCTTTAATTTCGATCGATGGACCATCCCAATCAATGCCACAAAATGCCACTCCAGGCCAACCAATTCCAGTCCAAGGCTGATGTTTCTTTGATTCTAATTGACGGACCATCCCGATCGATGCCTTAAAGTACCTCTTCAAGAGAACCAATTTCAGCCCAAGGCTGATGACTCTCTAGTTCTGAATCGACGAATCACTCCGATCTATGTTTCAAAAAATGCCTCACCAAACTAATTAATCCTATCATCTCAAGATAAAGGTCTCTTCGACCCTTATGGTTTGCGCCTCACGAATACTGAAGGGCAGCGTGTTCTCCTATAAGCCATGATCACCCTGGTTGGCCTGATTGGCTGGACAAAAAACACTGTTAATAACAAAATCTCACAGGCAATCTAGCTATACAACTGCTACTTCGATCTCCTATCGAACTATTCGGTGGGAGACATCTGATAACACCATAAAAAACAAAACTAGAGCCCAATATCATGGAAAGAGGACCAAGAAGAAGCCCAACAAGATCCCTCCAATTAAGAAAGAAATTCCTATAATCGAGGCAATTTGATCGGATTAGACGTCTTACTGATAGGGTCTGAAATATGCCATTGTCCAATCACCACTGCCTATAAAAATAGGCCATGCTTGTCACAAAGTAAGGACACTGTTGCACACATTGCTCCAAGCCCTCATAGACTATAAATAACAGGTTCCACTCTTAGAAGGACATCCCTTCCCACTCTCTCTCACAATTAACTTATCTATTTTTCTTTATCTCGATAGCTGACTTGAGAGTCGAAGTGCTGAAGCTCAGGTCCACCGGGCTAAGCATTGTTGTGGGTTTTCCATCTGAAGGATCCAATCGAAACTAATTTCTTATTTCTCCAACCTGCTTTATCTAAAGTAGAGGCACTCCCTTTACAAAATTTCTTGATTTATCAATTATCTTACCTCAAAATATGGATACCATCTCGAATTGTTTTGAATTTTTGGTTGCACAGGAAATCTATTCACATGTTTAATTAAGTAAGTACCTAAAGTAGTTAATGTTTTAATTACCATCTTACACCATTTATGAACAGTAGTAAATGAATGTTGATATTGTTCTCCTATAACCCTTTAACGAAAATTATGACACAGAACTAACAAACCTATAGCCACTCTTTCTTCCACACTAACATCTCTTTTATCCCTTAATAAACCCATCAATTTTATTCTTTCACATAAATTTATAAACACTTGTGGTTCCATACGAAACCCTTTATAACATCTAGTCAAATTTTCTACAAGAACTTCAAGAATGTAATTTTTTCCACTAAGTATTGAAGTTTTGCAAGAAATCCTTTTTATAAAATCCCTTTCACAAGTCATGAAAAATCTAACTAAAAGTAAATCTAAGATCTCATCATCCTCGTCACTA
Source organism: Excoecaria agallocha (assembly GCA_037975025.1). Classification (NCBI taxonomy): domain Eukaryota; kingdom Viridiplantae; phylum Streptophyta; class Magnoliopsida; order Malpighiales; family Euphorbiaceae; genus Excoecaria; species Excoecaria agallocha. Next base: position 30,655,097 of record CM075821.1, on the reverse strand, counting down.
CTAGAACTATCAATGCTTAATGAATACATTGATACTTGATTTTGATGTAAATTTTGATCCATAAATCCTACATAAATTTAAAGGAAAAAATAAGTTTATCAAATTTAAAGGAATAATAAGCAAATAAAAATTAAAAAAAAAAACTACTTATATATATATATTTAAAAAATGAAAATAAAAGTTAATATAATAAGTCCAACTATAAAACATAATCTAATTTAAAAAAAATCACATATTCAATTACATAAACTTTCAATCCAATCTCTTTTTCTATTGGCACGCATCAAGATAAATATTTTTCTTCATTCTGGACTAATAAACTTTTCCAATGCTTTGTTATATGCAACATTATAAATATCTTCTATTCCTTTCAAAATATCCACACATGCCTTTATAATATATGGATCGGATTCAGCATATGTTGTTTGATTGTTTTCCAATTTATATTTTTATGCTTTTGCTAATTGTTTTTCTACTCTAACACTTAAACAAAATTCCCACTTTTCCAAACATAAATCTAACTTTTCAAAATTTGATTCTTTTTTAGTTCTACTAAAGCCAAGAATGTAATCGATAGGAATTCGCTTATCTTTTGAACTACAAGCACCCATTTTTTCACCATCTGATATATGATGAATGCTCCTTTGAAGGAATTGTTCTTCAATTTGGTGTTCCTCATCTGAATCATGAGATAATTATGTAGAAGTATGACGCAAATACCGAGTAGGAGTAGATTTACTAAAAATTTGTCCAAATAGGTCATAATGCCTACAACCATTTTTCTTAAATGATTTAAAATTATTGTGCTCCTTCAATTTAAAAGATATAATATGTTAGATATTGATATATGAAATAAGTACCTTAATGTAAAAAATTAGTAATAAAAATTTTTTATTTCACCATTAGAAAGTACTATTCATGATGAGTCTAGTGGTATAATTTGGGATAAAATTGAGGTCAAATAGGTTTCCAAAAGTGAAAAATAAAAGTAATAATGAGACTGATAGAGTTAACCGAAAACTTTGGCTGGCTTGAAAATATTTCACGGACTTCGTAAAATTATTCCGATTGTACTGAGTCATTAGAAATTATGAATATTAATTTTTAGAAGGGTAAAATAAATTTTTTGAAGATGTTGAAATTTCAGCTTTCGGACTGGTAAAAATATGTATTCAAGCCAAGTTTGATATTGAAATGACCTCAAATTGACCCAAAATTTTAAGCATGGCCTAATTAATATTTTTTAAAATTTTTGGTTTAATTTTTATCAAAAATTGACAATTAAAAATATTTTGGCCAATTATATAGTGATAATGACATTTTAACCCTGTAAGACTTAATTATTGATTTTTGTCTTAAAGTGGGTGGAGACTTAAATAGGAAAAAAATCAGTTTTGCTTCCTTATTTTGCCGACACTTCCTCTTCTCCTTGCTGCTACTGGAACTTCTTCTTCTTCCTTTATTTTTCTTAATTCCAAGCTTTAATTTTGATAATTTATACCCCTAATTTCATCAAAATTGCCATAAATTTCTTCTCCTTCATCTTTGGTTGCCTATGGTTGTGAAAGAAGCAAGAAATAACCCATTTCATCAAGTGGGTATTTTGGTAAGTTTAGAAAAAATTGAATTTTTCTTGATAATTTAGTTATTTAAGTGTTGATTTTAAGTTTGTATAAATTAATTTGGCCAATTAGGGAATCAAGGTGAGGGAAGCCAAGCTATCAAAGACAAAGGCAAAGGCAAAATTGTAAAGTGATTTAGAGTGAAATTCTTGTAAGTGAATAACTCTAAACCCTTTAATTTATATATTTATATATATATATATATATATATATATATATATATTGTATATTTAATTAGTGATAACTACGGAAAAAATATCTCTAAGGCCCAGTGAGATTAGCCCAATAATGTTTGGCATGGCCCAAGCCCAATAACAAAAAGGCAAAGCGTGAGCTGAAAGACAAGATATAAAGGCGTGATGTCCGATCGGATTGATGGGAAAACACGTCTTGTCAGCCCACTGATACAAGCCAATGCCCATACTCTCTACCTGCTCCCTGTCACATCACCGCACACCTACTCCAATGCCGGTTATCACATCCCAAGGTACTCAAGTACTCCTTCTAAAAAACTAGCCTAAAACACAATGGCTCCAGGTATTGAATATCTGAAACTTTTTCTCTAAGCACTCTTTCTTTAAAAGCCCCTAACTTAAGCTTCGGAGTGCTAATGCTTGGGTCCGACCGAGCACCCCTTCTTATAGGCTCCATCATCCGATCGGATCATCAGCTATCAACTCTTCTTCTTACAAATAACGATAAATCTTGCTTTATCATTTGGTGCTTTCGTTGAGAGTCATTGCAGATTCAAGATCCAACGAGCATAAAGCTCTTAAAAAATATCATCACAACAACCAGGACAGATTTAAACTCTCAGGGGTAAGAGAGAAACCTTTTAGATCACCAGTTAGGGGTAACCTCTTCCCAAATCTCGACGATGTGGTTGCACGACAATCAGAAGATGCTCTTGTTACTATCAGAGATATGCATGTCATTCTTAGTAACCTTGCTAAAAGCGTGGTCCAAACTCTAGAAAGGGACAATACGCCCAGGACTTCTGAAAGAGGTCATGAAATGGTTTTCATGACCGAAAACTTTAGAAGAAGAGGAAATAGGGAAACCTCCACAAAGGAGCTGTAAACCCATAATGTCGCAAGGCGGGGAGAAAGAGTCTCGGGGAGGGACGATAAGGGCAAACGAACAATGCCCTCAGGCAGAGACACTCCTTGCATCCCCAACAAATCGTACATCCTACCCTCTGGCAATGATCCATCCCTTATAAACACACCTTATCACAGTTCCACATGTAGACCTAAAAGGGAGTTCACTTTCACAATAAGTGGACGAAGGAAAGATAAATGGTTCAAACAAAAACTCCAGCAATTCGATTTGATAGAAACCAGAAAATGTATGTTTAAAGGGAACACCAGCGATAGCGCTACCTCTCCTTTCTGCAGGGAAATTACAGAGTCTAAACTACCTCCTAGGTGGAAGGATATGTTGATGGATAAATACACAGGTAAAACTGATCTCACTATTCACCTTGCGAAATATTTGACTAAAGTGCAGGTCTACAACTATGATGAAAGGATTGCCTGCAGAGTATTCCCAACCACTTTAGGAGGGGATGCTTTGAAATAGTTCCTCGGACTCCCTTAAGAATCAATTGCCTCCTTCGGGCATCTCAAAGAGTTGTTCACCGCTTGATTTACTATGCAAATACGAGCATCAATGTTGTTCGGTGGCCTGTGTAATCTCTACCAGAGAATCGATGAAAGTTCCGGAGATTACATCGATTACTTCCAGGCCATAATGTCGGAAGTAGGGGATTTAAGTATGGAATTGGCATCAAATGCTTTGGCAAAAGGCATCATAGATCGTCCCTTTTCTGAATGATTGACAACAAGGCCACCAATTAGCTTCTCTATGATAGAAAAGGTCAGGCAACACATCCAGCTGGATGATGCTTTCAGATCCAATAGAGTAAAGAAGACCAATGTCATGAAAAGATTGCAATATCCAGATGGTCGGCTCTTCAACATCACCTCCCCATTCGATCGATTAGAAAGGAAACTTAACCGGTCAGTCTTTTCGAGGATTATGGAAAGGGGAAAGGAGACCAAACTGATTAAATCCAATCGCCACAATAGTCGCCTGGCTGGAACTTTCACTCCACTTGACGTCAGTCTCACACAAACATTAATGAGCACCAAGAGAAAACACAGGAAAGCTAACCAGCCCAAGATGTCTAAACAAGATGAGAAATAATAGAGGCCGTAACAAAGGTCATGAGCTACACAAAATTCTTGGGCACTTAAACCAGCGAGTGGGAATGCTCCTGTAAGCGGCACGACGATGAGGGTGATGCGTTCAGCTCAGACAAATACGACAAGCATGAAAACCGGACCAACACAAGCAAACTGTCAAGGCCAGAAAACAATGGCAAAATCAGGTGCAATTGTTATAATTTGAGTCCCCGTGAATGTTTTGTATTAAAATTTTAATGCTCTTTCAGTCTCCCGTAATAAGCGCTGGATTGACAGTGCATTTTGATATTATTTATTTACTATTAAAGATTCATCTTTAAGTTTTCAAAGATACGGTAATAAAAAAGCTACAACATGCAAAAAACTGCTGAAAATTCTAACACCCTGATGTGCACAAGATAAATATCTTCACGAAACAAAAAGCAGCTTAAAGACAGGTACGCGTCTAAACTCGCGAATTTCCTACTTGTTGTTTAAAATAAGATTTCATGACTGTTTCCCCAGCAAAGGGCCTTCGAATTATACCACTCTTAATATTGGGAATGAGATGAGGGCCATGACGCCTGTAGACCTCGTCTCCCGATCGGTATCCATAACGAGCCACCTCTGCAAGAATCAGAAAGATATTTCCTAGCATTGGGAGTTTGAGATGAGGGCCTTAACACCTGTATCCTTTCCCCGATCGGCCAGAACAATTCCATCGCTCTATCATGGATAGGTTTTCTGGAATTTCGATCGATGAAACTTCCGATCGATGACAATTTTGATCGATGATCATTACTCTAGTCGATAAAAATTTCGAGCGGATACAATCCTCATAAAGCTTAATTCTGATTGATGCTCCATCCCAATCCATGTATCAAACTTATTAAAGTTTAATCACTAGGCTCGATGCTCATCCCGAGCCCAAAATATGAAAGCTGGAAACTCCATTTAACTCTAGGCCAATTCTTGACTGGTATAGCTTTCTCGCTACGCTCATTGTTCATCTCGGACCCAAAATGTGAAAGCTTTCCTCTGTCATAAGTTATCTTGCTAGGTTCGACATTATTCCCGAACCGAAAATGTAAGATGCCTCTGTTCGATCTCTACCAACTCATTCACTAGGTTCGATGTCTATCCCAAACCCAAAATGCGAAGATCAATAAGTCCCAAAGACACCATCTTAATCCCGGTCGGTCGATACAAACATCCCGATTGAGGTTCTCCATACGGGTAACTCCCCGTAAGCGGATAACTCCCTAAAACCTTTTAAGGCCAAAATCGCTCATTTGGCATAACTTATCTGCTAGACTTGATACAGCTGAAGATGCGAATGTTGGAGTCCATTCATTAGCAGGATAAGAGTATCTTCGTTAGGCTCGATGTTTAACCCGAGCCTAAGATGCGAAGCGTGCCCATTTAATCTCTGTCGATTCATTCACTAGATTCGATGTCCATCCTGAATCCAAGATGTGAAGGATGGCAATTAAGTCAATTATCTCTTTCAAACAATATCCGCTCGAACGATGCTTCAATCGAATGAAAGATAGAAAGTCACCTACTGTACATGACATAATAAATCTAAGTCACAACTCTTGAATAAATAGTCTGTCTTTTATATCCGATCAGATCAAGTGATCTTCGATCATAAAGAGTTATGTATTGCAATGCTTGAAAAGCATATTAAAATTCAGGAAGTATTCCCTTTAGTCGATTTTATAAATTCTCCATGGTTGATTTACATATTTCTCCTCAGTCTATTTGATATTTTCTCCTTAATTGATTATAAATACTGTCTAAAATGAGAATTGCAGTGCGAAGACATAATTGAAAGGCAAATCAAATTTTGTATATGAAGAAATCTTACAAACTACAAAGCAATGACAAAACCATTACAAGAAAAACTATGCTTCTATGTCTATTATCTCTACATTAACAGAAGGCCCCACAATTGCCTCAGTAGGAGGTTGGGAGGATTTTGATGTTTCCCTAGAAGCATTCTCTATCGATAGGGAAGCTGCAGCTTCAGATATGATATCTGCACCAACATTCGGTTGAAATGACACAGGATCTTGAGAAACCTCACGATTGTCGTCATTAGATGGAGGATCAGGCAAAACACCCGGGTCATCCATCCAACTGATATCAGCCTCAGGGAAATGCCTGTCGGCCTCATAAATTAGCCAAGTTAGCAACTTTCCCTGAGCCTCTCCTAATTGATCCCAGATATCTTCTTTTTGAGTAGAGAGCTCTTCCTCAAGTTTCCTTCTCCATGTCATCTCTTTTTCCAGGGCAGCTTGCAACGAATTTCGCTCATCCCGCAGGAGGTCAAGCTCGGTGTTGGCCTTTAAGCGCTCGGCAGTCAGACGTGCACACTCATCCCACAACCTGGCTGCCTCTTTTTTGAATTTTTACCCTAAGGTGCTTTCGACAGTTAGATGGGCTACGTCCCCTTTAAGGTGGTCAACCTCTTTCTATCGAGTTTTCAGATCTTGAGAAAGATGAGCGAACTCCTTTTTTAGCTTTTTAACCTTCGATTGGGCAAGCAGAGACTCCTTCCTGGCTGTATCATATTTGACCTCTACTTCTCTCCTAATCCGATCGGCGTCCTCCCATCTCCCTCGACAAAAGGTGGCCATGCCATGCAAGCACAAACCCCTTTTTATTAACTAAAAGAAGAAGAAGAAGAAGAAGAAGAAGAAGAAGAAGAAGAAGAAGAAGAAGAAGAAGAAGAAGAAGAAGAAGAAGAAGAAGAAGAAGAAGAAGAAGAAGAAGAAGAAGAAGAAGAAGAAGAAGGGTTAAATAACCAAGAAGACAATGGATAAAAGAAACAGCGAGACAAGATCATTTAGAATGGAAATTTTAAAAAAAATACCTCCAAACTTTACTGCTGAAAAAGGCTGCATTCTTGGGCAGGTGTGCTAGGATACCCCATTGCCTTAAATTCGCTTTATTGGAGCATGCCCCGATAAGAAAAGTTTGATACTGCTTTATTATCAGTAGACGAGCCATTGCTAAATTTACTTTTCAAAATTTCTCCCAGTGATATAGCATGCCTTTCAGAAAGTCTTGCAGTGGCACTCCGAGAGGATTCATCCTAGATGGGCTCTTTGCCTTTTGCGGCAACCCTAGCATCCGCAATAGCTACCAGCTCGGCAACTCTTCTTCTGGCTATCTCCTCGATCCTCCTTTTTACAGCTTCATCTACTGGGGGCGCATTGGTCTTAGCTGATCCCCTTCGAGATACAGCTGGTCGTTCTTCTTCTGAATCAGTCTCATCCCTCAAAAGGAAATGCCAAAGGGGGCGCTGACCCTCGGACAAAGGCTGTGCAATAGTGGATACTGGAAGGGTCTGAGAGGGATGGGAAATCGGAGCACTAGCAAAGGGAGTGAAAGCTTGAACTTCCACAGAAGATGCAAGCTTTCTTTTCTTTGACTTTTTCTCCTCCTTGGCAACACGTTCTGCCTTAATCTTCACCTTAGCTCGGTCAGCCAATTGCTTAGCAACATCATCTCCCTTAGCCATCATGTCTGCAGTTGCACCACAAAAATAAAAGATAAGTATTCTCTCCAACTGATGTATATTTCATAAACATGCAATGCATGTCGGTCAATATGCACTTTATTATAACGCTCATGTTCTGCATCAATGCCAACATCAGAGTCTGAAGAACCTATCAGATTGCCAAGGAGATAATTGGAATTATATGAATTCTCGTATCTTTGATATTACTCTCGTACAAAGAGCGACCAAAAGTTTGGTCTTTCAGAGCAAAAGCTACAGCCAATCGAATTAAATACGCTGCAAATCCTCCAACCACTCCTGCCAAAAAGAATCTTTGGAGGATGGTACAATGAACAGCTTCTTCTATGGTCGGCTTGTATGCCACTCTCTCCATCTCACAAAGGATATTGAGGCAGGATACTATTCTCCATCCGTTCAGAAGACCAAAGGCAATTCTATAACATTTATGAATTGCAATTTCGAAGGCACTAAAGGGAAGCCCCAACCCTGTGTCCAAGCTCCACAAATGGCAAATAAACCACTCATTGTTATCATGACCAAAAGGTCCCTGGGTCATCGTCATGGAATTTAGGCAGGACATCACAGAGACCTCTGCTGGGAAATTATATCATGAAGAGATCTTAGCCACTTCCTCCTGCGTGAATTTTGAAGGACAAGCCACAGTCTCATGATCTTTATAAACTTCAAGAAAGCCCCTGTTTATAGACTGATTGTTGCTCGAAGCCATCTTGTAACGCCTTCTTAACTAAATTTAAGACCTACGCTGTTCATTAATACCCTTATAAATAATGAGTTATTATTATGATTTTAACGAAAAAATTGCAATATAACGGCTTAATTTTCCTTAATTCCCAATCTGTAAAAGTCAAATTGTACTCCCAACAATATTCTTCCAAATCCCAGACTTCAATCAACAATTCACAACACTTCTATAATCTCAATTCCTCATAGACATTCACATACATCTAGTTCATACTATATTCATTTGCATCCATCAAACTCATACATTAAGTTAATATTACATGTCAATAATTCTCATTTTTATCGTGATAATTTACATATAATTACAAGACAAAAGTCCAAAATCATGGTCTTCTATGTACATGCCATTTCTTCCTTCAATCCTCATCTTTTGTCACCTGTTCCTGCGCGCAGTCATAAAACTACATGCTAAGTAAATCTAATTGCTTAATGGTGGATACATTTACAAAGAATTTCAACTAATTTAATTTGATTATTTAATTCAATTTAACCACTATTATTTATTAAACTTTTATAATTTCATAAATTCATAATTTATTCATTTCATGCCTAATTACTTATTAAATAGTCTCAAAACCTTTCTTTCTCATTTAATTTCAATAATTTACCAGTCAGAGTAAAAATTTATCATTTTATCCCTACGGTTAACTTTTTCTGTTATGTTGACCAAATTTGACCTTCGATTGACTTTTTCATATTTATTCATTTAACTTCGATTTTGGCTCAGTAAATTTCTTCCGATACCAAATTAACTTTAATTTTCATAAATTACCACTTAGTCCCTAAAAATATTTCTTGAATATAAATTTACCGTTTGGTCCCTATACTCTTCCTTATTTGCAAAATTTACCCTTTTCACTTAAATGAATTATTTTATTCCTTTTAATTATGTTTTACCAGCAATTGATTATTTTGCCCTTCATTGAATGTAAAAATTACACTTTTACCCTTGTTAACATATATACTTCATTTTTCATCTTACACCATTTTTGTTCATATTTTCAACATTTCTAAGGCTAAAATTTTTCTTTTTACATAGTTTTATTCATAATTACCATTTTTCCCCTAGTTATTGACAGCAGAAACATCCATGAACCGAATAAGCGGATAAGCAAATCCAGTCACCGGGAGTGTCCACACTGCTTGGGAGTATGCGACTACTCCTCAGACTATCAATAATAAGCCGGCTAACAAAAGCAGAATAATTAATATTTTTCAAAACAATAACAGAGTATGATAATACAGAGACAGAACACAGCGGAGTAAGTGCCCCTATGGCTAGCCATACTATTCTAAGGTCCTGATTTATCCACTGACACTAAGGGCATAACTTTTTATTTATATTATGTCATTATTATATTATTTTTCATGATAACTGTCTTATAGTAACCTACACATAATTTATTTTTCAATCATTTAAACTTCTCAACTGTACATTCTCCAAAGATATACAGAATATCATCAAAATATAGCCAAATCAACTATTTTACTCATATTAGCCATTTGGCCACAATAGAAATTTTCACATTCATAGCCTTGAATCATTTTTTTTATACTATATTTATTTTCTTATTTATTTAAACATCATTATAATAAAATATGCTTAATTTGCACAAGATTTCTCAAAGTATCACAACTTCCATCATTATGTACTTATATACATATTCACATACCCTTATTATTTTTTATTTTTATCAAGTCCATTATTCTTTTCACATCTTATATTGTCCATATATAACCAAATAAAATATTTAATATTAAGTTACATAATAATTACCTAAAGAACATCATTACGCCATTACTAAGGTTCCCACTTTTAAATTATTTTCTTCACTAAAATAAGTTCATACTAGTTTAAATCATCACAATATCAAGTTATTTCAAATTAATTCATCAATTAACCCTACTTTACATAGTTACATAATAGAAATTTCAAGGAAAAATAATCAAAAAAATTGAAATTAATTGTAAATTGTATCCACTAACCTTATTTTGGCTTCCTTATCACTTATTCCACCTGGTCATTGCCTTTTCCTCCTTTAAATTGGCCTTCCTCCTTTTGTTCTTCTTTTGGCCAAAAATAAAAGGATAAAATTTGTAATGGCCTCAACGTCGGACTGATCGTGAATAGTACTTTTTGACAGTGAATAGTGTCTTCGGGCTGAAAATGACACCCGGAAGTGAAAAATATTTTATTGGACTATTGGAAAGTACTAGTCACGGGTAGTTCGGGGTTGAAATTTAAAGTAAAATTGAGGTCAAATAGGCTTCCGAAAGCCAAAAGAACGAAAACCGAGAAAATTAAGATTTAGGGTTTTTAATTGAATTTTTGATCGTTTTAGCTACTAAAAATATCAAATGAAGTCTAAAAATTATCAAAAATTACATATATGCCTAAAATAATGTGTAGAATATTTTGGTAGCAAAAAGTAAAATTTTCGGCCACACTGGTATTTTTGAATCGGACCGATAAAATTGAATCGGACCCCAAACGAACTCCGATTGGGCTGAAATTTTAGTTATAGCCTATTTTTGATGTGATATGAATAATGGAATCAAATTTGAAGAGAATTGAAGTTGATAAGTGGGATAAATTAATTTGGGCAAATATTAGGTAATTATTGGGCCTAAACTATTAAATAGATTAAGCCCACTCAAGGCCCAGCCCATAGCCCATTTATAAGCCATATATAAGCTGATTGTCTCCAGAAATATCCAGCAGCAACTCATCCCTTCTTCTTTCCTTTTGGTGGCCGAATTCCATCTCTCTCAAATTCCTCTCTTTTTCTTTCAATTCTTCACCAATTCTCACCAAATAAAAGCCTACTAAAGTGATTTCAGCCTCTATAGATTACCTTCATCAGCTCCAATCTTTGATTCAAAGAAGAAAATCAAGAGAAATTTAGAGTTAAAGTTTAGGTGTCAAAATTAGGTATGTGAAATTATTGCTTTTTATTTGGTTTTTAGGTGCCTACTACTAATTTTGGGTGACTAGAGTTCATTTTTGCTGTCAAATTTAGCATTTGAGGCCAAACTAATTGAGTTATCATTGATGGAAATTTCGGTTTGTTAAAGAATCCAAGAAGAGGAGCAAATTTTTCAAGCCAAAGGAAAGGAAAATGAAGCCTAGGCAAGGCTAACCCATAGAAAAAGGTGTGTGGCTAATTAATCCTTTTATTTCCCTATTAAATTAGTGAAATTCCTTTAGGTTTCTTAAGAAAATTTTTATGTATTGTGTTATAATTGAAATTAATGTTATAATCATGCATTTAGGAGTTATATAAGCCTATTAGAAACTTTAAATGAAGTTAAAACCAATGATATGATGGACTTGTAGTGTAGGCCGAATGGTATGTCATAAGAAATTAGTGTGAAATTTGATGATTTTAGTGATTTTAAGCTTCCTAATGTTAATACTAATGTAAATTAATGGTTATGAATTTTTATAGAATTTATGAAAATTAAATGAATATTTTTGGAATAAATATTAATTAGTTATTAGTTGAAAAATGTGACATTTGAATGAATTATGGCATAATTTATGGATTACATGGTGAATTATTATAAAATGTTTCGTAAAATGTGTAAATAAGATTGACTGTAATTATAAAGTATTAAGACTGTATTGACAAGAAATGAAAAGTAAGAAAATTAAGAAAATATGTGCCCTTAGAAAGAGTCGGGCAGTAAAACCTAGTTCAGGATATAATTGGCCCGCCATAGGGATACATATACCGCGGTGCAAGTCATGGCAACTTGCTTTACTATGGACGGATCACTGATCTCCATGGTATATTTATCATACGTACTATCACATGTCATATGTTATATCAGGAGTGATTTTTGGAGGTCATTTCTCATTCTGTTGTGGCCCTGTGGGGTCCACGTCCCGCATATCCGGCCTGAGAATTTTCTGCCGGGTCTGTACTGGGGGCATATTGATAAGAAAATGTTAAAAGTGTGAAAGAGAAGCTAAAATGAAAGTTTTATATGAAAAAGGACTAAAATGAAAAGAATTTAGAAGTTAGGGGTAAAACGGTAATTTGCCTAAAAGGTGAAATTAATTGATAAAAGTAACAAAAGAAATAAGTAATAAGGGTAAAATGGTAATTTAGTCAACTAATTGGGTAAAAAGCCAACCATATAAAGTTAAAGGACTAAAATGTAAATTTTACATGAAAAAGGTTAAATTAAGGATTAAACGGTAAATTATAAGTTAGCTAATAAGGTAAAATAAGAAAATAAGGAATAAAAAGGGCAAACTAGTAATTAACAGAGTAAAAATGGCATTTTTGTAATAAATGAGAAGTTTAAGGACTAACTTGCAAATATAAGAGAGTTTATGAATGGAACGGGAAATTAGTCATCCATAAAATAAATATTGCTTTTAAATAAGAAAAATCGATAATAAATTACTTAAATCAAAATTATTAATACATTTATATGTTAGGAAAATACTATGATTTTTAGTCACCGCTGGGCATGTTTAATGCTCAGCACGTAAAATTTACTGCGTGCAGGTACAGATAGTCTAGAGCGTGGGTACACAGAGAAAAAATTGAAGCTGAAGAGTTAAAAAGAATATTTTTGTGGCATGTATATATATATACCCATCATGTTTTGTATATGGAGATAATACTGTAGCCATTATCGTATTATGTATTATTTATGGTAGTATGAGGATAAGGAATTGCAGGAAATGGATGATATATAAGTGTTGCTTGATAATAATTGTGGATGTGTTATATGATTGATATAAACTGTTGTGCTTCTGAGAGGCTGTGTAAATGTCTGCTTTTCAGGGGGCTAGTTAAGAATATAGCCGTTCTATTGCCAAAATTTTATTAAATGCATAGTGATTTCTGGACAGTTATAGGTCATTGATTAATGAAAGTTCATATGCATACTGATTGTTAAGGGAATTAGGTGAAAAAAAAAATTCGACCGACTGCCTGTTCGATAAGACCGTTACATTAAGGGCGTTACAAAATTTATCAATTTAACTCAATAATTTAAATAATTCAAATACACTACTATACTTACCTAACCCTACTCTATATTCTTTTACAAAATCTCCCCCAAATTCAAGCTCAAACTCATAAAACGATCAAAGTGTGCCTTAGAGATTTTACCTGAAGTATTATATTTCTTGACCTTCCCTTGCTACAAACTCTTTCCTATGTGAAAGAGCAGTAATTTTTGAGTATGGGGATAAAATTTAAGCTAAATATATGGAGGGAAAAAGCTTGAGAAGAAAAAAGAATGGAGGAAATGGAACCTAGGGTGAATTTCGGTTTTGAGAAGGAAAAGGGGAGATGATGGTCGAATTTTATAGATATTTTCTGTGTGTTTCTTCCTTATATAGGGTACTAAATATCTGAAAAAGGAAAGGCCAATATTTAATGTGTAACTATTTAATCCAATGGCCTCAAAATTGGCCACTTGTCACTCATCTAGGGCTTTAGGCTTATCCTATCATCATCATCATCTCACACACACATTATCCTTACACCAAAATATTATCTCACATAAAATTTTATGGTCAAATTCCATGATTTGACCTTTCTAATGACCCAATTTCAGTTTTTCGCTCCAAAATATGAATTTTCGATCCCGATATCAGATTACCCTGAAATTTTTCTCCAAGTGTCACTATCTATTCAAGAACATATGGTAAAAATTTTAGATTATTCTGACATTATTTTGATATACATTTAGCTTCAGCAGCCTATGCGGCCAGTCCGAAACCCAAATTTTCAGAATTATTAGAATTAATATTTTTCAGTTCCCAGTGTGTCACTACACTATAAATAGCTTATATATGAAATTTGAATTCAATCATAGGTCTTTAAGATCTCCAATTACTTAGTTAAAGCCTTAGTCAAACCTATGCCGAACCGTGAAATTTTTCTTCTTTTACTCTTTTGGAGGTCTATTTAACCTCATTTATTACTCAAATTATACCACTAGACTCCATTTAACACGTACTTTCATATTTGACATTAGTCTCACCTTGCCCATCGGGTTACCCATCCTCGAGTTTCCCTGGCTTGGGCACGCTTAACGGAGCACTTATTGCAATATTTCATCCTAATCAACTTTAATCACTACTAAACTTATCATAAAATAATTAATCATGCGTAATAATAAATCATACACAACAAATGATAATTTGGGGGCGTTACACATCTTTCACGAAAGGAGAGAAGTAATGATAATGTTATGAAAAACGAAGAAAATCAAAGGCAGTAGTTGTTCACTTACTTGGGCAATATAGTCTCCCTGGGAGAAATGCTGAAATCTTCGAATCTTTAGAGTTTGAAGCCCAAAAACTTTTTACGCAGGAAAGCTAAAAACAAGCTTCACAAAGATAATTTGGCAGAGTTCTATTAAGAATCACTAAAAAATAATGAAGAAATCACCCTAAAATCACCTATTTATAAGCTCAAAAACTTCTGAAACTCTCCAACCGCCTATACGCTGGATAATCGCCACATATCTCCAAATCATTATGATGGTTACGAAAAAAAGGCATTGCCCTCGGCATGCTCATCGACAATAAATGCATAACGACTGAAATGAACATGCGCGATTTATCAGATTCAAGCCAATTTAAAAAATTCCACCAAAAAATCAAAAATTCGCCCGATCGGATCCTTTGGAGGGGGGATAAGTGATACTTACGGAAAAAATATCTCCAAGGCCCAATCAGGTTGGCCCAACAATGTTTGGCATGACCTAAGTCCAATAACAAAAAGACAAAGCGTGAGCTGAAAGACAAGATAGGAAGGCGTGATGTCCGATCAGATTGATGGGACAGCATGTCCTGTCTGCCCACTGATACAAGTCAATGCCCATACTCTCTACCTGCTCCCTATCACGTTGCCGCACACCTACTCCAATGCTAGTTATCACGTCCCAAGGTACTCAAGTATCCCTTCCAAGGAACTCCTATAAATAGCCTAAAACACAATGGCTCCATGTATTGAATATCTGAAACTCTCTCTCTAAGCACTCTTTATCTAAAAGCTACTAACTTAAGCTTCAGAGTGCTAACGCCCGGGTCCGACCGAGCACCCCTTCTTGCAGGCTCCGTCATCCGATCGCATCATCAATTGTCAACTCTCCTTCTTACAAATAAAGATAAATCTTGCTTTATCAATTAGGAAAAATTTAGGTTAATTATGGATTAAATATGAAATTGAACTTAGAATTGAGAAATTGAAAGTCAAATTAATGAAATTGTGAATTAATTAGTGTGTTGGGTGAAATATACTAAAATTACCATATTTGTGAATAGTAATCATATATGTAAATAGTAATCGTATACATAAATAGTAACTGTATAAGTGAACAGTATCTAAAAAAATCTTTGAAACAATTGAAAAATATTTGGTAATATGATTATTGTGATTAAATTGAGTAGAAAATGCAATTGAAAAAGGAAATTGGATGGATATAGGAAATAAATTTGAATAAGTGCATAATAGGGTATTATTAAGTCATACGAAGTGCAAGAAGCATGTAATGAAGAATAAAATAATAAAATAAAATCAATAAACAAAATAATTGTGTGTGGACCGAATGATCTTAATTGAAGAAAATTGAAATTTTTGGAATGATGAGATGGTTTCTGATGATTGTATATCAATTATTATTATGTAATACTATGAATTGATAATGATGCATCGATATAAATTGTGCTATATTGTAATGACGGTTTATCCTTAGTATTAGATGTGAAATCAGAAATTAGGATGTACATGGGTAGCCATAGGAACATTTCTGTAATTGCGGTAACAAATCATGGCGACTTGTATTGTGGTAATCTTGATATGGTTTCACGTCTGCATTGGAGTGTTTGAGGAAAAAAGAAAAAAAAGAAAAAAATATGCGTAATTGATAATACTGGAGTTATGAGGACCACCGTTCATCTCATCTTATTCAATGATATATTTTCATGGTATATTAAGGGCAAAAGTGTAAAAATATTGAAATGTAAGAAAAATATAAAAGAACTAAAAAAATAAACGAAATTAGAGCGAAAGTGCATCTTTAAAACTTTAGGGGCTAAAGTGAAAATTTATCCCTATAATGCAAAATGAAAACGAAAAGTGATAAAAATTACTTGAAAAGTCATAATTAAGATAGAATTTTTCAAATAGTTGCAAACTAATAATTTTGTCAATAAAAGTAAAATTTGAGAATTTAATCGAAAAAGATAATTAGAATGAAATATAATTATAAAGAATACATGAATAAACTATAGTGAAATTCCAGGGTTTAAAGTTTTATGTTCACCACTAAGTACTTTAGTACTTAGCATGCAGTTTTATACTGCGTGCAGGATACAGAGATTAAGTTTCTACTGGAAAGAAATCAATGGAAGAGGAATTCAGTATTTTGTGTATTCTTTGGTTGGCTTGTACATATGGATGATGCCGAGTAAAGTGGCATGACTAGTTTTAGGACTGTATATTTTTGGACTTGTGATATATATATATATATATATACTGCTATGAAAATGACTGTTGTTCAGTATTGGCAGACTTTGTGGAGTTTATTTGTTGTTGGAGGTTAGGTTGGATGTGAGTGATTATTTGGAAGTGTTTTTGTAAAATTTACAGAAAGGTAGAATTTGGATTTCAGCTGTTATGCTGCCCAAATTTTCTACAAATTTTATAATTTTATATTCAACATGTAGGACCTACGAATTAATGGTTAAGAATTTGGATATTATAAATATGGATAATTTAATAATAATTTTATGGATTAAAAAAACATAAGCCTTGATAGGTTGAAATTAATCAGCCTTAAGAGGTTGTACTTGACACATCGATCAGGATTAAAAAACATCAGTCTTGAGAGGCTGAAATTAATCAGCCTTAAAAGGTTGTACTTGTCTTACAAAGTACCTTTTTATTTATATAGTCATAAATTTTTGTTCAGTTTTTGCTTTCTAACCTATTTGCCAGGGGGCCACGATGGCAAGGTACTGCCGATCATTGCCAGCTCTATTCATTCTCTTTCTTGTTGATGGCCGACTGGACTTCAGTCAATATGCTTTTCCTTTCTCAGGGATTCGGTCGTTTTTGCAAAGGTTGAGAGCCACAGCTTTTTGGTCCACTTTTTGCTGCTTTTTTTTCGTATTCACTATAGGTAAAAAAATTTTAAAGAACAATGGTTTTGGGGGAGAAGCGAAATTACTTGATGGGATTGTTGCTTGCCTTGCACTTGCTTGTTACATGTTTTCCTAAGGAGTTTAATTGCAGTGATTGGAATTTTGATAGCGCACACCAACCAATTAATACCCCTTTTTTGCCCCATTTGGACCAGTTTCACGCGATCGGTTAGTCATCCCAAAGCCATTTGTCAAACGTCATTTCGTTTCTCCTGACTTAATGGTGATCACTTTGTTTCTCACATTTTGATGGTTGATTTTTTCCTTTTGATGCTTTGATTTTTGAACGTGAATTAATGAGTTTCTGACGCGTGACGTCCTTATTAATGCCTTTATGAGAAGTTTAGAGTTGCCTATAGAAAGGGTTTCTTCCCGTTTTCTTTCTCATGCTATCATTTCTTGTTTCTTTTTATAATTTCCATCTTTTGCCGTCTTTTTTTTAATGTCTGTTGCTTCCTGGCTATTGAGCTTGACCATGACACCTTCGGACTTTCTGCACTTTATCATCAAATTTACCATTTTAGGAAAATGAATGAACAAAGGCCCCTTTATCTTTTCTGGATGTGGTTTGCACTAGTAAGTCATGCAATCTGCTGCCCCGATGATTCTTTTCTCTTAGCCCAAGGCTTTCAATTAATCATGGTTAAGGATACATATCTATACTTTTCTTCCCATTCATCTTGGTGTTGATCTATCATTAGAGGCTTGTGTTGAGAAATGGTCTCGTTTTGGAAGTAGTGGTCGAGGTGGCGGCGAAGCTGTTGTCCTTTTTGCTCCTTGTTTTTTTCTCTTCTTATAATTAGCCTTTTTTTGCTCTTCCTCTTTCTTCTGCCCTATGTTTTCTTCCTTTTTTTGTTTTTAATTGCTATTTTGTGGGAGGTAAAGTAGGAAGTTTCAGCCATGCACCTTTCCATACAAGAAGAATGCTACTTTGCAAAAAGAATATTATCTATGTAAATCATAGGAAAAATGTTATCTATGTACTTTGTACTTTTGAATGAATATAATTTCTTGAATGTTGCATATCTAACCTTTCTCTTTTTCCATTATGCATTTTTTCATTTTTTGGTGATCTTGAATAAAAAGGCATTGCTAAAACTTGTAAAGAAGTGACAACTTGCACCGAAGTAATGGTGATCGAATAACACTTATCTTTATAGAGACATTGTGTCGCCCCAAATGGTTCGTTCTTTTGTGTAGTTGGTGCTAGGTCTTGCTTATCACTTTGGTAGCATGACACGAAACGGATGAAATGTATAGTCTTTTTGGGGTGCCATTGTAACACCCTTACTGAACAGTCTAACAGAAACAAGTGATAAGTTGGAAAATTTTTTTTTTTCCAAGGACCATTTGTCAGATACAGGTCATTGCCCCTTTGAGGAGCAATGCACTGAGTGACAATTCTAAAATCAGCAAGATTTTTCTTTTGAATCTTAACTATCCATCGACCCAGGCTTGTCCAAAAAGGAATACTTATAATTTAAGTAAGCCGATAAACTATAATTATCCAAGTGACTAAATACCAAATAAAAATCCGGTAATATAACGTCTAAAAACTTATCTAATCCACCTGAAAATCAGACAATTCTCTCAGCCCATCAGGGGCACAACAATACAGACATAATTTCCACATGCATCTCATACATCCATTCTCATTATTATTCACAAGTCCTAAGATGATTCAATATTACATATTGAACTCTTAAACCACTATAACATTCCAAAGTAAAGAACAATATACATTAAAATCATCTCGCTACAACTGTAAACCCTGATGGAGATCTGCCCACACTAAATCCTTTCTTCTGATGGTTGAGCCATAGTAGCTGCTTAACCCGAAACAAGCTTATCCTGTTACCTACACAGATAACAAAACCCGTGCTAAGCTATAAAGCTTAGTAGGGAACAACAAATATTTTATAGAAGAAATTTCCTATAAGGATCAACAATTACTGCTTAAGCCCTAAGATCTACCACAAATACGTATAACAATTGTAATAAATGATATTCTCTTATATATATATATATATATATATATATATATATATATATATATATATATATATATATATATATATATTGTGCTGATAGTATGCAAATTTTGGATAATTCTCACAACCTTACCAGTTACCTTGTTAAAAACCATTTCTCTTTATTTACTTAACTATTACCAATACACATGTTAGTTTCACTTTTATTTCCTTATAAATCAATATTAAATCGTTCAATCACACATATAAGTGAATTATCACATATCAATTTCTCAAAGTCAAGCAAAACATATAATCATACCTAAAAGCATTGCCATGCACAACTCGTAGTGTATATCTTATAAATCCAGTTATAACTAATCTTCCAAAAACACATCAATGTTCATATACATATATAAATGTAGTAATTAAACCACCATCCAGAGAGGCACCATATTCAAGAAAAACATCAGAAAGCAAGCAAGAAATAACTTGAAATACTAAATAAAGGTTAATTTATCACATGGCCTCCATTTACCAAAAAGATAAAATGCTGAGAAACATCTTCACAGAGTTCAAACCTACTTAAAATTTCATATGCATACCATTGCAAATTCCAAATACAAATGAGATACAAGATATGCACTGGTAGTTTAGATTTCTTATACTATATTGAAATTAGTCTGCCTAAGTTTTAAAAGTGGATAACGGGATCAGAGGATATCCGAAGATATCAAACAGAGGATATCCGAAGATATCAAACAGAGGATCCCCTTGGGATCAAACAATGGTCCAATCAGGACAATCAGAAGTCCACCAAGGACTAAGACCCAAACAGGGTCAACAGAAGCAGCTGCAATATCCCTATAGGCGCCTATTCAATCCACGACTGAACTATGACTGCAGGCTAACAGATACATAACTTCCTTTCCAAAAGCTTTAAATATCATTTAGGCATAACATGGCCTGTCAACCAATATCGATGTATACTTATACACCTAATAAAATCAAATCTCCAGAAACATCTAACCAACTCTAAATCTTGCCAATACAAGGTTAAAATATCGAATCAAGCACAAAATGCATTAAAATTTTTACTTTGAGAAATAAAAGCTTTACATATTACAAACATGAAGGAAGCTGTCATTTAACCATGCCTCTCACATGTTTTCTGATCTAGATTTATACCTTTACGAACTTTAATTATGCCAATCACCCAACATAACCTTTAAGCATGTTATACTTGCATCAAATAATCACATAATTATGCAAGATAATTTATAGAGAGACAAAACCTAAAAGAACCTAAATATCATATAAAGGATGTACCATCTCTAGTACACAATACATACATGCGCAAATTATATAATACTTATATAGTCTCTTATAAATAATTACATAAAAAGAAATACAATCTGGTATAGTATTGCATACGATTCTTCAGCAAGATTTCCACGAATGAACACATGTCACTGTAGTTATATACATTAGTACAATAATCAATGGCACCACAAGTGCATAACCATGCTATTACACATATGAAAACATCAGTATACCTCATTTCATAATAACCAAAATCAAACTTCATTTATTAATTATGCCCATTATTGTATAAAATGAGGTTATCTTATATCCTATATACCTTTCTTTCTTAATAATAAATTATTCCAAAAACATGTATTATGATTTAAAAACAGGTTGAGTATATATCATACAGTCATATTTACTCAAGCACTATAATATGATATTTGTCACAATACACATGAATAACTTATTAAACACGTATAACTTACTCGTGTATGTGATATCACATCAAGCATACCATTATTGCAGGAGAGCGTACCTTTGTGATACATCAAAGCTATTTTCCACGCCCCTTTGTACTTACTTATATTATCTTCCATTCGTACTCAATTAATACATTTATCAAGTCAATGCAATTGTCATCATACTATATCTCATAATATCATTTCACAATATTAGGTATAAGCTACTTGAACATCTAGGCATACGTCATAATTATACATGCATATATATATATATACCATTTTTCAATTTCATGCCCCTTTTGGATAAGTTTAAAACATGCAATACTGCAATTATTTATACCCATACTATTACATGCAACTTTAGCCACAACTGAACTCTATTTGCAGGCATTAATGATGTTCATACACACTTCAATTATCATGCTTGTGCTTTTACTGTATAATCCGGCACATGTACGTTTATATCCAGAAATACACAACTACCGGTATATATATATACATGTACCTTTAATTTCCAAATATCAATATAAGTAACTGTAAATATACATCCCTACGACTATATAGTTTCGTATGATAACATATAAGTATAAGCATGCAGACATATTCAGGTTATTTCAATTAAGTATTAAACAACATGCTTGTTCAAGTGTTTGCTATATAACATATTTTATCAAACTCACATATATTTACCATATGATGTTATTATGTTTTTATGTATTTATACTATATTACATACTAACTCTTCACTGTTAATTAATTTCAAATTCTTTGAAATTTTCTTCCTTACAAGATTTCAACATCATAGTCATATATATCTATCATGCTTACTTTAATTTCATTAATTCACAATTTCGACAATGCAATCCTAGAAAAGTCAGTTTTACATGTCTGAAATACTATACTCAGAGTTTATTTACTTTATAGTGTACTATAAACATTATAATTTACACATAATTCACCCAAGAATTCATTAACAATATCTCTAATTCAAACTCTAGATTTCGAGTTCTCTTATGACAAAGCCATCTGCTTAACTGCAATCTTGACCAGGTTATTGTAACATTACCGATCTTTCAAAACTTTAGAACACTAAAACTAAGCTAAATCTAACGATTTAGAGAATAAACAATAAAAATAACTTCTCCTTTCAAAATTTAACCTTACATACATTATCCTTTTTATGTTCTATATTAGGAATTTAGCTTCATTTTCAGTTCAATCTATGCATATATACACATAGCTTTGGTTTCATCGGAATCTACTAAAATTACACATGCATATCAGGATTCACACCAAGTTCCCGTACCTTAGAGTCGAAGCCCAAAATTCCTCATCCGTTCTGTCCGTTCGGAGCCTCACCGGAGCTTCACCGGAGCCTCGCCGGAGCTCCACCGAAGCTGCCCGCCTGCTGCCAGAGCCGCTGGTAACCTTCCGGTGGCATTCACGCGCCCCAAGGCACCACGGTTTGGTCGGAAAGCCGCCTGGAACCGCCGGCTGCCTCACTCCCCGATCTACTCTTCACCGGCGAGTGGAGAAGATCGGCTGGCACCGGAAGCTTCATCTCGCTGCTAGGAGTCGACCGCCGGTGGTGGTGTCGCCAGCCGCCATCGTGAGCCGCCGGAACGAAGGAAAGAAGCTTCGGTAAGGAGAGAAAAACGGGGAAGGGAAAAGGGGTGTTAGGCGCCGTGGCTGGTGGCAGGGCTGAAGATCAGAGGGTGGCCGGCAACGTGGTAGCTTCCGGCGCCACTGCTCGGTGGAACTGGACCCTCCCGGTGCTCCCCCTCTCTTCCCGATTCTCCTTTCTCCCTCTCTTTCGTTTTTTTTTTTTCATAATAATAATAATCCTAATAATACTAATAACAATACCCCACCATTTGTCTTTCTTTTTATTTTCACACACACATTAATATTTACTCTTTAAATTTAAACCCCACATTACAATTATTATTATTCTTATTAATATGTTATAAG
Organism: Excoecaria agallocha; assembly: GCA_037975025.1. Classification (NCBI taxonomy): domain Eukaryota; kingdom Viridiplantae; phylum Streptophyta; class Magnoliopsida; order Malpighiales; family Euphorbiaceae; genus Excoecaria; species Excoecaria agallocha. The sequence goes on along the minus strand of CM075821.1, from coordinate 30,632,107 downwards.
AATTATTATAATATGATTTAAATCACAATTATTAAATTACAACCCGATTGACCCTTGCAAAACTGGTACCAAAAGGTACTATTTACCAAATATAATCAATCCAAATTTTTGGGGCGTTACAGCCATTGAGGCCAAAAATTTAGTTGAACTGATCAGATGTCATCTGCCTTATCGGCCATTGTACCTTCCTTGGGTGATTCTTTGAGTTTGGTCGAGGCTTGCTTGGGGTTGAAGGTAGTCTATTGCTCTTTGATCGGCCTTTTTGGTGAGCGGCTGCATCAGCTTATCTTTTAGTTTCTTCGATTTTCATTGTTATTTGTATCATAACCGCTAATAGGTCTCGGCCATTTTGTAATTTCCATGTATGTCTTATACCTCCGTGAATGAAGTTACTCGCTTTATTTTTTCGCGAGGTTTCTTGATTATTTCCTCTTCTTTTTGGGCTAGGGTTGGTTTTTCCTTTTTATATCTCAACACATCATAAGTGAGAGATGTCTGTAACACCTTGAGTTAACACGACTCTTTTTGAGGAACAGGCTATTCTCCATTTTTATTGCTATTTTTGACGTGTTACATCAATGCATAACTGCAATACCTTTCGATCGAGATAACAATGACTTTCATTGATCTTTTCGATCGGGACAATAATCATTTTCGTCTATCTTTCGATCAGGATAATAATTATTTTTGTTGATCTTTCGATCGGGATAAGTTATGATTTTCTTCAATCCTTTGATCGAGATGATAAGTGCAATTCTATCATCCTTGCATTTTTTTCTTAGAAATGAGGCATGCTTTTAGAGCCTTTTTTGCCTTAGCCGCTTTTCTCGTAGGGCTCATTTGGGTTTTATTCTTCTTCTTTCTGGATCATCGAGGAAGTGGGGTGTGCTTTTCGCATCTTTTTCTCCTTTCCCCAACCAGTATCCCTCAATTTGTCTTCATCCACAAGGTGCAATGCCAATGCTACTTCTCTTTCGGGATCTTCCTTTCCCAATCTGACTTCCTTTCCTCAGTATCCCTTATACTGGCTGGGTTTGTGAAAAGGGAGGCATTCCTGGTGCAATCTTTTGGCTCTGGCATTAGGCTCTAACTGATTCGCCTTGAGACATAGAGGGGGGCGACTATTTTCATCTCCCTAAAATGTTTCCCAGTAGGCTACTTCAAAGAGTCTCATGCACCCTTTACGCATTAGACTGAAGGGGGGATATTCCACTTTCTTTTGGTCATGGTGCTTGGTTTTTTACTTTCTTTCAGTCTCAGAATTTTGCCTTTGCTTTTTCGGCTTTCTACATAGTCTCGGGGACTTTCACAGAGTCTATGCATTTTTCTCTTCCTTTTACGGCACTCCGTGCTCGCCATTAGATGATCTCTCATGTAGTCTCGGGGACTTTCATGGACACGTTGCTTTTTTGATTTTTTGTGTAGTCTCAAAAACTTTCACGGAGATCTCGTATTCTTGCTGTATGGCTGTAAATTCGTATATTTCTTGTGAAATGTGTGGGCTGGACTTTTCTGGTTAGCCGTCAACTCTCAACAAAAGCACCAAATGATAAATCATAAATTTTATAGAGATGGGGTATCTCTGCCTTGTGGTAGACAAAAGGATGGGCTGAGAATTGGGGGGGTCGGTCCCGATCGAGTCATCGTTGAAGGAACCTGTAAAAGATGCTTAACCCGGTTGTCCCGGGCTTCAATGCTCTAAAGCTCAAGTTAACTATCGGGATAGGAGAGAAAATTAGAAAGAAAAAGTGTTAGAGAGAGAGTAATTTACTTGTAGAGAGAGAAAGAACAATCGTGTCTTCTTTAGAGAAAAACCTGTAATTTATAGCGCTGAGGGAGTTTGGAGCAATGTGTATAATAATATCCTACTTTATAGCAGGTATGGCCTATTCTTGTCAACAATGACAACTGGCCAGTAGCGTGTATTACAAGATTCTACTCCGTCAATGAGATGTCGAGTCCGATCGAACAACTTCGATCAACATGTTTACCTCCTTAGCTGGTGGGAGTCTAATGGGCCTTTTTCTTGTACTTCTTTTGGAGCTTTTGGGCCGTTGGCTTTATTTTTTCAAGTGTTATCACTAACATAAGCTCTCTCTCTCTCTCTCTCTCTCTCTCTCTCTCTCTCTCTATATATATATATATATATATATATATATATATATATATATATATATATATATATATATATATATATATATATATATATATATATATATATATATATATATATACACGCGCACACACACAACCATAGTGTTTACGTATGATTACCTAAAATTTTGTCTTTGATTAATTTTCAAATTTGGTTTGAAAAAGTATGTTAATTTTCAAAAATTAGTTTGCATGTATAAACTGTTATATATATGATTACCTAAAATTTAGTCTTTGATTAATTTTCAAAATAATTATTTGAACCATAGTTTGCTGGTCAGCTTACTTTTCATGTTTCAGCTATGCTAACATAAGCAACTTATATATATATATATATATATAATTTTCAAATTAAAAGGATAACTCTAACCATAGTGTTTAAGTATAATTACCTAAAATTTAGTCTTTGATTAATTTTCAAATTTGGTTTGCCATCATTTTCCGCTTCACAAATCATAAATATAATGACAAAAATAGTTTAGGTTAATTTCATATCATTTTTTCTATTTTTCTCTCTATTAAATCTACATATATATAGATATTCATACTTTACTGTATTTTCACGAACTATGATCAAGAGACAACAAATTAGCAATTCTTATGTTTTATAAATCAATGTCTATGGCAACCAAAAAAATAGTATTGAAAAAAGCAGCAATTCAGCAATTAATACGATTCCATTCTAATTCTAACACTAATTGAGTTTTTTTCCAAAAAATAAATAATGACTAATAACCATCTTGATTTTTCCCGTGATAGTACAACTCAGCATCCCCATACCTGATAGTGCAATTCATCATCCTTATAAACTACATCCAAAGACAAGCTATAAAAGAAACTATGCCATATCTTACTGCAGAAGTAACTGAAAAATACTGCAAATGCAACACGCAGTCCATAGGTTTGGACCATAAGTTAGCTAGTGAGTAGAATTCCTTACTTTGGTGATCAGGAGTTATGCCATTTGCTTCCAGGTAATGCTCAAATATAGGATGATACTAAGCAGGAATATAATCCTTGAATCTGTTAATAATGACAATGGGACAGTGAGATCCAGATAGGAACATATTCCCACTTAACCAAAAGGTTAGCAAATGAGAGAGAAAAAAAAGATACCAAAAACAATACTTTATATAGAGGACAAAACAACTAACGGAAATATATATTACTAGAACATCTAACGGACAATGAACCGTTATAGTAGACCTGATACATAAGAAAAAAATATAATTTGAAAATTATAAATTTACGATCGATGGGCTATTCAACAGTTAATAAAACCACGATAAATATCAAAGGGATAACAGATTTACAATAGATAGTCCAAATAAAGGCCGGCCTATTAAAATAAACAATGTGATGCCAACCTTTCTCGTATGAAAAACAATTTCAAACTCAACAAAGTATGAAAAATCACAAAACCAAACCATTGATCCTTGTACATAGATGCCAATTCTCAAAGCTAACAGCTAAGGACAGAATACAATTCCCAATCTCCAAAGAAGGATGCAGTAACTCCTGCATATGCATGAGATATATTAAAAATATATGTATTAGGAAAGGAAAAAAAAGTCATACTAAATACTGCAAATATCAAGTTATTTTCTTGTTATAACATTGTCGACAAGAAAAAAGAAAAGTCAAAACCTATTTTTAAGTCTTTGAAGTCTTTCCAGAATATTTGAATTCATTGAAGATCATAGCATGTAACATCAAAAAATAAGGAAACTTAAAGAAATGGACACCAATTCTATTACTCTTCCCCAGTATCATCTCAAACTAAACAGGGGAATCAAACCGTGCTAGCATCTAGCGAGCGTAGCACATAATCAGAGTTGATCACAGTGGTAAAAGATCAGACTATTTTAATGCCCAAAAAAAAGAGGTAACAATTGCTTACTCATGCACGAAAAAAGGCATTTAACATAATAAAGTTGATATAAGATACATCTTCACTAATTTAAGTATAGCCCAAGTTGTCCAGATTCCACAGCAGATGTGTGAGTGTATACGGCAACAGGTCTATACAACAGTGTGTGCATGTGTGTGTATAATACAAAACTATTACAATGAAATAGCTTTTTAAGTAAATAATTTCATTTTCTTCCCACCCAAACTACTAGCCCATTAATATACCTCCATTGCTACTGAGAGAGGGTACTAACACCCCCCATTATGGTTAGTCTTGAAATTGTGATGCATGCCGAACCTTGTAGGCATTCGGTTTGCTCTCGAAAGTCTACTTTTAGGGCTCAAGATCAAACAAAGATTCATTTAACTTATGAAGATTTGTCATTTCGTAATGGATAGGGATTTAACCCAATTCACCATGCCTCGGGCCTGAAAAAGACATGAGATAGCGTCCCGAGGTACCTTCATTCCATTGTTGGCGATTGACCTACAAGGGCATCTATTGGGCACCACAAGGCAGGTATCACAGAGTTGTCACCCAATAAAATATTGAGTAAGTGAGTTCTAATCTTATACGGTTAAAATCAGAGATAGTTCGGGATCTAACTCTTATTTATACCTTTGGTTAATATTGTATAAATGAGTTTTCAATATTAATTATTTTATCTCTTTTCTCACACGAGTTATCATGCTATAACAGCAAGGCGCACTCAAGCACGTTGGAAAGTTGTAAAGCATGCATATGAAAGCTATGAAAGCATGGTATAGGAAGAATTAAAGAATAAATGAAAAAACCATACATAAATCGGGAAATTAATTTAGCATGTTCATATTAGTGAGGGCATTAGTCCTTGCATGCATATTTACAAAAAGACAAAGTTTCGAGTTTATTTTTTGAATAAAAATGGGATATTTGATCCCTCACGGCTTTAGAAAAAGAATCGTATTAGTTAATTTTAAGGTAAAAAATCATTTGTATTTATAAAGAAAAATCCTTAACTTTACATGTTATTTTGTGGGTAAAAATCAGGATATTGATCCTTTTATTACAGAAAAATCACACTCAAACTTGCATAAAATCTTTTGGTGAATTTTTAGATTAACGTTTGATAAAATCATTTGTTTGCAATAAACAAATAAAGAAATGAATGAATAATAACAACACAAGAAAGAAAAGACATACACAAATCGGGCTATTTATTGAGTTGGGAATATTGGTTTACTCATGCATACTTATGAAAATCTTTTATGTGATTTTGGGGATAAAAGATGGACATTGGTCAATTTTATTAAAAAAAAAAGCTTGATTAATTAAGTAGAAATAGTTTTGGTGTTGTTTTTAATTTTAGCGTGTAAAAAATCTTTATTATTACATATTTTACAAGAAATAAAGGAAAAAAAGAATAATTATACAGGTCCAAATAATAATAAATGAGAAAATAAATAAATCTTAAGCTATTCTACTTCATCATATATATATTCTCCGACACAAAATGGTGAAATGCATATTAAAATATGATAGAAAGAAAAATAATTAGTCAATAACAAATTATATCAAGTAGCAAATAATAATTAATTCCAATAAATTAGTATAAGAATTAATCTTAAATAATAAAATAGGCAAAGCTAGTAAAATGCATGATTCTGTCTGAAATTCATGTAGTATGTATTAACACGCGTATGCTAAAACAATTAAATAAATACAGTCGATAATATAATATAAATTAAATTAAATTAATTGGTAAATAATACTCCCTTCGTTTTTTTTTATCAGTCACTTTTGATTAAAATTCAAATTCTATTTATCTGTCACTTTTAGACTTTCAATGTAATTTAATTTGCTTTTTTAATTTATTTTTCTTTTTCAATAAAGTTAGAACCAATCAGATTTGATAATTTAATCTTAATCACGTAATTTAATACTAACTTTAAGTCTATTTATTATTTTTTAATCCTAGTGAAAGTAACAAAAGTGACTGATAAAAAAAACGGAGGGAGTAAATAATAGATATTTAGTTAATTTAAATAAATTAAACAACTAATTAATTTAATATAATAGAAATAAAATAGATAAAATTTATAAAATGCGTAATGCATTCCGAAATTCAGGCAGCATGTACAGGCACGCGTATGCTAAAGCCTTTAAGTAAATACAATAATTAAATATATAAACATGTAGTAAAAGTGAAAAAGATTAATTAATTAAAAAAACACATAGCATGTTTGATGTAAATAATAAGATAATAGCCATTATATCAATAATAATAATAATAGATGTGTGTGTATATATATATAATAGTAACTAGGATAATAACAATATTAATAACAAATATAATGATAATAATAAAGATATCAAGGATACTAACAATGAAATTAATAATATTAATTTCAATAAAAGGAAAGAATAATATATTACACAAATAAACAAAAGAAAAGGTTAAAATATTGTTAAATAGCCATAATCAGGTAAACAAGAAATAAATAAATGCATAAAATAACATAGATTAAAATAAATTAAAAGAAAAAAATTAACAATAATAAGAATATTAGCAACAATATAATAATTGAATTAAAGGAAATTAAACAATTACATGAATATGTGAATGAAATAAATAAATCAATCACAAATATTAATTAATTAAGTTAATTAACAAATACAAATATAAAATAATATTAAATATATTGAAAAAATATTGATAATATAATATTGATGAATTAAACAATACTATATAAAAAATACAACACTAATAACAATAGAAATAACAATATTAAATAATGATATAAAAAAATACATAAGATATGTTATAAATTAAATGAAAAAACAAATTAATAAATCTGCAAGGATAATAAATTAACATATAAATTATGATTAAAAGTTAAAATAATATAACATATATATTAAGAATTAAATAAACCAAGTACAAGAAAAAAAAAACGATATAGTGGACGTGAGGCCAAAAGAAATGAAGGGAATTGAAATGTAAAAGGGTTTTTACAAAACTATAAAAAAAAATAATAATAACAAAAAATACAACACTTCCCTACTCTTTTCATAAATACAAATTTTTAATTTTTTAATATCAAAAATACAACTTTTATTTTCATAAAATAACTTTTATACTTTCTCTTGCTAAATTTTCTATTCTCAATTTCAGAATTCTCCAATTTCTAACTTCCCTAATTTTTCACTATCCTCTCTCGAATAACTGCCCTCTCCGATCACCGGCGACTCTTCATCTCCATTGATTCTGAGACAAAAAATTATTTTTTGATGTTACTCTTCTCCTTCTAAATGGGGTTTTCAGGCCTCAACTACCTCTCCGGCAATAAATCTCCGACAAGTTCTTTTTGCTTTAATGGCCAATCTCAACAAATAAGACAACAGACAAGTCATTTCTCTTGGCCATGGTGACCCTTCTCCCTTCTCTTACTTTCGCACAACTTCTATAGCTGAAGATGCCATCATTGATGTCGTTAAAGGATATGGAGGTTTGCAAGCATTATTGATATATTTTATTAGTAATCTTGCAAATTTGCATTTTATGTGCTTTGTAATAGCTGGTTTGAGTTTGAAGGCATGCGTTTCTACTAGGTTGGTTATGCTTACTTCGTTGAATTGTTGGACGTTCTTTTGAGCCAAATTACAAATGCAATTTTTTTTTGGTACTTAGAAGTTAATTGTCTAGCTATGAACGTCTAAATTATAAATTGAGAAAAATATCACCAGCCATATGAAATTTTTGAGTTTTTGCTGTTAAATTCCTATACTTTTATTTTGCAATATTGAGAGTGAGACATATTGACTAACTTGTGATTTTACCATCCAAAGTTAAGTTTGCCAGGAATAAAATGAAATATATACATGCTCATACATACATTGTAAGTTGCAAATATTTATATAAATGGACATTATGTATATGGTTTGATTGGTTAGTTGGTTGATGATCTAATTCTGTATGCTTGGAATCTATTTTGATTTGTTTGCTGCTGTTACAGATTCCTGAGAGTAGGTGCATTGTCTCTGCTTCTTTCAATGGCTAATGTTACAGCTAATGCTAATATTAATTATCAAACAATTATGATCCTATTGTACCATAAAATGTATGATTCACAAACAGTATTTTTAATAGCAGAATAGTATAAAAATCTATTAACTTATGTTTGCTTTCTTGATTCACATTGGAAAAATGATATGATTTGAATTTGTTCAACTAAGATGACTCTTCCTGATGTTAACTTATTTATATCTCAGGCAAAATGGTAAATACTTGATATTAAAGTTGGTACATTTGTGTTTGAGGTATTGTGAATAACTTGATTTTATTTTGGTTATGTTTAAGTTAATACACACCCTCCAATTGAATGTGAGCAGATATATATAAGTAAACAATATTATAAGATTGAATGACTAAATTCCATTTTACTGTATATACCATGTGTACTTATTGTATAAATCGTGCGTACATAATGTATACACTGTATGTACTAGTTGTATATACTGTGTGTACTAGCTATATACACAGTGTGTATATATATATAGTGTGTACTAACTGTGTATACCATGTGTACATGTTGTATACATCATGTGTGCTTACTGTATACACAATATGTACTAACCGTATACACCGTATGTACTAGCTGTATACACAGTGTGTATATTATGTATACACAATGTATATTAGTTGTGTACACTGTGTGTACTAGCTGTATACACAGTGTGTACATCATATATACTAGCTAAATATTTCGTGTATATTAGTTGTATACACAGTGTGTATATTATGTATACACGGTGTGTATACACCGTGTATACACTCCAACTGGTATGTGCTTACTCGTGACATCGTTCTTTCCTTTTTATTTCATCCTTTTTCTTTTGATTAAATTTTCCCATTTTATCCATAAAATTGTAACAAAGCTAAACTACAACTTAAAGTGTTGATGTATACTTAAATTGTTGTGCGACTATTATGATGCTCATGTAGCATATTTTTGTCTTTGCTCATATCTTTGCAGTGAACGTTCAGGTCGTGTATAGCTCATCCTCCTCTTATTCCCTCATTTTGTCTTTTCTCATATCTTTGCGGTGAACATTCAAGTCGTGTATAGCTCATCCTACTCTTATTCCCTCATCAGATCCATGAACAACCTTATGAAGTCCTTGTATGATAATGCATGGCAGTTGACCCTATAATGTGATATGAATGCCTTTGTTGTAGTCGTTATTCATAAAGCTAATTCAGTCCACTGAATATTAAATTTTAGTATTTGGGATGATGATCTAGAATTGTCCAGAAGAAGCTTTGCTTTCTCCATTCTTCTGCTAATTTTTCGTTATTAGTGTTTCAAAAATTAGATTGATCTTCTGATGTAGTAGATAGGATTATATGTTTTACTTTGCACTTTGTGATGAATAATACTATGTAATATGCTAATTAAGCCATTTATGCATAGAACCTTTAGTACATCAACTAATCAATTAATCATCACTTCCTATGAGCTGAATAAAGAAAAACAGATAATGATTGTTGAATTTTTAGAATTGTAAGCAGATAATGATTGTTGAACTTCCTATTTATTTTAATTATTTTTGTATACTATTTAAACTATTATTATTGCTCTTTTAAACACATAATCTTGTGTTAATCTTATGTAAGTTTCGTAATAAGATCTAAGATTCATTGCTTTAGTAACATGCATATCGTTTATCTTATTAGAAAAGTCAAAACCTCATAGCCAAAGACTAGCTGCTTTTGTTATTGAATATTAAAATTTCAAAGGCTTAAGAGATTTGCAACTTGCTAATATAAGCTTAATTAATGCTAATGATGAATCCAATTCTATGTCACGTACTCTTTACATAAAACAAATAAAGGAGATAGACACCTTAATCATTACTTTATTATAGCCATGTGTCTAGTGACTAATTGATTTCATAGTGCTAGTTTGACATGGAGTCATTGCTTGAGTAAAATCATATATTCAAAATAGGATTTTGATTCTTTACATTGTTGAGTTGAGAACAGGTAATTAACATATTAATACAAAATTTAAAGAAAATATTGGAAATAAATAAGCATTAAATTTTCAAAAGCTAATTTAACAACCGAGCCTGAGTACATATGTAAACATGATACATTCACAACTGATCAGCTAATAAGAAATGATGAAGCTTCTGACTCTTCTTGAGATTGCAGTAACCAAATGTATCTACCTTCTGCTTAGGCCAATCGAAGTGCTTGAATATAACTCTTTCATCCACCTACACATTAAACCAAGATCATTAATTCTTAAACTGAGATTAAGCATTAAACCATGTGCAGATCAGTAATTTTTTGAACTAATATACAATTCAACGCTCAAGGGAAATGAGAAGAAATGCAATGTTAAACTTTTTATACAAAACAAAAGCAATGACAATTCCATATCAAATTAATGCTATTACTATTTTTCCTAATACTTGCGGACCAAAGTCCGTCAAGTAGAAATGTTAATTTTAATTTGTTTAGTCCTCTTATATCCTCTTAGACATTAGCATATGAAGGAACAATAAGTGTTGCTTATAATTTAGGTCCTATCATCATTGATGGAGAAAGTAGCATTCTCATACATCAAATTTTATCAAATTTGAGTAGAGCCTTCACATGAGCAGGGTTAGCATTTAATACCTGCATATTTTTTTCAAAACTATCAGAAAAAAATACTTAGTGATGCAAGTGACATGTTCAGTCAATTTTAGAACAATTGACTTTCAGAAGTTATACTACTACAATCCTACATAATCTAGTTTCTTAGCCTTATCTATTTAAGCAATTACAAAAATTAACAATCATATTGTAATCCCAGTGACATCTTCCTTACCCGCTAAGCACTGAAATCCTATTACTGAATATGATTTTCACATGAAGATCAACAGCTACTAAATTAAGCAATATAGACAATAATTTAATAAACATGACACCCTACTAGAACTATTTAATCTAGCAAAACATACTTTGTTGCAATACTCGATGGACATTTTGCATTCTCCCATTTTGAGGTAGCTTGCAGCCAGGTTCAGGTTTAACAAATTCTTCAAACAGGTAGAGAAAAAGAAAAAATATGTAATCGAAGAAATTTAAGATGGAATAACACACAGCTCTTTTGGTTACTCTAAAGGAGTTGAATGACTCACTCTTCTATCTACAAAAACCTTGCCTTCCTCATCATTTTGGGGATTGACATGGTTAAATTCGTTAAGCACCTGTTAAGCAATTGCCGTACAATTTCATAAATGCAAGCTTAAATATATAAGAAACCAAAAGAAGAAAAAAGGTCCTATAAATACATAGAGAGTGCAGCATAACAGTCTCCCTAAGTTCAATTTCAGAGTTTCGCCATTTAGATCTAAGTTGCAGTCCAATCATATTTTGAGGAAACAAATCAAAAGCAAGATATGGAGAGAGAAGATACCTAAAATACATGAAGAATGTGTGCATGATCAGAGACTAGATCGATTTGTTGTACTGTCCTTCTTCTTCCTCTCTTTCTCCATTTCCAAAATTTTGAGATGCTCCATTCTCTGCTGCTGTAGAATGCAGTATGCAAAAATTAAGGCTCCAAATGAACCAAGTTGGGCCTTAATTAGATACTAATCATTGACAGTAGAGAGAAAATTCCTAATCGCCGAAAAAAGAGAATACGTCGGTAAGCGTTGGATAATGAGAAAGATAGTGAGAAGGATAAAGAATGAAGAACGATGGAATAAGTTTCTTTGATTTAGTTGTATTTTTGAAAATATAAATTAAAGAAGTGAGAATTATGAAACAACATAAAAAAAATAGTTGTATTTTTTGAAAAAAAGTTAAAAAAAGTTGGCATTTCATCAATGTAAAAACACCACTTTGGACCAAGCTACAGTACAACTAAAACAATAAAATAAAATAAAAAGAAGGCAAGTTGGGAGCGTGAGTGGACGGCGACGCAAGTGAGGCGCGAGCGTCCCACACGAGTGACGGGCAAAGGAAGGGCGGGGTGAGTCACGTCCAAGTTAAATGGGTCACTAGCTGAGTCAGGTTGCGTCACAGGCCAAGAGCATAACCCAGTCCACTTCAAGGCCGTCAATCGACTTAGAAATCAATTTCAGCCCCTAGAACAACGCCGGAAGCCATTGGAACCCAATAAAATCCACCAAAAAAAACTAATTTGACAATTTTAATTCATAAAAAGGTCAAAAAAATTCAACAACACATGAAAAATATGATTTTAACAAGAAAAACCAAGGTTAATCTAAGCAATATGAAAATTAAAACTTAAACCCAAGGAACAAGACAATGGACATTAACCTTCAAATTAATTTATTTACTTAATTTTAACATGGTTTTAATTGGTTAACATGCTTTAATGAATGAAATAAACATAAAAATCAATTAACAATAAATTTACAATCTTAATTTCAATAAATCACATATTAAGAAAAATCAAGCAATAAATTGAAACAATGGTTATTTACATAATAAACTTGAATTAAACACTAGATTTACAGGTTTTGGAGACTCAAGAATGTTACCTTCAGGTTTTTTCCATCAAAGAACAAGAAAACAAGTGTTTTTTAGCCTCTTTCCTCTTCCTCTATGTAAGGTTTTATTAAGAATAGAGTGTGTGTATGAGAGGGAGAAAACATAAGAGAGAGAGAGAAGAACAGAGATGAGCCCCCCAAAAAAATATGATTCTCTCGATTAAATATCCCAAAATCCTTAATTAGCGGTTAATTCCAAGATGAGATGAAGGAGATTTAAAAAAAACCATTTTTTCCTTGTTTTTCAACTCAAAATCGTTAAATGCTTCCCTAAGAGTGACTCACGGTCTTGACTCACGAGTCAAGGGAGTGACTAATTCCCAAGGATAGCAAGCGAATGATAGGTTTAAAGGGCATGACTCAAGGCGAGTCATGGCTTTGACCTGTGAGTCAAGGGCATGTCTCAAATTTTTTTCTCAAAGCCTTTTAAAACTGAAACTCATTTTAACCTTACTGACAGATGAAAAAGAGGAAAAATACCCAAAAAAAGGATTTTTAAATATTTAAAATCCTCTGGAGAGCTCAAAAAGTATTTTAAAAACATAAAACCCGGGAGAAAGCCTAGCACTTCCATTTCTTATCTATTTATGAGAAATCATTTTCTCATCAGGTAACCCTGATCAAGAGTCTTCTCAGGATGTAATATAATGGGCACAGAGAGATGCAAAGATTAAAGAAACTTATGCATGATGGTGGGCAAAGGAGGTAAAACTTGCACATCAAAGCAGACCAACTAGCACAATCCTAACAAGATAAAAAACTTAGTCTAAAAGTGTCTTGACAAGAAAAAACACTAGCTACTGAGTCAAAGTTTCTCCTGCTAGGCCAAAATTAATTAGTATAAAAGAATTCAGTCATAACTATAACACACTCTAAAGTTTTTTATTCCTATCAAGCCAACATTAGTATAAAACATACAAGAGGATTTAAAGTTGTAGCAAGTTAGGAACATAAAGGAGAGAGTTATCCGTCATTGTTACATTCACATTGGAGGCACATTTTGGTGAGAGTACAAAACAAAGAGTAAGCAGTAAGAGTACAAAACAAAGGAGTAAGCAATAAGGTTATGTTATATTAATGATGCAATTTAATACTTTTATTCGTTAGGCACCTACGTAAAAATATTCCAATAAAAATAAATTCAGGGAATGAAACATAAAGCAGATTGATAGAAAGGTTATCACACACAGGAAACAAAAAAAATTATACCCTATTTCAAAGCTTAATGGAAAAACAAACAAAATTATTCACTCACCTTGCTATCGAAAAAACAAACAACAGCTTTGCTTTGAAGCACAAACAGAAACAACCAGATACAGATTATGTTACCTACTAAGAAAATCCACAAAGTAAGAATCAACATCACAAGCGTAAGAGATAAAACAATAAGAGAAAGAATTAAAACAAACCTCTGTATCCAACCTCCTAACAAACAAATTTGACTTAAATAAATCAATAATTGAAATAGCTAGCGCATGCATTTTTTAAATTTAAGTTTGAGATTTGGCTTGAGTATGAGAATTTGAAAGAAATAGAAAAATATCAACTGATTTAAGGGAGATTAAATAGAAAAATTAGTTGCAAATTAAATAGAAGAATTAGTTAGAGATTAAATAAGAGATATGAGTTGATTTTCCTTACTGTATAATCTTCTCCTCGAATCTTCAGTTAAAGTTATCAATTCTTAGTTAGCTTACTTGAATAAATTTTGGAAGAAACAGAATTGATAAACCAAAGATTTCTACAACAAAAAAAATTTCTCTCTCTCCTGATCATTCCTCACACTCTTCAATCTCTTCTAATTTGGACTCAAATATTCTAGACTTGAACCCAAATTGAACTCCCATGGTGGAACTCGATTTGGAACTCAAATATTAGCTGCCTATGTTTATCATTTAAAAAAGAGTGTAATAACTCAACATTCCACATAAGCCCATTAGCAATTATCAATTTAGAAACCTACAGGTCTGCATTAATCCCAACAGAAACAAAAGCTAAAGAAACAAAGGGGTTTTGCACATTTGGTAACTATGAATACTTTCGTACATAAATATTCTTACCATCTCCAACCCGCAATCTACTACCATTCTTTAAAAGATCTTGCATAGCCCATAAAATTCTCCATCCATAACTAGGATTATTACCAATTTTAGCTTTAATAAAAGAATAAAAAGCAAAATAAGTACCTGGCTTTGGATAAGTGAGAAACCAAGGAATTCGGATTGGTAATCAGTTGCCAAGCTTGTTTGCTAAGCATAACAAGGTTAAACTCATAAAAAGTTTTGAATCCCAGGCCCCTAGCAACTTTGCTTTTACAGAGTCGAAACCAACTCTTCCAATGGATAGCTTTCTTACTTGCATTCTTCAATCCCTAACAAAAAGCATTAATCATTTTTTTTCAAGATCAAAGCACAGGATAAGGGATAGCAAAAAAGTACTCATGGTATAATTAGAGAGAGACTATGCCACCATCTTAATTAAAATTTCCTTTCCAGCTCGAGAAATAAGAGTTTTGTTCCAGCCTTGCAAACATTTACAGACCTTATCTTTGATAAAATCAAAAACTTTGTTTCTATTTATACCCACACATAAAGGCATTCCTAAATAAAAATATTGATCAATGCCCATTTAAACATTTAAAATGTTTCTAACTTACTGCTGAATTAAAAGAATAGTGTTATTACTAAAAATGATAGAAGATTTATTAAAATTGATGCACTATCCTGAAGCATTTTTGTACGCTATGAGGCCCCAAGATGCACCTTGGAAGGGTTAGAGTATGAGATCGTATGAGTTTTAGTGCAAAAGAGTATTAAATGTGTTGTGGTGATATGACCGGTATTTTTGTAATTATTGAGGACATGTGAGTAATTATGTAACCAATGATTTATGTATGTAATCGAGGATTTAATTGAAAAAAGGAATGATAATTTTAAGTGATTGGTAATTATAAAGTTAGCAAGGGATTAAATGAAAATAAATCAAGGACCTTAAAATTCCAGACAATGAGAGATTGACACCTTATATATTTAGAAGTTTTGCATTTAAGTGAGGCTTGAAACATCTGCCTCTTAAGAGGAACGTGGCCGACCATCTTTGGCATAAGAACTTCAGGTTTTTTTTAATTCTTCATCTTTTCTGAGCTTTCCAAAACACCGCTCTTTTTGGGAAGAAAGTAACAGGGAAATAAAACTTGTAAATAAGAGTAAAAAGGTGGGTAAGTTAAGGTTTGAGCTGGAATTTCTTTTTCTTTTTCCTTATTTCTTCACCATGTAATTAGAAAGTGTATACCGAAATTTGAGATGTTTAATTGATGGTATTTGTGATGCAAGCTGAAGAATAAGTATGGAGTAAAGACAAAGGAAAAGAGAAAGTACAGAGAAGGAGAGGAAGGCAAGCTTCAAGCAGGGTATGGAAGTTTTGTATATATGTGTGTGTACATACTTGGTTTAAATTGTTGGAATGACTAATCGATGTCTAAGTATTATATAAATGTGAATTTGATAGAATAATAAGCATAAATGAAGAAAATATAGAGAAAGAAGTTAGTAGTGGAATTCTGGTGCAGAAGTTATATGACCAGAAGTGAGTATTTTGCCTATAGCCTATGTTAGAGAGATCCAATTAGGGTAATTCTGAAGGAAGAATAAATTAGACACCTAGGCCTCAATGTTGTATGGAGAATTCGAATTCTGATTTTTCTCTTAAGGCTAGTGAAAATTGACTTGAATCAGACTGATGGTAGTGAACCTGTCAAATAGAGTAGTTTGAACTTTTTTAGTGATATCATAGGTTACAAATGTCCAAATGGCTTGATTTTTGGTGTTATAGAAACTTAAGATACAGAGAAATATTTTGTTAATAGATCACTCCTCCAGAAAATTTCATTTACACAATGAAAAACCTTATCCAAGTTGACCCAAATCTATTGTCCACACAAAAACAACATTTTTAGTTTGTACATGGGTGGCAAGAATTATCCCTACCTGTGTGAACCACTTCTGTGCGGAATGTTAAATTATGCAATTTACTCCCACGCAGCTAGAAATGAATCTTCCCAGTTGTGTGCTCCCTTGCTGCCCCTTGTCCCATATTTTTTTATGCCCAATTTTACATGTTTTTGCTCTGAACATCACCGAAACCCATTCAAACCATCACCGATATTTATAAAACTTTGCCAACACCTAGAAATAAATAAAATATGATCTACCATATATGAATTGGGTGATTAAACTTTGAAATGTATGATTAAACACAATGCACGCTAAAAGAAACTTTTATGCATATAAATAATTTTTTATACTCAATTAGGGTTTACATGTATATAATATGATCAAACAAGTTTACATAGAAATGTTATAAATACAATTAAGTATAATTTGACATGTTTTAAAATTTAAATGATGTATAGGCTTATTTAAATATGATTGTATTAATAGTGTTACATGTTATAAGATTAATGATGGTCATGTGAACATGAGTGTATTGTATTTAAAGTTAATTAGCGATTAAAGTCAAAATGAGTGCCTGAATTTTATATAGCCGTGGATAGATAAGCATGCCTATAAGGAATTATGATTGCAACTGCTAATGTTGACATCGAAAGATATCTAATATTTCAATACATTTTGGTATCTAGTGATTCGAGACTTATGTCTCTAGTATTTGATACCGCTTGTTAGTATTTAGTGATTGTTCCCGTTATCCACTATTAATGAAAATTCAGGCAATAAAGAGTTTTAATTGAATAATAGTGATGAAAGATTTGTTTCTAATAGTGTGAATGATTTAGTAGTTTATGAAATGTTAGTGTATGCTATTATGATTGATAATGGAATTGGCATGTTATTGTTATAATTAATGAAACTATTTTATTAGATAATGTATGTGTGATATAAGAGCTGAATGAATACTATAGTATGGTTAATTATTGAATGTTAATATGTGACATTTATGCATGCATTTTGTATCATTTATATTTGTGACTTTGTAAGAAGTCAATTGCATTGTTTTGTTCCCTACTGAACCATTGCTCAGCATAGGTGCTTTTCTCGTCTAGGTTCACAGGTATGAAATTGTCGGGATCTTCCTTTCAACATCTGCAGGCCGCTAAGAAGTAAAGTTTAAAGTTTTGTTTTTGGTATATAATTTTTGTAAAGTATAGTGTAGAGAACATATAGTATGTATAATGAACAAGTAATATCAATGTGTTATAAGCATTTTTGAGCATATACATATATACATTTGTAAATTATGATATGAAAGTTGTATGTAATTGAGAAAGGTAATTTTAATAATGAGAAAGGCATAAGTAAAAGACCTCATAATCTTCTAGGAGGTATGAGAGTGTTACATGTACCTTAAAAGCTTTGTTAATAGAATGAGCTTTTGCCCGATCTGCTCTGAAGAAAAAATAACTGTCATATGCAAAGAGGAAGTAGGAGACAAATGGAGCACCTCTAGCAATTGAGACCCCATGAATACAACCTTGGCCTTCCATCCGGTTAAGCAAAGAAGTTAACCCTTGGGCATAAATAATAAATAAATATAGGGATAGGGGGCAATCTCGTCTAAGACCCCTGCTAGGAATGATAAGCCCCGAAATATGCTTGTCATAGGTCACAAAATATTCTTCTACTCACATAAAATAAAATAACATTTTAACAAAATATCTATTTAAAATTCGATCAAATGGAAAATTATGTAAATAAATACAATCCTCGTATCTATAAATACAAGTATAGTATTTACACAATCATATAAAATGAATCCCGGCATTTCATATTGCACATACGTCATGAAATTAGATCTAAAATTGAAGATTGAAACAATATTTCTAAATAATTCAAGAGTCAAAGAATTTTAAGTATATAATTTTATAGGTTCATATATTAGACCTCATCCTTAAAAAATAATTTTGTTATACTATCTTTCACTTATTTTTATAATGACTAAAATCAATTTTGTGACTTTCGAGCAGCAAATCCAACAACATAAGCAGCTGTTCAAAAATTTTCTTTTAGGAAATTTATGATTCCATGTTTTCCATTAGGGGCTTTAGTTCTATGTTTGTCCTTAAAGTCGGTCCCTCTTATATACGACTATTGCTATTACACCATCTAATAACAACTATTATTATTATTATTATTATTATTATTATTATTATTATTATTATTATTATTATTATTATTATTATTATTATTATTATTATTATTATTATCTTTTTTGTTTGTGCAAATTGCCAACAAGTCCTAGTAATTTTTGGGAATTTCATGATGGTAGCTTTGTATAACTCATAGATTTGATTTGGAGTGAAAATTCTAGATTTGACGATGAACTAATGAACTGTATCATAGTAGCTTGCTTATTTATTTTTTCACATGGATTTTCTTCGCAGTCTAAATTGAAAAAAATTGGCAGGGGATATAATTGATATTAATGGATTTTTCTTAGACTTCTTTTCGTAACTATAAGCTTATTGAAAGTCTGATATAAGGAAACTTTTTATATTTGATTAACCCTAAACTTTTAGACTAAATTTTTATAAAAAAATTGGCAGGGGATATAATTGATATTAACTGGTAATTTCATCCAGGAGTTGAACCAAATTGCTATTGTTAAAATTAGTTGCTCTTATTTCAAAATCTAGAATGTAAGGAAACTTTTTATATTTTTAAAGTTTTTTTTTACTATTTTCCTTGGATTCCTTTTTTAAACACTTCATTTTTTTCAATTTATGTTCTTGTTTAATTGTAATGTTATTAAAATTGAACCTGATAAAATACTCGCAAAGCTAGAGGGTTAAATTTAGAGTGTTCATCCCTTGCTTCATACCTGCAGTACGGACCGTAGGATCACCGACCTTTTACTACCAGCCGTTAAATAAATAATAATATTTTACTTATAACCGGTTTAGCTGGTTGCAACTCGGTAATAAAAATATATTTAATGTGAAAAAGAATATTTAATGGCACAGAAACCGAGTCTTCCTTTGGAAATCTCCAGGCGGCAATGCTCTCCCCGCCTCTCCCCCCTTCGATTTGCAGCTCAAAGAAAACAGAGAAACTGAAAGAGGCAATTTAGAAACAGAAACAAAGAAAGTGAAAGAGAGGAGAGAAATGATGCATGAAAGCAAGACTCTGAGAGTAAAACAAAGAAGTTGGTGCATGTGAACCCAATTGGCTCATCTAATCAAAAGTTAAAAATCTTAGTAATATTGACAAATTCTGTAAAAACCCATTTGAATTATGACAATTCCTACACAATTCCCCTTTCTAATTTCTGCTCCACAAATTGCGCTGCTAACAATGAAAGTGGGCATAATCTTCTACCTGCGATCAGGCTTTCCTTTCTTCACAGTGGCCATTACCATATCACCAACGCAACTAGAAAGGAGACGGTTCAAACGACCTTTCATTCCCTTAACGGAGACAGACGGTTCTAGTCTCCTAAATCATCATATCAACAAAAATACATAAAGCCTAGATGTTAATTTCTATACCTTTTTCATTTGAGAGTATATGGAACCAACCTCAAATCAAATAGCTTCGCCGCCGATTTAAGATTTCGTTGCTGGCTGCTGGAGGAGGACATGGGAAGGAAAGGACACCGAAGAGGCAGCAGAGAAAAAAGCCGGTTACAATTTTAGTGGAGAAGGGATAACATATCTAATTATACACCGTAGGACGGAAGATCAGACGGTGCTAATTTTATGTAATGCAGTACCAAAACTCTGTAATTTTCGGTGCTTTACAATTTTTTTTCGACCGTTAGATCAGTACCGATTAGCCAAATTGAGGTAAAAGAAAAATGGTGGGGGCAATTTTAGCAAAGGTTAGTAGTATTTTAGTACCTTTTTCCAATCAAAATCCTATTAAAGCTAAATCTTTCGTTTCTTTACCTCTCGTCTTGACCGAAAAAATGTCGACCCATAACTCAACTGCTAAAGTTATTTCACCTCACCAACAGTTGCAAGGTGAGACTAGAAATAGCCAGTCTTTCAGGTCCTACCCTCCAGCTACGGCTCAGTATCAGGATGTTATTCAAAGTTCAGAACTTTTCTGGGAAAAGCTCCAAGCTTTCCACAAATCTTTTGGCACCAAATTCATGTGAGTTCCTATAAATTCAGTCTAATAAACTTCTTCTCTTTATACAGTTAAAAAAAAAAAAGAAGGGTTTTTGATGGACCCTTTGTTCGCATCAGTTATTTGTTTATCTCGCAACCTCTTCTTCTCCTCCTCCTCCTTTTATTTGAATTTAATGATTATATTTCTGATTTTAGCTGCCCATATATCCATATTTCCTTTTTTTTCTTTCTAGAAGTTTATTGGTTCTGTAATATTTTTCTTCAATATTGAGAAAGTAAAGATCGACTGCTTTCTGCTCTTATTCTGTTAGTTGAACTGAAAATAGCCACGAACCCCATGTATGTTGGTCTCTCCTTATAGTCTGAGTTGCTAAAACATTTGAATCATGTGGAACTCCTTTCAAGGGCCAAATAGGGGTTGATATGTAAAGTAGAAGTGAAGCTGTAATCAATTGTTACCATTGAGTTTCCGGTATATAAGAAAGCTCATTGTTTTTGTTATGAGCTCTGCATCCAGGGCTGCCTTCTGTTCTGCAAATTTGGTTCTTTAGATGAATGTATTACCATGGTACTTTGGATTTTGTGGGTTGCTTTTAGCAGTCACTTATCGCAGCAATTGCTTGATAAAGGTTATAATTGATTGCTATGTGTTTGGCATCATGTTGACGCCTAACTTTGGTTAAGAAGAAACCTAATATCTAGTGATCCTGACCCTGGATGTTTATTTCTGCGGATAAGAACCATATAACAAAGATCATATTATAAGTTGCATACGTATTTCATTAATATGAGTGACAGTTTGATGAATTGTGAGATGCCATGTAATTAGGCTAGTGATTCTTAAATGCTTGCCCCTTTATTAGGGAGAAAAAGTGCAGGGTACCTCTCAAATGCTTATCAAAGAATAATGGATTAGGTTCTAAAATTCTCGAACTTTCGGGTTTAATTGGTTTTCACTGGAAATGCTGTTGCTAACTTAACTGCATCTTATATGATGCTGAGCTTTAATATTGTTCTCACTGGCATCATTCAATCTTGATCTGTCACACGCTTGCACTAAGAAACAGTTAATATAATCTTTCATTTTTGCACTTCATTGTTTCTCATATGCATTAAACGTATTTAATGTTTTCTCGTCATCATCTGCTTATGGATATTCATTCTATATCCTCATGCATAACTTGATTTTGAAAAAAAAGAAAAACATTTATTGATAGTTTAAGAAAATATTAAAATCTGGATGAGGATGTAGATTACATTTATTGGCTTCTTAGGGTTCCTACTGTTGGAGGAAAGGCTCTTGATCTTCACCATCTTTTTGTGGAGGTAACATCTCGTGGTGGCCTTGAAAAGGTACGAGATATTCTATTGATCTCGTTATTTTGAAAATAAAATAAAATAAAATAAAACTTTCTACTAAAGAATTAGTTGCATTTTAAAAGTCAAGATATACCTCAAGTAAATTGCCACAGCCTCATTTACATCATAATTGAACAAAAGATATTTAAGAAAATCTGGTCTGTTCATATAGTAACTTCCATCTACTTGGAATTTTACAATTTTTCACCATTGTGTCTAATTTGATCAATGCGTTATGGCATGATTTTGTTAATGCTCTTTCCAATTCCATGGTTGCAGGTAATTGGGGATCGAAGATGGAAGGAAGTTATAGCAGCATTCAATTTCCCATCAACAATTACCAGTGCATCTTTTGTTTTGAGGAAGTATTACCTGTCCTTGCTTTACCACTTTGAGCAAGTATACCAGTTCCATAAACAAGCCCCACCAGTTTCAATGCCAGGTCATTACATGAGGCTCTTGGGGTTTTCAATATCACCCCTTTACATCTGTTTGTGCTTGTGCGTGCACGCGTATGAGCACACATGTTCTACAATAGATTTCACATGATTACTTTTTGTTTTCCCTTTCACAGATTCTATAAACAGGAGTCTCATGAATGGATCTGGAACTCTAGATGAAGGTGTCGCTTTGAACCATGTACCAGGTAGGAAAAAGAAGTGATCATTCAGTTTAAACTGTATCTGCTAATGTTAATGCTTGTGCGGTTTTTTCTTTTTCTGGACTATATATATGAGAATGTTTTGTTAGGATCTTATGAATTTGCTTAACATATTTTGAGATGCTTCTGAATTCTTTCAAGAAAAAATGGGATAATGAGAGAAATGCCCTCATATCTTGAGCACTGCGTTCGGAAATAATCTTAAAGGTTAATTACTAAAATCCCCCCATCTATGACCTAGTTTTCATTTTGGTCTCCAATCTTTAAAACAGACCAAATCGATTCCCAAGGACCCCAACATAATTAGACTCCAAATGTCTAAAATTGAACAAATCAATCCCTCCACTCAATGCTGCCAACTCAGCATTCTATTAGTTATGGGTGTAAAAATTAATGGACGGTCTGAATTGAAATTATCATGGAAGGTTGGAAATCAATTTGGTAAGTTTTATAGGTTCGGGGCCAAAATGAAAACGGGGTTATAGGTTGGGGGATTTTAGTAATGAACCCTAATCTAAAAGTATATAGCTAGTTTGATTTGTTTTAATAAATTTTTACTCACTGCGAAGTTAAAGCAAAGCAGTTCCGTGTATGCTTCAGGATTTAGGCCTAGATAAATAGCCATTTCCCGAATTTATTTTTTATCATGAAATTTATGAGCTGGACGTTATTTTGAAATTTTTAGGTTTCTATGTATCCCCTTATTAATTTTTATCTGGGCCTCAATCATGAAGCATCCACTGAATTACTTTTCTTTAACTTCACAGTCAGTAAATTTATTAAAACAAATCAAACAAGCTGCATACTTCTAAATTATTTTCAAAGGCACTTTTCAAAATATGATGGCATTTCTATCATGATCCCATTTTTTCTAGAAAGACTTGAGAAGCATTTAAAATATGTTAACCGAATGCATAAGATCCTAATTAATAAATTCATCATTAATTATATAAGCATGCAACATACTTTATAATTCCTAGTTACAATTATGAAAATAGCACGGTTATATTTTATTTGAAAACCGCTGTAAATTTTATCAGTAATTTGTTGTCTGTATATATTAAAAATGCCTTCTTTTTATTACCTGGTGAATTTTTATGGATGTGATCCTGATATATCATTCATTTGGTCGCAGGACCTCTGCAGTTGCAGCTTGGGTCTTCAGTGGATGGAATGATAGATGGGAAATTTGATAATGGATATTTGGTTACTGTGACCTTGGGCTCTGATAAACTTAAAGGTGTCCTATATCACATTCCTAATTCATTTGACATGTTTCATAGTTCTCATACTTCAGATTTACCTTCTCGGCGACATCGGAAAAGATCCCAGTTATTGTTACGCGATCCCTCTCGGCCCAAGTCAAACAGGAGTGGCTACAACTTCTTCTTTGCTGAGCATTATGCGCGGCTGAAGCCTTTACACTATGGGCAAGAGAAAGCTATCAGCAAGAAAATTGGTCTACTATGGAACAACCTCAGTGAGGCAGAAAAGCAGGTAGGGGGATATCTTTTTCTAATGATGTTCCTGCCATGGTTATGGGATTAGTACACTTGTTAAACTTACTTTGTCTTAACTGAACTATTTTGAGAGACATGATTGGAGTTTTGGCATATTAAATTATATACACATGCATATGGAGTCTAATAAACATATTTGAAATATTCAGTAGCTTCTTCATTGACTTTAATTTGATTGATGCAAAATTTCTAGACATCTTACATTAACTGAAATGTTTAATTGTTATGCAGATTTATCAGGAGAAAGGTTTGAAGGACAAGGAGAGATACAGAACTGAAATGCTGGAATACAGATCTTCTGCCCACTAGTTTTGCAATCTTCTGCCCCATTTTGTTGTTGTTTTATTATTGTTGTTGTTGTTGGTTTGCTTGTTCCAATTTTGGCCCTTTGTTTTAGCTCACAGACGTGACATGCAACCTGAATTTTGTTTTTGTTGTTGTATGGGTAGACATGTAGCTTCGTTTCTCCACAAATACAGTACTCGTGTGTAAAAGTATCTTTGATGCCGGCTGCTATGCCATGGCCCTGGCAGACAAACATGAGCCGTAGATTTATGGTACATGTTGAATCCAATGATGGTCAGAATATAATGGTCACACATTTCGAAAATTCGGAACTAATTTTAGCCATTTTATTTATTGTGTACCGTCTAGCTTAAATTTATCAGGCTAATGGAGGTTACACGAACTTTTGTAACCGATCAAAAGGAGAATATGGATTGACATATTCTTGCCATACTTTTATTTATTTTGTTAATTCTTGCCATTAACATATTTTTTTCCGTATTAAGTTATTTATTTGAGCAATTTATATTTTTTATATTATACTATTATTTGATTTATTTACTGAGTATGGTACAAATATACTCTTTAACATTAAAAAATATACCAATTTTGCTAATTATACAATCGATCAAATTATAACAGCTCTGAAACAGATATCAACTGATGCATCGTATGGTGCGTACGTTTACATTGTACAGCTGCACACCGGCTTAAGTTTGAGATATCTATGAATTAGGGCATGGAACATTTGTTATAAAGGAGAATCTTTCATGCTACTGCCTTCAGAATCACAGGGTATGAGAATATGTGCACAATTGCTGCCTGCATTTCATAATACAACAGCAATTTGGCACAAATATTCTGTAATCAATATTACAGAAATTCAAGTAGAACAGATCACAAGATACGGTCTCAAGACATATCTATGTATGTAAATACAATTGTCTCAGTCCATTACTAGAGGAATGATTTTAATCTTTCTACTATGATTTTAATCTCTATACAAATACTATTATGTTCCATAGGTATAGCTCTTCCTCTGGAACTCTCAAATCAAGCGTGACCAAACCAGACTTTTCTTCATACTCAAATGCCACTTCCACCAAGTCAACTGTTATTCTCTTAGGTCGATGTGATGAATAAGCTGCGAATAGGCCACAACCACGAACTTTCATGCCAACAGCTGCGATTTTCTCATAATCATATCTCAACTCCTTGATAGCCCCTCCTGCATTGAACATCTTGCTTAACCCAATGGGAGCAAATTTAGCCCCATTGCCTAATTCTTTAACAGGTATTACTGTAAAAACTTCATATTCTCGAGTTTTTAAAGTAATTGGTACAGATGCATCTTTTGGCAGATAAGTTACTTCTCCTGCAGTTTATATTGCGAAAGCTTTGTTAGGAAAATCATATGCTGCCATGCTCATTAACAATTTCAAATATTTAATCATTAAGGAGTACAAAAAACAGCACGGCAAACTTACCACCAAGATGAGAATACAGTATACTTTCCCCTGTCCATCCATTATCAGCAACTTTATGCAGATAATGAACATCTTCAGCTCTAATAAAACCAGTGATTGTGGCAGGTTTGTCATCATGGATCAGATTGGTCTTTCCCACTTTACACCATCCAGCTCCTTGGCAGTTGAAAACACCCAAGACCCCAGTGAAATCATTCAGATTCCATATCTTGAGGAGACTGATCATCAAGAGTTTTATTTTGTTAAGCAAATAATGACTAATGATAGAATGCCTTAAAATCCCAAATCAATTATCTCCAAAACTGAAATTTCTTTGGTTACCTTTTTCCATCTCGTGTAGGGTCAGAAAAAAAACAATCCCTTGTAGGTCTTCCTGGAAGTTTGGCTCTCAATATAGAACCATCAGGCAGTACAAGCTTCTTCAGAAGATTAAAGTCATGTTGTCCAGGTTTGTCGCTGTAATAGAAAGGCACATAATTAGTTTGAGAAATATCGTGTTTGATCAAGAAAAGAAAGAATTAATATATCATGTCTCATGACAAGAATCTGTACCTAACATATACCGCACATCCTCCGACTGCACGGGCAGCTCCATGGTATTCAGCCATTGGGTGCAAGCTCTGGCGTGATATAATGCAATTGTTAATGTGTTACCATTTAATCATCAAAAATCTTGTTAAATTCCACATAAAATGATGAATTGCTTTTCTCTGACTCACATGAAACATATCCCAATCCGGTTGCATAAATTCGCCAAGAAAAATGGTATTATATGCAACTGATGCAATATGAATTGTGTGTGATGCAGGGTCTCTTGGCCAGAAATCATCTGAAGCTCTTATAACAGCTGTTTTCTTTGCACTGCATCAACAATAAATTGCAGACAACCATGAATCTAAGGAACAAGAAATTTTCCACTGACATTAATGATATATCAGAAGAAAAAAGAGAGAAATCTTACCTGTACAAACCATCTGTATTGTGACTCATACAAGAAATTATTCCATTGTCACGGAAATTTCTAGCAATTGATGCTTCCAATGCCTGATGGTAATTCCTAGCAATTTTCACTCTCCCACCATGACCTGCCCCAAGAGTTTCAAGGATGTTCTGGACATCAACTTTGACACCATCAATTCCGGCAGATGAAAGATATGAGTGAAGTTCATTATAGAAGTTGTAAACTTTCTCAGGATTCACAAGTCCAAGGCCATTCGATGTCATGCTTCGCAAGCAACCACAATCCTCATTAGATTTAACCCCAGGCGAAGCAACTGGATAAATCATCTTCGATTCGTAGTGTTCCATTTCAGTTACACCAGGTTTTATGCCTCCCCAGTATCCTGTTATCGCATGCCACACATAAACATACCTGAAGGTTTCATAAAAGAAATTATCAGCATAAAGTACCCATCACAGATTGAAGATATAAACCAAGTAAGCAAATCATACTTAAGATGATGCTGTTCTTTTATATCAGTGACAACGTGGCGGAGTCCTAAAGCTGGATCCTCTACCCGGTGGCCCTCTTTACCATTTTTCTGGAATTTGTGATTCTCTTTGATATGAGTTAATCTGTTTGTGAAGCTGAACAACAAAAGAAGAACGAGAACTGAAAATCGTTAGTCAATGCATAAAAGATAGTAGTATAGAGGAGGAGAAATTATGATTCAAGTGTTTACTTGGCTGAGTTATCAGCTTTAACCTCAATACTAGTGGGATCCATTCCAACAGATTGCCATCCATCATCAATTATGACAAACTTAGGAGAAATTCCACCTTGTTCTAAGCTGCAAGAATTATTAGTTACCAAAAAATGCAAGGATACGCTTGAAAGTATGTAGGATAGCTTTGATGATTCAAAGAAATACCTTTCTAATCCTTGCTTCACACCTTCTGCTGTCACATCTGTGTAAAAAGCATCCCACGTACACCAGCCAAACCAGTTCAGCATGTCAGGCATCTGAATCATAAAGAATAAAATTTTCAAAATTAATAAACAAATGCACCACAAGAACATAGTACAATAGTATTGCACCCGAAAATTAAGTGTGTTTTCGTATCATGAGATTCGAGTTTGATAATACTCTTTGACTAGTTAAATTCGTAAATGTACCTAAAGGTGAATTGCGCCATTTCAAATCCTCCCCAAATATGCTCTTAACCGAATTGATGAATCAAATCTTTATAGATGCATTTTGGTTAGTTAAAACTAAAACTAAAACCAAATCCAAATCCCCCCCTTGAAAACAATCGCATCCAATCATAACATCAAAGAGAACATAAAAGTTACCTTCTTTCTCTCACAGTGAGAGAACGTCTGCAAGTGTCTCTCGACTGACCTGCAAGTATTTGAAATACGAGTCAACTACCAGAATCCATAACAGTAGATCAATATGATTATCTGCGTCAATAATCCTCTTTAACACAGGAAACAATCTTATGTTTTGATTGTGAGAAAGAAACGAATTCGCATCTCATTTCATCTAAAATCTGGAAGTAATTCCATTAAAAGGATTCACTAGTGACTCTACCGAAGGAAATGGTTAATTTCCTCAAAAATCAATATGATGGATCGAGACATCAAGATCATGTTCTTAAGAGGGTTCTAAATATATCTTAGCGTAATTACTGAATGAGATTAATTTCAAGCTATTCTAAAAAATAAAGAGAGAGAAACTGATTCTTTGAATCTTACTTCACTGCATTTGTTATGACATCAAAAGGATCTGATCCAGCAGCAACAAAAACCAGATGGCTCCCTTCAAATTCCTCAACAGCAGGATCTCCTACAGTAGATCACAATTAATTGCATCATTTTAATAACAATCAAAATCAACAAGACAATCTAATTGAATTATATTCTCATACCACTTTCCAGACAAATTTCCAGTTCATTTCTCTCGTTCCCCTGAAGAACAGCCCTGAAATCTCCTTCTAGAATTGGCAAGAAAACTGTATACATTGAAGATTGGTCACCTTCAAAATGAGACCCATCTCGTGTTTCCGCAATCAAAAACTGGGTTTCAAATGGAATTTCTTGTCCACAAGTTCCCATCCTTTGTGTCATCCACCATAACTTGAATCGAAAAACACACATGAAACGCAATCCCCTGCAGAATACAAATCAACCATTTCACAATTATAATTTTGACCCAGAACATAAAACACCTTCAAAGTTTTTTCTTTCTTTTCCTTTTCCTCGAATTTTCTCGAGAAACAAGGAAAAAATTACAACAAAACAAATTTGAAAGACGAACGTACTGGAGCTTTCCAACAGGAAAAACTCTGCGGCTACCAGTTTGATCAGAACGAAAGCCGATAAAAGCTCCATTAATAAAACTATGAGTAGATGCTTGTGTGATTTGAATATTATTATGAACATCATGCAACACAACATTCCCTAAAACCATCAGCTTCCCATCGGACACCGTGATACCAGCTCCGACCGTCATGGCTGCCGCCTCACTGTTTGTCTAGAAACCCAAAAAGCACACAGCTAAATGTGTGATTGCTTGATTTCTGTCCAGAAACTCTCAACTTCAATAATGAGGGAGACAGGTGCAATAGTTTATGGTATTGATAGTGAAGAGATGAACTGTCAAGGAGCTGCAAATTTCAAATATTGCAACGTAGGGACTCGCTAAAACGAGGGAAGTCCCTCCTCGATTTTTGAAAAATATCTACCATTATTTTTTTTTTTTTGTAGAGAAAAAATATCTATCTAATAATTATTAAAAATATTTTATATATAGTATTTTATAATTTATTTAAATTGAAAGTCGAATTATTTTTTTATTTATTGGAGGGATAATTTTAAGAATAATGCATTTTGTGAAATTAATTAAGTTATTTGGGTGTTTTATAAAGTATTTGAAAAATTGGGGTATTGACCTCATTTTTGCTGAATTAATGGATGAAAATAGCAGAGCTTCACGAGGAGCGTAGGGAGGTGGCAGGCTGCTCCATTTTCATTGAAGACTGTGATGAAAATGACAGTGTGCAGGAGATTGTCCGGCTCTCCATTTCTGCTGGAGACTGCGGCAAAAATGGCAGTTGCTTCACGAGGCGTGCAGGGCAGGCGACTCCATTTTCGTTGGAGACTGTGGCGAAAATGGAGCATTTCCGCTAGAGTCTCTCGTTGAAATGGATAGGCTGTTCCCACGGGCACACAGTCACGCGCACTAAACTCCCTCTCCCCCGCTATATATAAGTTGTTTTGAACGTTAAAAATTTAATTTGTTTGCTGAGATTTATAGCCAGTTTATGAAAATTATTGTGAGAGTAATTTTAGTGTCTATTATAAAAAATTTTACAATCATTTGTTAAGTATGCTTTTTGTTATCAGGTAAGTAAGTATATTTAAATTTTTGCAATTTTACTCATTTAATTTTAAAATGTTATGTATTAACAGAATTTTAATAATTATTTAATTTGATAAATATCAGGTATTAATTAGATTATAAAAAGAGCGAATTTGTAAGGCACAACGATCATAATATTAAAGGTAAGTATTAAATAGCTAATGAGCTGATTATTTAGTTGTTGTTATAAGAAAACTTTTAAAATTTTGAAATAGAAATATTATTTTGTTATAACGTAATAATCTAGAAATTTTATAAAATAACATGAATAAATTTAATGTTAAAAAATAATGGTTATAAAATGAAATAAAGTTTAATTTGTAATATAATTTTTTGTACCAATTTTATACAATAGATGCTGCAGACATATCTTACTCCAAGAGCCATGATTATGAGCTTATATTATTTACAAAAGTTCACTGTACAATCGATGGTCGTTATGTTGGACGGCGGTAGATTTGGAAGATAATAGTGACATAGATATGATATATGAAAAATTAAGAGAATATGACGATTACAAAATTGTTGAATTAATAATTAAAGTGGATGAAGGGAGATTTAGAGCTAATATGCAGGCAATATACGAAATTGATGAGCAAGATAGAAATGATGCAATACAGATGGTAAATGTTGATGCAAGTCAATAATTTTTTGTGAATGATGTTGGTCCAAGTCAGCCCATGCAGTCCGTCAGTAGGGAAGATTTTGAATATTTATCGCAATCAAATTTTTGTCAGTTTGTTGGTGATGCCGGTCATAGTCAGTATGATTGTGATGCCGGTCCTAGTCAAACAAACCAATCTGTAAGTCGACGTGATGGTGACTTGCTTGTAAGAGAAGGCAGTTTGACATCAGGACACGGGTTTTTACATCGATCACGTAGTTACATGCCTGATGTATATAGGAGACAACCTAGACATTCAGCTGGCCTCATGCTTGATGGTTCAACAAGTCAGCCTAGACGGTCTGTTAGCCAGGTGCCTGATGGTCGAATAAGTCAACCCAGACGTTCAGTGACCCAAATTCCTGATCAATGTATTAGTCAGCCTAGGCATTCATTGAGTCAACGGGTGGGTGATTTTTTTAGTAGGTCTATATTTGGCAGTAAATCAAGTAGTCGTCGAGATGATATGAGTTATCAACAATAAGTAAGGGCTAATACAAGTCAACCTAGTCAGATAAGATAGTCTGTAAGTCTTCAGGATGGCAATCTACTCGGCAATTCCCTTTTTGGAACCATATCCAAACATATCTTTGAATGAGGGTCTTGATGTAGATATTGATGAAGATGTCATGAATGAACCTACTATAGATGCGGGAGATATGGATCATTTTGATAATGGGACGGTGAACAATAATTACATTTCACCTGATGACAATATTGAGGCTGACACTGCAAATTTGATTGAGGATAATGATGACTCCGAATTTTTTTATGGTAGTGAGTCAAATGATACATAGTACGTCAGTCCTTTAGCGTCAATTGATGTGAGTAGGGATTCACATGAGGCGATCTTCAACTTTTCATCAGAACACTATACAAGCATTGACTTTGATGCAGCCAAATGAATATGGTCGAAGGTTTGCAATTTAATACTTGGGATGGATCGTCCAAATTATTAATTGGTTTGGTTTTTAACAGTAAGGATGAGGTTAAGTCTTGTGTTAAAAAATACTTTATAATGCGAAATGTTGACTTCAAAGTTGTGGAATCCAAGGCAAAATACTGGGTGCTGAGATGTGCAAAGGCCGATATTGGATGCAAGTGGAGGTTAAGAGCAGCAAAAAAGGAGAAGAGTCCTTTTTGGACTATCACAAGGTTCGAGGGACCACATTCATGTCTATCTATTGGTAACCTTTCAAGGGATCACAGACAATTGAGATCGCATATTATTCGCAATTGTATTAGGGGGATGGTAGGTAAACATTTGACAATTTTCGTTGATGTGATTATTGCTGCTATTAAGGAACGGTTTCACTATGAAGTATTGTACTATAAGGCATGGTATGCGAAGGCGAGCACGCTGGAGTCAAAATTCGGAAACTATATTGAATCATATGAGAGATTACCTAATTTTTTATATGCTTTATAGTGTTATAATCCAAGAACTGTATATGAATTTGTTTTGCATGAAACTCAAGTACCGACCATAAA
Organism: Excoecaria agallocha; assembly: GCA_037975025.1. Classification (NCBI taxonomy): domain Eukaryota; kingdom Viridiplantae; phylum Streptophyta; class Magnoliopsida; order Malpighiales; family Euphorbiaceae; genus Excoecaria; species Excoecaria agallocha. Next base: position 30,599,568 of record CM075821.1, on the reverse strand, counting down.
AGCAATTTCAAAGGATTTTTTAGAGTTTCAAACCAGAAATTGATGGTTTGAACCATTGTAAGCCATTGCTATTAATAGATAGAACATTCTTGACAAAAAAATTCCAACAAACACTTCTAATAGTAAGTTCTTTTGATGGTAATGACATGTTATTTCCAGTTGCCTTTACTGTTGTTGAGTCAGAGAACAAATCCAGCTGGGCTTGATTTTTGGGTTTAATTAGAAAGTATGTAACTCAACGAATTGGGATAACTGTTATATCTGATAGGCACGTTGGAATTATGGCAGTGTTTCAAGATGAACGAAGTGGTTGGAAGAAACCTCTTGCATTTCACAGGATATGTTTATGATACTTTATCAGTAATTACAACACCCATCACAGAAATCCAACAATAAAAAAATTGCTTTACAATGCTGGTAAGTACATACATATAATAAATGAAAAAATTATATTTATTAGATTTGTTATGTTGTTAATCAATATTGTTTTTTAAGGAATAATTTTCAGAAGCGCAAGTTCACAAAAAAGATGAATGAAATAAAAGATCTTGACAAGGACTCATACAACTGGGCAATGCAGGTGTCTTTGGACCGTTGGACGATGTCAGAAGATGGTGGATATCGGTATGGTCATGCGACAACGAATATAGCCGAAAGTGTTAATAGTGCTCTCAAAGGTGTTCGAATGATGCCTATCACCGCTATAATGGAACATATTTTTGGGCGATTGGTAAAATTTTATGAGCAAAGACAAGGTTTGTACAAGACAAAAATAGCTCAAGGATTGTGTTTCACTCCAAAATGCTTTGAATCTATAAACAAGCGTGCAATCAGGGCTCGAGGTCATTCAGTGATTGATTATGATAGTCGATACAAATTATTCAAAGTTATAGCTTGTAGTGAACCGAAAGATAATTCAGAAATTGACACTTATATAGTGAGTCTCAAAAAGCATGAATGTGAATGTGAAAAGTTTCAGGGTAAAAAAATGTCATGTTCACATGCAATTGCAGCATGCATGCATAAACATATTGATATGTTTTCATTTGTTGATTTGTGTTATACCATTGTAGAAGCTCTAAAATACTATGAAGGAGAATTCCATCCAATGGGTCACCGAGCTTATTGGTCTGTACATAACAGGCCTAAATTTGTGCCTAATATGGAACTTCAAAGGAAGAAAGGGCGGCTTAAAACAACACGAATTTGCAATGAAATGGATAGATGAGAAGGAGGTAGTGTAATCCACTGCAACAATTATGGAAATGTTGGACATAATAAGAAGGCATGTCCTAGTCGTGCAGGATCTTCAAATCAATGATTTAACTTAAATGTTGCATATATGTCTTGAACTCTAATTAATATTTTATTTTATGTGAGATGTATCTATGTTTTTTAAACAATTATGTGATTTAGTTGGCAATTGTTTTTTATTGAATAAATACCAATTTCAAATACACTATAATAATACATTACAATACTAATGATGCCTAAAATCCGAATTTGATAAGTGGCTGAATTCACTTAGTTCATCAAGTAAATGTATCATATTCGTATTGGATAGAAGTTCATCCAAAAAGTCATCTTGTTGCACGTTATCACTGATAACTGCACTTGTATTAAACGTCTGAATATTGCTTGTGTACCCTGTTTGATCGGGCTAAGAAACACTAACATTTAAATCCACATTTAATCCTGATGTACCTGCATGATAGTCATAACATCTGGATGGACGAGCTTCTGTATCAAAAAACGTTGGCTGAAAGGTTGGTTGACTAAATTCAAGCATCGTGATTGAACATGAATTATGTAGGTAATCATATGCCCACGATATTGGTGGGGGAACCTGATGAATGCCAGGTGGAACATGAATTGATTAAACATTTGTCCTTCTCTCAGCCATACTTCTTCGGCTTCTTCTTGATTGTCGAGGATCCTGAAATGGAACTACCATTGGTGGAATCTGTACTGGATCGGGAACAGGTTGACGTGGATATTCAACCAACATTCTATCAATTTGTCTAACAACTCCTAAAATACCTTCGGCCACCAAACGAATCTCGCCTCCCTCAATTGAAGATGATGACAAAGCCAATTGTCTATGGTAAATAATTTCAGCACCATTAGCCTGCATGCGTTTAAAAGGAGCTCTCAATATAAATAAATATATTACTAAATTGTGTTAAATAACCAATCGAAATTATAATATGTCCAGCATACCGATGATCCGATTGCTGCCCCAATATTGGTTATCCACCGTCTCATTCTCATTATATACCATTGCATGTATTGCGCCCTTATATGCAATGGTGCAGTCAACAATTGAGTACCAACACATTGATTATGTCGATTATTTCACGCATTAATAAAGTTAGCAAACATGTTTTCAAAATTTTTATCATAATTTCTCCTCAAATCGATTGAATGTACTGCATCATCCATCATTGGAGGTCTTGAAATGGGCTAGTCCATTCCAAATTGCCTGAGACAACGATCCGGTTGGTGCCACTCAATGATATGAAAACAAGATAAAGGCACGACTAATCACCAAATGCGTTATCCATTCGTACAAAACGAAAGCAATAGATGCATCACCCCTTCATACGGTTGCCATTCTACCTAATTAGAATTAGTAATATGATCAGTAATGTAGTAAAAATATAGTATATTTTTGTAAACATCATACATAATAATTACCTCATCATCACACTGAGTGTCTAAAATAACGCGGTATGCATGTACATCATTGTAACTACTATTGTTCAAATTTAGAGGAGATCGCTACCTATTATAAAATAATAAATTAATTAAGTGCATAAATAAATAAAGACATAAATAACTAAATAAATACCTATATCTATACGACATTGTCTGATCAGTCACACATTTGCCTATAAAAGATGGTCGAAATAAAGGAAGCCTTTCCCATGCCCACATCTATAATAACAATAGATAACCACTAACACCGTGGGCACTTGGACGTGTAGCACGATAAAGATCCCTATATAGCCAAGCTAAGCACGCCGACCCCAACTGTAACTCCCAGCTTCTTCTAAATTCTCCAAAAAGGGAAGCCACATCAGATGGATATAATTATTTGCTTGTGATGGACACAACAATCCACCAATACAATGCAATATCCATACACGGGTGAAGCATTGAATTTCGTAGTCAGTAGCATCGACTGGAAAAAAACCAAATGTGTCTGATAACCATCTTAGTTTAACCGAATGACCTTTTAGCATATCTTCACTTGGCATATATCATAACAGTTGCTGACAAAAGTATTGGCCAATTATGTTTCACACGTCCAGTAATCGCACGCCCTTCGATGGGTAAATCGGTTAGTATCTCTATATCCTGTAGCGTGATAATCGTTTCACCAACTGTGAGGTGAAACATGTGCGTCTCCGGTCTCCATCTCTCTACAAGTGCAGTTACCAAATTCGCATCAACATGCATGGGACCTATTTGAGATGCCCCATAAATTCCAGCCAATCTCAAATACGATATAATTCTTTCATCAATATTTGCATAATGACTCTCCATACTGGCTCTTCGAACATATAATACATTATGTTCAACCTAACAAATAAAAAAATTATTCATTTAAATGAACATGACTTAAATTATTCCATATATACGCTGCGTATAAATAAATTTCTATTTATGAATAATTTAAAATAAATTTACAACATTGCTCCACACTGCATCTGCCCGGTGTTTTTCTTTGAGCGTCAATAGATCATCAATGCGTGATCTTGGATTTATGTAAGGCTGATTTTGAAAGCGATTCATTTTTAAAAATACCTACATTTAAAAGTGATAAAAATATTATATTAACAAACCCCTCATAACATAAAATATTATAATACATATTAAAAATTAATATACTAATTTAACATCATATACAATATATTTATATGTATTTTTTTAAAATGACATTCCATTTAGATAACTTTTAATAAAAAAAAATTAATTCCTATGTTCCTTACATCTAACTTTTTTTATCAATAACAAAATTCCTATATTTGCATAAAAACATAATCAACTTATAAATACCTTGGAATAATATACATTTTCTCAATTTAACAAATATACTAAAAAAGATCTAAATTATTTTGCTTCATATCATAAAATATTATAATACGTATTAAAAATTAATATACTAATTTAATATCATATACAATATATTTATATATATATACATATATTTTTTTTAAAATGACATTCCATTTAGATAACTTTTAATTAAAAAAATTTTAATTCCTATGTTCCTTACATCTAACTTTTTATATTAATAAAAAAATTCCTATATTTGCATAAAAAAAAATATTCAACTTATAAATACCTTGGAATAATATACATTTTCTCAACTTAATAAATTTACTAAAAAAAATTAAATTATTTTGCTTCATATCATACTCAATTGATTCATGCATTTAAATAATATACATTTTCTCAACTTAACAAACTTACTAATAAATATATAATTATTTTGTTCATATCATACTCAACTTATACACACATTTAAAAATTATACATTTTCTCAACTTAAAAAATTTACAAAAAAAATTAAATTATTTTGCTCCATATAACACTCCACTTATACATACATTTAAATAATATACATTTTCTTTAAAGATAAAACTTGATAAAATTTAAAATATTAACTTGCCAATCAAAGGCACCAAATCTTTAACAAAAATAAAATCTTCACTCTTCAATTCTTCACCCTTAAACAACCAAAAATTAACTTCATCAACCAAATAAAACTCAGCCCGTCTCCCTTTTCAACAAACACAGTAAATGAAACCCAGCAAATGTGAGCAAATAAGGCACCGTTTCTGCCTTAAATTTACATTTTACTGTGCATGGTCCTGTGCGCTCGTGAATCGCAGAAATTTCCAGCCATTTCTACCACAGTCTCCAGCGAAAATGAAGCCCTTGCCAACTCTACTGCACACTGCCATTTTTGCCACAGTCTCCAGCAAAAATAGAGCAGCCTGCCACCTCCCTGCACGCCTCATGAAGTTCCGCCATTTCCACCCAGTAATCCAGCGAAAATGAGGTCAACACCCCAATTCCTCAAATATTTTACAAAACACTCCAATAATTCAATTAATTTCACAAAATACATTATTCTTAAAATTGTCCCTTTATTGGATTGTATTCGAATTTCACTTCTCTCCTTAAAATATATTATAAAAAATACAATTGCTAATAAGTCATTTGTATTTTTTTAAAATATGTCATTATTTAATCTTTCTTTTCATCATAAATAAGCACTGATATTCTCAAATTTTTAATATATTTCTAATCAATATCAAAATATATTTGTGAAGAAATTACAAGAAAATTAATAATATTTTGATAGAGAATAATTAATAATTTAATAGTGATAGAATTAAAATTTTTAAATAATTTTCCTTATATTCCCATTTTTTTTTGTCAAATTATAGCCCCATTTAGGATCCTTAAAATAATCGCGATGTATTTTCCTCTAAATTATACTTGTTTAGTTCATGTTAAGAAATAAGAAAATCTTTTTTTTTTATTTGTAATCTTTCATATTTGATTCGATTGCATTAAGTTCACAAAACCAGCTAATCTAAATTCAACACAATTAGATTCATAATTTGAAATAATTCTCTTAACAGCATACACTTTATGTACGAAATAAAAATTAAATTTAAAATCGCAGTTTAAAGAAATTTAAATTCTTACTACTTTTAGTATTTTTAGTACAATAGGATCCAAGATTAAAAAAAAAAATGAATGTTATTTGTACAATATTTATTTACAAATTATTTTTTGAAATTGAATTAAATTTAAATCTATTTACGCAGTATAGTATTAAAATTAATTATTTTTACTTTGTTAGATAATTTACAAATGTTTTTCATATAATTAGTCCGGAAGCGTTTAAGTAGTTGACTATTAAAATATGCAATGCACCTTAATCCTTACTAGTTGCCGGCAATTCTTCCTTCATTAATTATCTTTTGACGTTAAATTAGACTAAATAATTGATTTCATGTGAGCAAATTATCAACGTCAGCTTTTTAACTTTAAATGTTTAGCACTTGTTCCTTTTATTTCGTCCTAAATTTCTCTTTTGGCTTTTTTTTACATTGATTAATTATCATCAATTTTGTATAATACCCATTCTAATTGACTAAAATACCAATTTATTAAATTTTTCAGAATTATATATTTTTTATTAATTATTTCATTTAAGTATAAATATAAAATTAAATAAACAGAATATAATAAATTGTTTTTAAAGTTTAAAAAGTTACTTATTTTACTTTAAAAGTCCTATATAATTGAAAAAAAATAATTCTCAATTATAATTTTAATAATATTTAATTTAAAATTAATTAATTATGTAAATCTAAGGAATCTAGACTGAATTAAAAAAAATAGAATTGAATTGGTAGAACAAAATGTCTTTTCTAAATGCCTTTTTATTTATTAAGTTGATTATGACATTGAGGCACAATGCTGCGTTCCTCTCTAGAGCGAGTAAATACGCATGAACCACTGCTCATGAGAACCATGTGAAACCCACGTCATCTTCACGGGTGAATAACATTTTTTGAGAGTGACAATTAAAAGGCAATGATTTAAAAAGTCAATAATTGATGTGACGCTTGCAATTTATGAAATTCTATTTTTATTTAAATTTCACAATCAAATTCAACATCTACAGCTCTCTGTCAATGGGGATTTTCATGTTTGCTCGTATTGTATTTCCGGGAATGTTTCTATAGATTTAGCTTCCTGGTTTTACCAAATATGATAAGCATAGAGATTGGAACATCTGTTGTAATTATGGTGGTTGTTTAGTGATAAAGAAAACGATAAACAATTCCGACAACCAACCACACAACAATAACACAATGTAAAACCAAGCAACAACTAGCCCAATTGGCCAACACACATAAATTTTGATTTATTTGCTTTTTTCAAAGTAAATCCCTATATATGTATCTACAGATATGCCTATTTTCGTAGCCCTTTAGGGGTATTTTAGTGATAGATTCTATAGAAACTGGACGATCCTATTTGGTCAAATATCTAGCGACAAACTCCTATCTTCCTTTTATTACAGTATTTCCGGATAAGTTATTGGATAACAAGCCTAAGGGTTTTTTTATTGATGATAGTGACGATATTAATGTGAGTGACGATATTGATGTTGCAGAATCAGATGAGCAAGCTTCACCGAAATTTTTTGCTGTCTGCTCTTCTTGCTTTACCTGATATTGGAAGTGATCCCATCAACTCATTCTGCGATATGGTGACGTGAAAATGAACTCTCAATACCATTTTGTTAAATAATTTAAAAAAAATCAATTTTTTAAATTAAGTTTTACAAACACATTAATTTTAAAAAAGTTTTATGATGGTCCAAGTAACACGGGAATGTTGACGTATTTGATGAGTTCCCAATATTATGTGGGCTCCCAGAGCAGGTACAGTACAGTTATATGATTGAATGCAAAGATCTGCTAACCATACGTGCAAATATTGACGTGGCACTATATCTACGGTTCAATTTTTTCTAAATCTTTTTTCATTTTATCCAATGCCTAATAGGTCCATGCAGAGTCAGTTGTCCATGGATTCATCCGAATTATGGGTCCTAATTTGCAAGTTGGACGTAAATTAATGATGTGTTTATGAGTTGGAATCCAAAACTCCAAAGGAAAAACAGTGATAGAAATCAAATTTTATAAAATTCAATTTGAGTTTTGAAAAAAAAAAGAAATTAATAGTAGAAAAGAAATATATCATGGAATACGTTAAATTTTTTAGACAATGTGATATAAAAAAAACAAAAATTGGAGATGAGGGGACGAAAGAAAAAATATTTAGAAAAAACACAATAAAATCTTAATATTTTTGCTTAATTTATCACTGAATAATTGAAAAATAGAGTTTCGTTTCATAAAATAGTGAAAAAAAAATATCAGATTAACTAAATATGCAGAAACAATACAAAAGAAATTCAAATATAAATTGTGAGGCATTTTGGCAGTCCAGTGGATTAAAAAAGGTTGGATTTTTCAATAAACCATTTAAGCTGAAATTGATTATTTTATATAGTTGTAGCTATTTGAGGGATATGAGGCATAAAAGAAATGGATATTTCTAAACAAAAAAATAATAAATCTTACTTTACTTGTTTTTTCATTCTATCCGTTCATAGAACAAAACAAAAAATAACAAACTTTTTTATTTTCTTTTTTTGTTTGTTTAATCAAAACAGAAAGAAATAATTATATTTCGATTAATATAATTGCTATTTTTAGTATGTGACACTTTGTTCTTTTAGGGTCAAAAATAGAAAAAAAAATGTCCCACAGAATGAACTACTAAATATAAATAGATATTAATAACCAACTCAAATTGTAACAAAAAAAAAAAACCACATTACATTAAAATTTGGAAAGGAGAATATAATTATCATTTATCTTACATGCAACGAAGAAAGGTGCAAAATCAAACCCAGATGGGCTTTGTGAATTCAATACTTTGGGCCCATTATTTGACAAACAATCAGGCAAATCCAAAATAACCACAAAAATCAATGGTAGTTGTTTTATTTTTTTTTAATTCTCTAATAAAATAATTAGAGAATTATTCCTACAAATTATTTATACAGTAATTGAGTTTTATTTTTAACATAGGCTTGACCTGCCACAAGACTGGAGAAGGCTTCATTTATAAACGCCAATATGTACCATACTTTTATGAGAAAATTATACCATATACCTCTTTTAAAAGTTAAATTTCAAAAATACCACCATTCTTATAGTCAAACTTAGTAATTAACAAAAGTCATACATAAAGAATTAATAGATTTGCAAAAAGACCCCAAAACTATGAATACATCCATACTCCAAGAATTAAATACAGAAGATATTGAACTAATAAAACAATTACATAAAATAGATACTATAAATATGCATAATAAAAAATTAATACAAGATATAAGAATAGGATTGAGTCCTAATGCAGATAAAGTAAAAAATCTATTAAATAAAATAGAAAGTATAGATGATTTAGAATTAATCAAATATAGAATATTAAGTGAATTAAATCTAGAAAGACAAATTTTAGACAAATTAAGTCAAATAGAAAATTATTTAAAATACGTAGCCAAAAAGGTAGGATATAATGAATAAAATATATGGAAGAAATAAGAGATATAAATGGATTTACATATGATGAACAATTTTATCAAATAAATAATAATTTAAAAATATTAAATCAAAATATAAGAAAAATGACTAATAAGCAATATAGTTTTACAAGTACCTTATATGGAGATGAAAAATACGGAGAAGGAAGTTTAACATTACCATCAATAGTATTTAAAAAACCAAAACAAGAAAATACTGAAGATAAAATGGACAAAATATTAAATATGTTAACAGATATAAAAGAAGAAGTTACAGATTTAAAAATTAGAGTAGAAAAAATAGAAAAAGGAAAAGAAAAAGAGCATACACAAGGAGGAATAACAATAAAAACTCATATGTTAACATTAGAAGAAGAATTAAAATTATATGAAGAAAATGAAATCTCTGAAGAAGAAATATTAAATTTAACTATTAATTTAGAAAATTTAAAAATGAATACTAACCCAACATCTACTCCAACAAAAATAGAAACAGGAGAATATTCTGGAACTGTAAATGAAACGGAACAAAATATACTAACTGATAATATGGATATTAGAGAATACGAAAGAAGTAAACGAAAAAATTCTAGACAAAGACCTATTTATAATAATTCAAAATTTTCAGTAAAAACATCTGAAACAGAACCCGTTTATCCAAATGGAGTATTATTAGATATAGACTGTAAAGAAGATATACAAAAAGAAATTGAAAAGTGGATAAAAATGAATAATTTAGCAATCTTATTATACGGATATGATTTACAAAGAGCTAGTAATTTCTTAATAAGCACTTTCACTGGAAACGTAGAAAAGTGGTGGAATGCTATACGACTAGAAGATAGACAAATGATAAAATACGGATATAATAATGAAAATTTTATATCAACAGATACAATAAAAGATCTTTTACAAAGACTTGAATTAGCAATAAAAGGAGAATTTTTAGGAGAACATTGGTTAGATCCTACAGAATCATTAAAAAAATTTGGAAGAGAAAATTTATGGAAAATACAAAATTTAACAATATGTAATATGTGTTATCTAAAACAATATACATGTGAATTTAATAACTATTATTATAATATAGCCAAAACCGATATATTAAAAAGAGAAGAAATTAAGTTATTAAAACAATCTTATATAACAAAATTACCAAAACCATGGGGATTTAAGTTATTTAATGAAATACAAAATAAAAATGAAATATTAGAAGGTACTTTAGGAACTTATCAAAATTATATATTTAACAGAATAAATGAAATGTGTAATCAAGCATATGAAAATAGAAAATTAAGAAAAGCAATTAATGTAGGATTATGTTGCCCAATTTTAGCTGAACCAACACATTGGGGATGTTATACGAAACAAAAAAGATATAAAAAATATAATAAGTATAACTTATCAAAAAGAAAAAATTATAGACCAAAATATAAAAGTTTTTATAAAAGAAAATTTAAACCTTTCAAAAAGAATAAATTCGGAAAAGGAAAATATTTTCGAAAAAATCAAAGATATAGTAAGAAAAATCCTAAAACATGTACTTGTTGGATATGTAAAGAAAAAGGACATTATGCAAACGAATGCCCTAAAAGAAAAAATAAAGAAAATCATAAAGTTTATAGAATATATGAAGATTTGATAGAACAAAATTATGATCCCATAGAAGATAGTGAAATATCAGAAAATGAAAGTATATATGAACTAAATTCTCAATATACTACTGATAGTAATAATTCAGATAATTATTCTGAATTTGATACAGAACTAGAATCAAGTTCAAGTTCTGATAATGAAAATAGCAACTAAAAACTAAAATGACTTCTAACGAAGATCAAGAAATTATAGATAATAATAATATTTTTAGTTATAATAAAACATTTGATGAAGAAAAATTTGGTCAATTAAATAATCATCAATTAAACCTTAAGGAAGAAGATATATTTAAAAGAAGATGGTTTAATAGATTAATAAAAGCAACTTATATTGCAAAACATTATGAATCTGCAATAGATATATATCAAACTAGAGGAAATATGGTAATACCATTAATAAACAAAGATGAAATAAATAAAGCCTTAGCAAAACTACCAGATAAAAATAGATATAAAAATTTATACTTAGGAGCAATACAAATAATAATTAAAGCACACTTTAGACAAGGAATAGATAGTCCTATTCAATTATTCTGTATGGACGATAGAATACTAAATGATCCTATAGATGCCCTCTTAGGAGCAGTATCAGGAAATTTAGTATATAAAAAATTAAAATTCACAATAATACCAGATTTTTCAGTAAGCCTACAAGATAAAAATATAGATCAAGCACTTAACCTTTATCATAAACTACATAGAATAGAAATGTCAAGTGGTTCAAAGGTATTTTCTGTAACATACAGAACAATATATGCATTTACTACAAGTCATCATAAAAAACTACAAAAAACTAATATTAGATTACAAGTTGATATAGATGATACCTTTTCAGATTTAATAGAATACATACCACCAAGACAATTAACATCTTCCAGTATGACAATTTTAGATGAATTAACAATGGATTTAAGACAAAGGAATAAAAATATAGGAATTATCCCAAGAATACAACATGTAGGAGAAAGACTTTTAATATCTTCTGGAGAACATTCAAAGAAGAGTCAATCAAAAGATAATAACATATTAATATTAGATGAACAAGGAAAAATACATAATCAATCATCTAGAAAAAGTATTGATTTAAGATCATCAGTAAAAGCGGATCAATATTATATCGAAACAGAATTAGATATTGGAGGAGAATGGAAATTATTAAAAACATTAATAGATACTGGAGCAGCAAAAAGTCATATTCATGAAAGCTTAGTATTTTCATTTCAAAAATACAATTTAGATACAAATTATGAATTTTTAGATTATTCTGGACAAGAACATATAATTAATAAATATGTAAAAATAAATCTCGCATTAACAGATATTCAAGGAAAAATAGTAATTATTCCAATACAGATACATATGGATACAATCTCTTCTACACAAATTCCAATTTTATTAGGATTAGACTTTTTAGAGCAAATATCACCATATAATCTTACAAAAGATTATCTTATGTTTCAGTATGATGGAAACAACTACAAAGTTTCAAGGAATAGAAACTAGTCCATTTAGTATTTATATTAATATCGAAATTATATATAAAGAATATCATACAATCTCCTATCATGCCTTTATTGATACTGGTTCTGCAATAACATTAGCACAACCTTATGTATTTCCAGAACATTTATGGCAAAAAACTAAAGATTATAAACTTGGAATTGATATTACAGGAAATACAACCAAATATGATCTTATTACAGAAAAAGTACAAATACAAGTTCAATCCAATCTACTTCAAATAGCTAAAATATTTCAATCCATTACTCATGGATGTGATATTTTATTAGGAAATGATTGGTTAACAAAGTATTATCCTTTAAGTATTGGTTCTCAATATATTCGTTTAACAACTCCATGTAATCACAAGATTATATGTCCTCGACTTCAGCAAGCCTTTAAATGGAAATCTTCACCCTTAATTCCTCGCACAGCGAACCGTGGTGAGATTATAGAAAAAGAACCCATTAGAAAAAATAAAGAAACTTCCCTTATTGAATTTGTTGCAACCCCACAAGAAATAATTTTCTTATTAGAAAAATGTATAGGAACAAATCCTATAGAAAAATGGGAGAAAAATGGTATTTATGCTTTAATAAATCTAAAACATGATATACCAATAAGAAGTAAAAGAATGTTTTATAATGAAGAAGATGAAAAAGAATTTGATATACAAATAAAAGAATTACTAGATAAAAAACTTATTAGACCAAGTAAAAGTCCTTATAGCAGTCCAGCCTTTATGGTTAGAAATCATGCAGAAATAAAACGAAATAAACCAAGAATGGTAGTTAATTATAAAAAGCTTAATAAAGCAATAGAATTTGATGGATATTTAATACCCAATAAAGAAATTCTTATCAATAGTATAAAAGGAAAAACATGGTATTCTAAATTTGATTGTAAATCAGGATATTGGCAAATAAAAATGCATCCAAAAAGTATTAAATATACAGCTTTCAGTACACCAAAAGGACATTACGAATGGTTAGTCATGCCATTTGGACTTTGTACTGCCCCTCAATTATTTCAAAGAAAAATGGATGATATGTTTAAAGATTTAAGACATTTTTGTTTAGTATACATTGATGATATAATTATTTTCAGTAAAAGTTTAGAAGAACATTATAAACATATAAAACAATTTTTATTAAGATGTTTTAAACATGGACTTATGTTGTCAAAAGAAAAATCAGATATAGCAAAAAAGAAAATAGATTTCTTAGGATTTTCTATAACAAAAGGAGAAATTGAATTACAACCACATATAGCGGAATCTTTATTAAAATTTCCAGATAGATTAGAAAGTAGAAAAATGGTCCAACAATTTTTAGGACACGTTACATATGCTAGTGATTTTATTAAAGAATGCTCAAAAAAGAGAAAAGTATTACAAGACAAATTAAAAGGTGATAAGCCATGGATTTGGACAAATATAGACACAAAAGCAGTACAGGAAATAAAGGAATACTGTAAACAATTACCAAAGTTACCCTTACCAGAAGAAAACGAAGAATTATTATTAGAAACAGATGCCTCAGATGATTATTGGGGAGCAATATTAAAAAGTAAAGATGGTAAGAAAATATATGGATATGCTTCAGGAACATTCAAAAAGACAGAAAAGAATTATCATAGTAATGAAAAAGAATTATTAGCTGTAAAATATGCTATAGAAAAATTTGAATTAGTTTTATTACCAAAAAGATTCACAGTTAAAACTGATAATACTCAAGTAAAGTCTTTTATTACAAAAAATTATAATGGAAAATTAGCTCAAAGAAGGAAAATGGGATGGCAAGAATATTTTACTAACTTCAATTTTGATATTGAGTATATTCCAGGAAAAGATAACGTATTGGCAGATTTATTAAGTAGACCATTAACTAAAGAAGAAGATTAACCATTTCTTTGCAGATATAAAGAATGGAAAGAAATTCAGAAAGAGTTGTAAAACTCACTGCAGAGAAAAAGGAAGTAATGGAATCTATGAAAAAGGCTATATCTCGTCTTCTAGAAATAGATAATGAGATTAGTCAGATTTCAATGAATTATGCACAGGCGCTTTTGCGTCAAAAGGAATCTAAGGAAGAAAGCACTAGTTCTCAAAAAATGACTGTTCTTGGTACTACAGCCAAGAAAGAACTAGAGCAAGAAATTTCGAGAAATATGATGATCAGAAGATCTGTTCAATATTTGGACAATCCTGAATCATCACAGGAAGTAAATTCGAGAAATATGGGAACCTCTTCAATTGGGAATATTAATTCTCGATTGATAACTCCCAGAGATATTTCAGTATCATCCCAGCAATGGAATGATGATGAGAGATCTCAATTAAATAATACAGAAATTCGGAAGCAATGGGAAGCAGACTTTTTTAAAGCTCTGCAATATCTAGCAAAGGTTACTAATGCAGTCGGAATTAGCACTATTCCGATCAACAACACATACAACAAAGCAATCATCAGAAAAGGAGCAGATCCAAGAACAGTTCAAAAACTTTATCGTTTTGGACTAGTTCATACCATCTATCCAGGAGAAAACCTAGAAGAAGTACAGCAACTCCCAGCAACAGTTAAATCTCAAATTGAGATATTTAATGGAATTACAAAATTCAATAAAATTTATGTTCGTATTTTTAGCATTATTCCTGAGTGGGATGATGTTAAGAATGTTGAAATTCCTTCAGAAACCTTCATCAGAATGGGTACTACCAAACAAGAACTTATTCCAGATGAACAGAAGACTTTTAATATACACCCATTAATCCTTAAAAATATTCCAGAAATGAGAATGAAGACCATTGAAGCAAATGTTCGTGGACTTAGAGAAATTTTAACAGATACTAAAAAGTATTATACTATTTTTCAAGATAATATTTTGATCACCAATCCAGCTACAGAATGGCATCAAAAGTATCTTCTTGAAGGATACCTCGACACAATAATTGAAGGAAGTCTACCAATGGCAGAAACGACTAAAGAACTTTTCAGAAAGCAGATAAAAAAGGAATCTCCAGCCGAAAGCAAAAGCTCGCGACAAGGGCTAGTGGAGCTGGACCCCCTTTGAAGAAAATCAAGAAATAATTGAAGAAAGAAAACAAAAATGTAAACGTAAGCCATGATGTAATAGAGCAATAATAGATTGCAATAATGTAGTCCAATAATGTAATAGAGGCAAGGGTTCAACCTCTATAAAAACCCAATCACTCTTCTGTAAAACGCACGGCTGAAAAACAAAAAACTTAAGTTTAGTTTTTGTATAAGCTTTTGGCCTACTCATCGTTTGTAAAATCTTTCTTTTAGTAATGAAATTCTAATTTCAGAAATCTTTCTTTCTGAGTAACCATAGTACTTAGCAGTTTGCAATCCATTAAGAAATATAGAAAGTTATTTTCGATATACTAAGAGAGTCAGATCACTCCTATACCACAAATTCTCATCAGAAAATTCACATGTCTACAACTTTGCTGTTAGCTGAATATAGTTCAGTAGTCTCTCCTGATGTTACCAAGCCCGTTTTAAGATGAAAAAAGGGCAAAAGGGTATAAACTTGGAGACGATCAACTTAGCCCAGAACGTCAATCGTCTAAGGGTGAGCTGTTATCAGAAATCGTTGATAGCAGGAGTCTAGCAGCATTGAAGGAAGCATAGTGGACCACTGAAGGAGACTTAAAGGTATAACGAAACCCTGATCTCTGTTAGTAATGGTTATAATTTTCAATTCTATTTCTTAGTTGGATATTGCATGCTAAGAAAATGGTGAAAAGAAAGAATATTCTAAAACATGAAATTGTTTAGATTATTTTATTTGTTATGGATAAATTAAAACAACGAATTAGAAATTTACAAACAACTATAAATGATATACATATATATAATCGATTATTAAAAGAACAATTAAAACAAGAAGAAAAGCTAAATAGATTTATAATAAGATTAAATCTAATTCCTACATATAATATAGAAGAAAGAATAGAAAATTTAAAATATATAATTAAATTAAATGCATCCAGAATTCAAATAATAAAGGATAAAATAAATAGAATTCCTTTAGGATGAATATATTAGAATATTTTAATTCAAAAGATTTAAGTGAAGAAAGAGAAATAAATTTCGTAATTAATGATATGAATATGATAAAAAATAATATCAATCTTAATTTTCAACAAAATTTAGATATAATAGGAACTACAAATCTAGAAAATAGCATAAAAACTCAAATCATTGATAATTTATTTAAAGATAATTTTGTAAAAAATACTATTATATCTGAAATAATAGAAACTTGTCAAGAAATAAATAAAAATACAAATAATATTAATTTTAGAAGAAGAAGACATTAATTCTATAAGGTATATCGGCTGCAATATAGACCTGCGGGCTACTGGTTTCCAAAGGATAATTTATTTATCATGGTCTTCTGCCACGTACCTTTTAGAAATAAAAAAGTAAATAACAAAGATAAATTAAAATCATTTATAAAACTTTAAAACTTACCTTACTTATTTTTATTTTTGAAAGAAAACGATCCGTAACGAATTCCGACCCTTTATTGGTATCAGAGCCATATACTAAAATAAAAATAAGAAAAACTTTATAAAATGTCATACATAGTAAGTTTTATCATTAAAGAAAATATAGATAAAATCTTAAAATCAATTTATGAAATGACAGGAAAAATAAAATATTATAAGGAAAAAATTAGGAAAGCAAGAAATGAGTGTACATATATGGAAATAAATAATATATATGACATAAAAGAAGAATATGGATTACCTAGATTACAAGAGATAAAAAATGAATTAATTTCAATAAAAAATGAGTTAGAAGCTGATATAGAAAAAATGAAAAATGAAATAAATCTAGCCAGTCAAGACATAGAAAATATATAAATGAATATTGAACAAAATATTAAAAAACAAGAACAATATATAGCAGAATTAATTAAAAGAATAAATTATCTAAAGAAAATAAATGCAAACCCAAGAGTAATAAAATTATTAAAAGATGACCTAAAATTTTCTAAACAAAAATTACAAAATATAATACAAAATTAAACAAGATGACTAGTATAATAGAAAAATTTGGCGAATATTTAAGCTTATTAAATCTAAATTCAGAAGAAAATATTAACGAAATAATAACCGAAATGAATGAACAACTTGAAGCTTTATATAATAACGAAAATGAATATCAATCTCAAGAAGATATATCAGAAAATTTTAGACGAATATCTTTACAAGAAATGCATAGAAAAGAAAAATTAATTGTAAAAATAAGAATTGCCTTAATAAATATTAGAAATGATCTTAGAAGACAACAATAAAAGAATAAGGAGTAAAAGGAAAATTTGCCATAGACAAAGTCTTTTGTCTTTAGCAAAAGTGGTATATTTAAAAATGATAGTAGAAAGATGGGTAGAAATGAAAAGATCCCTACTTTTATTTAGGTTTGTCTGTTGTTATTTTAATATAGGCTTTTTGTAATCCAAAGGCTCGATTTTGTGCATGTGGGCTTCGGCATGCAAATTCTTACCCAATCTGGGCCAACTCGGATGGATATAACTATTTTTTAGTTTTTTAACAAATTTTATTTTTTAAAACAAAAATAAGGGGAAAAAAACAAGCAGCAACCAGACGCGGGCATGATGCAGCCGCCATATCCCCCTAAAGAAAAGGTGTCACGCCATTGGGAGGCTTTGAATACTCATGGTAATGGTACGGCTCTACTTGGTTGAGTGCAAGATTTGCCATCCAATCTGCAACCGAATTGGCTAATCTGTAAACATGTCTCACACGAATATTCCAGTCCTTCGACATTAACGCCATGATTCACCAAATTAAATCAAAATTAGAAATAATATATGGGCTACCTTTGCACTAAGTTTGAACCACAGACATGTTATCAATTTGAAACTCAATATCACACCACCCTCTAGACCGAAGTTCTTGGAGACCATACAATACCACCCAAAGCTCCGCAGCATAGGCATTAACAACAACTATATTAGCTATAAAATCACTATGCCAAACTCTCCTTACATCAATAGCTATAGATACTCAAACTTCATTTAAAGGTCCCATCAGTATTGATAATAACCATGTTATCACTCGCACATTCCCAGCCCACAAGAGCAGCCCTACATTCCTTAATATCTCTCGTAACAGTGGCAGCATCAAAATTGGGTTTTAACCATGGTTGTAAAATCTAGATTGGATCAATTGGTTCAACCAGATTAATCCTGAGCTGATCTCTTTTGCGGACTGGTTCATCATTAAAAATCTCTCTAATTAATATCTAGCTGGAAATCGATGAAACAAATGATTGAATTGTAAATCGAATCAAACTGATTTTAAAGTTATCCAGTTTGAATTGGACAAAGGAAAAATTAAAAAAATTTACAATTAGCATGGGATGGCATTAAAATTGCGTTATAACCATGGTTGTAAAATGCAAACCAGCTCGGACAGTTCGATCGGATTAACCATGAAGCAATCTCTTTTTTAGGCTGGTTTATCATTAAAAGCATCTCTAATTAATACTCGACCAGAAACTGATGATTAATATATTGACTAGTAAACTGATTTCTAAACAACTGAGCAACTCACCATTGGTTTATCCTTCTTTTTAAGGTTTTCACATATAATTTCTTCATTTGCTTCCATGTATTTCAAAATTAAAGCCTAACATTTTGTTTATGTAATACATAAAATACATAAATTAATGCAATATCTCATTTTCTTTTGACATTATTAAATTAATATCTCTAGTTAAGAGAAAAATATATGCACCTTTTGTACGGTAAAAATCTTTGAACAGCGAAAGCAAAAATCTCATTTCATGTCACTTACTAAACTTTTATTCATGAGCAATAGATGCGAAATAAGAGCGAATATTTCACGATCTACAAACCTCTTGAAAATTGCAATTTTATGAAAAAGAGAAAAGAATGCTTAATTCTTTTTCAAAAGAGTGCATGAGATTCTAGCAATACAGTCAGTAACCTTGAATCTGATTTTTGATCCATGTGTATAGAAATATACTAGAGTTCATTTTTTAGTATAACTCAGACTATTTCTAAGATAGAATTCGACAATTCTAATTAGATAAAAATACTTATATATTTATTTAATTGGAACTTAGCCAATACAAAGTCATGCACATATTCAAACTCTATCATCCCAATACAAAGTCATGCACATATTCAAACTCTATCATCTACCATTCGTATATGACGAAATAATTTTCAATTACAATATATAGTCATACAGGCAGATAGATTGTGCAACCAGTATACCTAGAGAGCACAATTGCTATACACCAATTAAGGATACATAGCATTTCGAAAAACAAGATTCTCTTTTTCATGGTTGCCTAATCCTAGATTGTCTTTTCACATTCACTGTTTTAACCCATGATCTCATTAAATAATTTTTATATTCACTATTATATCTATACTCTTAAAAATTAAAATAGGCATGCCGGTGAATCACGAAACAATTGAATGTGATTAAAAAGCTATCTTTCCTTCTTACTATATGCCATCTATCATAATCCAGCTCACTTTTTTAGCTAAATTTGCTAGGCCGAATTTTTTTCATGGTCTCTTGGAGACTAACTAACCTAGTCACACCGAACCATACTTTTAGGATAAGTTAAGAGTTTTAATGATCGAAATTCAAATAGAATCTCACACTTGAAAAAGTTGAGATTGATTATATTAAATTTTCATCCATTGGTCGACTTAAGTGCACATGATATGAAACATGTATCATGGTGTTCTTTCATTCTCTTAATTGAGCACATATCTCATAAAATATATATAATATTATATTGAAGCGTAAGGTTACGGGGCATCAAAGCATTCGACTTTAGTCCGCTTAATTAGAGACTATTTTTAACTTTTAGATAGAACATGATAATTACATTTAACTTACTATAGGACATGCGCCCTGCGTATGGCAATAGATGCATCTCATTCGTTGCCTTGTCGGAGGATTCTAGTGATTGAATTTTGACCAGTGCGTGATTTTTAAGGTTTGTGATCTTAATAATGCGATAAAAAATTTTAAATCCTACTTACTGTTTAGACACTTACGTCTACTACTCTAATCACAATGTACATATACACAATTTTGAATATATATATATATATATATATATATATATATATATCATACAAACAAAAAAAATTACTTTAGTGTTACATGCATCTTATTTAGATCTACCATTTTATATATAAAATTGATATCCAATTTTGAGTCACCTGCTAGAATGCAAAATTAAAGTCTCTGATGCTAATGTTGGAAAAAACTAAGTACACATGCATAGTAAATTTGATATAATTAATTATATCAATCAGTTATAAAAAAATATATATTTATCTCTTACGGTGCATAAATTTTTGAATAGCTAAAGCAATAATCTTATTTCACGTCATTGGTTAGACTTTTATCCATGAGAAACTGAGGTAGGATAAAAGCAATGATTCTACTGTTTAAAAATCACTTGAAAGTTGTGAGTTTATGAGAAGAAAAAAAATTTAATTCTTTTTAGGGAAAATGTATAGAATCCAGGCAATGTAGTTAGTAATTTTGAATCTGATTTTTGATCCCCTGTATTTAGAAATATATTAGGGTCTTTTTTTCAGTATAAATCAAACTTTTCTGATATAGGATTGGACAATTCTAATTAGAGAAAGATATTTATATCTTTATTTCATTGGAACTTATCTAGTACTATATAGTTATGGGATATTCAAACTCTATAATGTTTTTTATCCAGTACAGTTTTTACAACCTTGGTTTTAACAAAATCTTTTGGTAATATATTACTTTTTATTAACTGATAATAATCAATCCAACCCAAGTAAACCTATCCGATTCATACGTTACACACAGATTTGACCTAATTTGTTAATAATTCAAATATAATCCGATTTATTTGACTCTAAAAATTCAGATCGAGTGACGAATTTACCTGTAAAAAAAAAAGAAAGAAAAGTAAACAATAAGAAAACCGTTGCTTTGCTGCACCTGTTCAATTTGGGACTTTTTTAAAAATAATGTGTTTTAAAAATTTATTTTGAGAGATGGTGTGTGGGTAAAAGTATTTGGAAAAATGGGGTGGAGAGACCTATTCCCGCAGCCTGTCATTGCGGGAATAGGACGGACACGGTGAACGAAAATTGCAGGAAACGAGACTGGGATCCACTTTCTATTCCCTCAATCTGTCGTTGCGGTAATAGACATGGGCCCCACTCTCTCTCTCTCTCTCTCTCTCTCTCTCTCTTGTCCAACCACTCTCACTCACACACACACTCTCTCACTCTCCCTCTTTCATTCACTCTCTTAATATTTTTCAAAATATCTTACTTAATTGTATAATTAATTATCTATACAATCTTACAAATAAATAAAAAATATTTTTAAAAATAATGTGAGGTAAAAATAAAAAATTTCAAGTCAAAATTATTTCAAAAATAAAATTTAAAATAACTCATGGTTATTTATGGGTCAAAAAATTTTAAATGACACATTATGCTGTCTCATTACGGGCAATTGGTAAGAATTTATTATTTAAATTTTTTTTATTAAATTTTTATATTTTAATACAAAATAATACCTAATTTTTCAAAAAAATATTAATATTAATATTTGAATTGTTGTGACGCATTATACGAATAAAATATATTCACAGACAAAACTTTGATCCGAGTCTAATGCCTGTAAATGTTAAGCAAAAATGTGTAGTTAATTGTAATATTTAAAGTTTTGCCTGTGAATATATTTTATTCGTATAATGCGTTATAACAATTCAAATATAAATATTAATATTTTTTTGAAAAATTAGGTATTATTTTGTATTAAAATATAAAAATTTAATAAAAAAATTTAAATAATAAATTCTTACCAATTGCCTGTAATAAGACAATATAACGCGTCATTTAAAATTTTTTGACCCATAAATAACCATGAGTTATTTTAAATTTTATTTTTGAAATAATTTTGACTTGAAATTTTTTATTTTTACCTCACATTATTTTTAAAAATATTTTTTATTTATTTGTAAGATTGTATAGATAATTAATTATAGAATTAAGTAAGATATTTTGAAAAATATTAAGAGAGTGAATGAAAGAGGGAGAGTGAGAGAGTGTGTGTGTGAGTGAGAGTGGTTGGACAAGAGAGAGAGAGAGAGAGAGTGGAGCCCATGTCTATTACCGCAACGACAGGTTGCGGGAATAGAAAGTGGACCCCAGTTTCGTTTCCTGCAATTTTCGTCCACCGTGTCCGTCCTATTCCCGCAATAACAGGCTGCGGAAATAGGTCTGTCCACCCCATTTTTTCAAATACTTTTACCCATACACCATCTCTCAAAATAAATTTTTAAAACACACTATTTTTAAAAAAGTCCCGTTCAATTTTTAATCTTAATTCCCACCATTCTGTTAGGACTAAATCACTGCCATTGCCCGTACTTCAAACGTTTCCATTATTTCATTAAACTTCTATACAGTATTTAAGTATAGACTATAGTTAATATTTGAGCTAATTATATAGTACTAATTTTGGGAATTCATTTAAAAGTAAAAACGCATTGAAAATATATTTGATCTTAAAAAAGTAATTTGCGATTTTAATTTTGTACAAATAGTTTTTGAGTTTAATAAACAATTTAATTCTAAGAAAATTGTAAAAGCTCACTGATTAAAAATATTAATCTTATTTTATAGTTGTTTGATTGATAGTTTTAATTTAAAAAAAAATAACGATGGTCACATATGTGATATGATCCATTAATAGTCCTAACATATTTCAATCTGATCCGATCCGTTTGTCGGGTCTAAATCCAAGTATGATCATATTTGAGCTGTGAAATTAATGTGTTAAAATTGTTGAAGTTTTTTTCTTTAATATTCAAAATTTCAGAACCATGTGAGATTAGTATTCAAAATTAAGAAAAAGTAGTATATCTTTATATCTTTTAAATATGTAATAATTTTTTTTTTTTAGGTTAAAAAGTCCTCTTTATATCTTTCATTTACAAAACATATGGCCCACAAGATAATGATAGCAACAACAGTTCAAAAGTTCTACAGAAATTTAATGCAACAGCTATTTAGATTTTTGGAGCACGGTAAATGCACATAACACTAACATAACTAAAGAATAAAGATAATTACCTTTTGCTTTTTGCTTAACAATTGGGCTGGATCATGCTAACTCATTAAAAATATTTAATTTTGAGTTGTAAAAAGGTATATTATACTTATTATATAACAATAATAAAAATATATTATAAAAAAATTTAATATCTTAATAAATGATAAATTTTTTATAATAATTATAAAATTTTATTTATATATATATTTTGTAATGTTTTAACTTATATAAATAATGAAAATTTATACACAAATAAGTTGGACTAATAAATAAACTTTATTGTTCAAAAGCGTAATTTCTTACGCAGAGGGGAGGGGGAGGTGCAGTAGTTATAAGCAACAAATAACTGGTGGGGGAAGAAAACTAAAATACAAAAGCGAACAAAACAGGAGTCCCAGTCCCAGCAGTCCACCAATAAGTACAGCCCACCTCAAAAAACATGAATTCACCCAAAAGCAGATTCTCTTTTCCTTTCGATAGCTTTCCTTTAAAGCGAACAATACTCTCTAGTTATAACGTCCAACAACATTTCCTCCAAAACCCATTCTTTCCTCTCACGTTTGATCTTTCAGATCCAAACGCATCGCTTCTCTATATAATTTCTTGTTTCTCAATAAACGAACATAAAAACTCAAAGATGTGCTGCGGGGGAAAGATGTGCATGCTCTGCACCTGTGTGGTACTGACGGTGATTGCAATCGGATTGGTGTTTGGATTCGGAGTTTTCAAGAATGCTTTTCACAAGTTCAAGGATACAATTCATGTCGATGATTTCAATTCCACGGGAAGGCCTTTCTTGGTTTCTCCTCCTCCTCCTTTCTAGTTTCTTTTCTTATTCTGTGAATCCATCTTTTTATTTCCATGGTTAGGGATCTGTGATTATTTTGTTCGGAATTTATGTCATATGTTTCTTTTAGTATTATTCTGATTCGCTTAATTGGGTATCTGCGATTTCTGAAGCCTCACCCAATCTGTTTCCTTTCCCAGGTTTCTTTAATTCCTTTTTTTTTTTTCCATTGTCATTCTGTATAGAACAATCTCTTCCTTTTCGGGGAAAAAAAGTTTTTAAAAATTGATAATTATTGGTGATTATGATCCCCGATATTACCGTTGGCGATGCTCAGCTGCAGCCGCAGAGGATGGGTGGGGAACGTTGTTAACGGAACATCACCATCTCAAATATTTCTATTATTTTTTTAATAAATTATTTATATTATTATTAATTATGCTAACTAATTAAAAAAATACTTCGGGAAATGTGATTGGGCAGGCAGCTGTGGCTTTTGGTTTCCCGGGATGGGCATGTGTCATTAGACAAATCAAAATCAAATCCGTAGAGGACTGCACTGTTCATCCTAAGATAGTATTTGTTAAATTCGTTCATATAAAAAATTTTCAAATAAAACTAAAATATTTCTTTTAAAGTAAGATATAAAATATTTAAAAAAATATTTAAAATAAAATTGAAAAATATTTTAATTTTTTTTAATTTTTTATTAAATTTTTTAGAATAAATTAAAAATATTTTTTTTCTTTAATTTCTTATTTATTTTTTTATTTTAAAAAATTAAAATATACATATATTGGTCTTATATCAAGATATATATATATATCTTGAAATATCAAGATATAGATAATTAAAATAAAAATTTGTGGGATATTTTTTTTTAATAAACGTTTGAAAAGGTCAGAAAAGTCAGAATGATTTTATTTTCTTTCTATTCTGATCTTTTCAAGGTTAATAAATACTACCTAAAATCGTAACTCAAATCTTGCTCAGAGAAAAAATAGGCGAAGACAAAAAGTTAAAAAGGTTAATATAATATATAAATTTGCCAACATGGTATAAAAAAATGATGCCTATAATAATATTACCAATGCAAGATTCATATTAATAAAAAATTTATCCTAAAATAATTAAATTCAAGTATAATAATATTTAAAATAAAAGTGTAACAACTAAAATTAGTATCTAGAACAATGAGAGACCTACAAAAATGTAAGGAAAAAAAAAAGATTTGCATATAAATATGATGTATTCTAGTGAATAAAAAATTGTCGAAATAGTTACTCAGTTTATTGTCTCATTGTTTAACTAGCAGAGTCAAATATTTAGATTTTATCATTTCTAATATATTTTTACTCGAATCAATATAACGATCGATTTTCGATTTTTTCGAGTTGAAACCGATCGATTCAATATGAGTTTCAAAATTTTTATTGGTACACACAATATGAAAACATAATTTTTTATTTTGGTGAAATGTGAGAAAATTTCATCAAGATTAATTCATTATCTCTGACCGCAACCTTTCCCAACCAGGTGAGCTTTATAAGTGAGTACGTTATATTTCATAGCAGGTTTAAACAAAGTTAAGGTTGTCATGCACGAACCTCAGAACTCTTTAGCACCAATTGTTGCTGATAAACCGCGAATAATTTGGACACTTTACCTTTCACATCCAAAAACATTTTACCTTTTGATTTCAAATTATGTACCTCAAAAAAACTTCATAGTATTGGTTGCTGCAATTATGTGAGATTCATCATTCTTCACTTTTTCTGTATTCCTTTCAAGTGTTTTTAATAGTCTAGTAATAATTTGTCTTGATTTTAGTTTCACTTAGAATATATTTTGATCTTAGGTTCATGTTAAATGAAACAGTGACTATTTTCCATCCCCTTCATCAAAAAATGGAAAGAAAGAAGCTTTAAATTAAAAAAAAAAAGTTGTTATTGAACATGTAGAAAAGAAAGTTTAAATGTATTGAGAGAGAAAAGAAAGAAACAATACATGAAGACAGCAAAATTCCAATAAATGTATTGAGACAGAAGAAAGAAAAAAGAAGTGAAGACAGTAAAATTCAAGTAACAGCATGTACATGTAGAAACAGGCACCATCCTATTTTGGACTGATAATTGGCAAAATTCATATCTGAATTTTAACGTTTTTACGCGTTAAATTTATATTTTCAAAATTATATACATATTTATACATTAATTTTTTATATTTTTTAAATTATATATTTAATTTCTGAACTTATCTATTAGAATATATTATATCCAAATGAACGGTAAAAATAATAATATTCCGTTAAAATATACGCGACTTTAATAAAATGTATATTACACTATTATTTGTACCGTTTATTTTATATTTAATATATTTTTTTTAAAAATTTAAAATTTAATATATAATTTTAAAAATATAAAAATTCGATATATAAAATCGTTAAAATATAGAAAATAAATTACCGAGTTTTTCGTAGATAACTTAAAATTGTGGGATGATACAGTTGCAGTTGGGAAAAATAAAGTATTTATGTGTACAAATTATTCGCAGTTTACCGGAAAAAATAGATGTCAGGTCGATAATTTTTGAATGAGTTTTGAGTTAAAAATTAAAGAAAAATTGGCCAAAGGGAGAAAAAAAAAAATTGCATTCCCATCCTATTACATGCTATAAATTTTCCTTCAGCCACTTCTAAATAGGTTTTCCCGGGACCAAATCGTAAATTAGGGCACACAGAAGTAAAATCTTGCCTCTGCCGATTCTAGCCGTTGCGTTGTTTTCCGGGATCCAACAAAATCATGGCTAACACTACCGGTTCGTAAAAATTTCTTATGCTATCTCGAATTTACTATTTAGAAGAGAATTCGAGAATGAGTACGAGTACAACTTTTAATTATTATTTTTTTTTTTTTTGCAGCGACGGCGAGGTCGTTTCTTCAAGTTGCTGCAACAGAAGAGGTTGCTCCGCCTCTTCGAGTTGTTCAGATGGAGGGACTGGTATTTCTCTGAATTGTTCTCTCCCTCTGTTTATTCACCACTACCGGACTTCGATTAAGACCCCTAAAAATGGCCGGATATTAACCTCCGATGAGCAGGTTATTTTGAAGATAATTAAACATTGTAAAGAGTTCTCTCCATCTCTGGTCACCGGTCAACTTCTTGGGTTGGATGTTGGCAGCGTTCTCGAAGTTACCAACTGTTTCCCTTTTCCGGTAAGTTAAAATCTTTTTTGTTCTTTTCGTTGATAATTGGTGGTTCTTTATCTTGATTTCTTTGATAATTGTGTGCAGATTCGAGAGGAGGATGAAGAGATCGAAGCTGATGGTGCCAATTACCAGCTTGAAATGATGAGATGCTTGAGGGAGGTTAATGTTGACAATAACACAGTTGGATGGTGAGTTTGATTTATTACTGGCCTTTAATTTTCCAACTATTTGACTTACTTGGTCTCTCATGTTTTAGTTAGCCGTTCTTTTTATGCTCCTCCTTTCCACTTTGAAACTCTCATCATAATCATGATCTTCAATGGTGCACAATGAAACAAAACATAAAGTAGATTAGAGTAAAAGGTAAACACCATGGTTACTTGTAGAGATGCTTTGATACATGTATGCCAATTGATAGGAACACGCATCCAATTGGTGATCCGTTATTTTCTTTTTCTCCCAATTCCAGGTATCAATCAACATTATTAGGTTCATTCCAAACTGTTGAATTGATAGAGACTTTTATGAATTATCAGGTACGTTACTTCTCTTTTTTCTGCCTCAATATGGTGTGTTGCGTGCAACTTTATTGTTATTTTGTTTGTGTCTTCAATACAGTTTTCTTTTAGTTTGATTTTTTTGGCCGGAACATTTTAAACTTATGAGAAATTGAGAAAAAATGCCAAATATTTCTAGTTTGTGAAAACTTACTAATCTTTATAAAAGGATAAATTACCTAGTTCAGAAATATTTGCATGGAATTTGATGGAATTGCTCTAGTCTGCAAGTTCTTGTGAAGATATACGAAGAACCCTTTTGAAATCAGATTGTTAGTGGTGTTGTTGGTTTGTACCTCTTGCAAATCCATTGGTTTGTCAAGTTTGTGCAACATATTTTCAGAGTATTTGGTTAGCTCTGCAGTTGTATTTTGGACGTCAGCTTCCATCTTATATATCAAGCCAGTGTTGGGATGATGCATATCTTTTTCCACTCATAAGTTGAGCAACAGGGCCACTGGAAATTGCTAAGATTTTATGCGACCGCCCTTAGCTTTGACTAATTGCAAGTGAATGGGCTGTTAAAATACAAAACCCTAAGCTTTGCATCAAGCTGTTCCATCTAACAATCACAGGAGTTCTCTGCTCAAGCCTTTTTTTTTCTTTTTATTGTTTTGAAAATCGGTGAGGTAATATGCTGTTATCTAATGGGACTTAGTTTGGTTGTGTGTATTGGTAGAATTGCAGATGCATCTTTGAGTCTCTGAAATGTTTCTATTTATCCTTGAAGTTTTATTATGTTCTTTTGAGTCCCTTAATATTCATTTTATACAACTTGGGCGCTGATAAATTCTTTGGAGTTGGCTCTGGTGAAATTTGGCTACATTGTGTATGATTGATCATCCACCACTGGCATTGGAAATAATTTTTGCTGAACATTTGACAAA
The DNA here is from genome assembly GCA_037975025.1 of Excoecaria agallocha. NCBI lineage: Eukaryota > Viridiplantae > Streptophyta > Magnoliopsida > Malpighiales > Euphorbiaceae > Excoecaria > Excoecaria agallocha. The sequence continues at coordinate 30,570,607 of CM075821.1, read as the reverse complement.
AATAGCATTCTGGGTAAAGATGCACTTAATATTTAATTGAATTCTATTTCATAAGGGTGCTTAAGTTTTATCCTAAACTTAATTTCATTTATCATATTTTTATGCCTGGCATCTTATTGATCATGTAATTTGATCAAAGTGCTGGATCTTCTTTTTTATTTTTCAATGGTTCTTGGTGATTGCAGGAAAATATTAGTCGATGTGTGTGTATAATTTACGATCCTTCAAGATCCAATCAGGGTGTCTTGGCCCTCAAAGCCTTGAAGCTTTCTGATGCCTTCATGGATCTGTACCGCAATAACAATTTTACTGGCGAGAAGTAAGGATATTTCCTGTTGCGAATATATATGCATTAGTCAATTATATTAAGCAAATTTGTTTTGATGTTGATTTTGCTCCTTTAGGTTGAGAGAAAGAAATTTGTCCTGGGTGGATATATTTGAGGAAATTCCTGTGAGCTTCTAATCTCATCTGTATTTATATTCCATTCTCCAAAAAATATATTAACATTTACTTGCTCACAAAATTATATTACATTTTAATTTACTGAAAGAGGTTGCTCTATTTGCATTTGGACAAATTCTTGGTAGATCAAAGTTTCAAATTCTACACTTATCAGTGCCTTCATGACTGAGCTAGAAGCTGATTCGCCTGTCACCCAGGTCAGATATATACTTTTTTTTGATAAGTTCCTATGATTGTAAACTTCCTTCATCATAACCGGGTTCTCTAATTTCTTGTATTAGTGCGACTATGATCGCTTGCAATTATCGGCCAACCCATTTTTGGAGAGGAATGTTGAATTTTTGGTTGAATGCATGGATGAATTGTCCATGGAGCAACAAAAGGTTAGTTGTCTTCTTCCTCTCTGATATTCCAGTTCTGAGTCAGCCTGTTTGTATGATGTGGAAAATTCAATTTTTTTTTTTCAGTTCCAATTTTACTACCGAAACCTTGCACGTCAGCAAGCCCAGCAGCAAGCATGGCTTCAGAAGAGAAGGTAAAGTGGGAATACTATCAGAAAATTTGCCCCCGAGTGATTTTTTCAGTTTTAAGTGCTTAATTGAAATAAATTTTTGTTTGGGAATTAATCTGGAAGAATATCAGGGACAGGAACAACTGTAGAAAGTATGGAGGCTTGGCAATTAGAAATTTGCATTTGTGCATGCCTAGTTCTCAATTATCCTTTATTTATTTATTTTTATTTCTATCCAGTAATTTGAAACCTGAAAATAGTTTTGAGCTTCATTCTTAAAATATGGTAATGTATTTTAAAATTTTGCAACAGAATTTTAAGACCAATTTAGCAAGTTGTTGATTATCAAAAAAAAAAAAGAAAAAGAAAAGAAAAAGCGAGTGATTAGTTAATGTATACATAATCACGTAGCTGCTTTTACCAAACCAGCCAAGTAATCATGTGCTGCTGCCTATGATTTTAACTTGGTGAATCATTTGGAGTTACAGAGTGTAGTATGCAAATTATTAATTGCTATATGACAAACTCATTTTATTATGTAAAAATGGTTGAAAAAAAAATTGTGTAGTGAAGACAGAAATTAGATTAAAATTGTGAGATGAATTAAAATTTAGATAGCCATTCTTTTTGAAGTATAAAACAATGTCTTACTTTTTATCAGATGATGAAAAGCAGGGGAGAATTGTAGTTAAAGCTTGTAGTTTCAGGTCATAATATAGGTGCAGTTTCTTAGGTATGCAAAAATTAATAAATCATCTTTGCCTTTTATTGTATTTGAAACTTTCACTATACACATATTAGTATTAATATTGACATAGTAATTATTACCTTTATTATGGTACAGCATACTGAAAAAATATATAATCATATGATATTCTAGTATTTTCCTATGTTACTTATTTTTGAAACCTTTAAAGTTATAACATAGCAGTATTATTGCATGTTACTTTTTCTTTAAAACCTTGGATATCACATGTTCTGTCTATTAAGCCCTAGTGAATAACCTTGGAATTTCACTAATAACTAGTTGCGCACTATACTCACTGTTAAAGAAACTGAGGTGTAAAACAATAGGGAGGGGAGGGGGGGGGGGGTGGTGGGGGGTCCGTTGCTTTCTTTGAGTTAATAAATGGCATGAAGGTTAAGAATTAAATAGAAATGGAAGAAATTGTAAAAGAACTGGGTTTGACCTGTTTAAACAGGTTGGGCACAGGACAGATGGCAAATACTGATTTAGCTTCTAGTCTGGTTTTAAACCCTGCGGTGTTCTATTAGATTAGGATAATTGTTGTGTTGCCTGTTGATTGAATTTTTATTTATTTATTGTTTTCTTTAATCATTCTTCGGTTTTTATTTTGTATTATTTCCATTCCAAACAAGGATCCTATAATGTTTGTAGATCGGAGAACATGGCACGTAAAGCTGCAGGAGAGGAGCCTATGCCTGAGGAGGATCCTTCAAACCCTATCTTTAAGCCAATCCCTGAGCCATCTCGATTGGATAGCTTCCTTATCACCAATCAAATTGGTAACTTTTGCAATCAAATCAACGGGTATGTAATTGAAAGGAATGAATCTTTTCATGCTGTCTCTGTTTGCAATGGAATAATTTATTTTATCGAACAATCGGGTCATACGAGCCCTTCTTGTTGTATATATTATATGTGGAGTGCATCATCTGGGATTCCATCTTCACTGCCTGCAGTTTTATTATTAAACAAAGAATAATTATTTTACTTGGTGAAGTCTTGGCTTGTTCATGTTTCTAAGAAAGTACGAACTACACGCAGATGTATGCATTTAACTGGAAATCTGCTAGTACTTAATCGTATATTTGGTCCTTGTAGAATGACACAATTAAATACAGTGTCTTTGATCGTAAAGTGCAATACTGCTATCAGTGTAGTGGTAAAATATTGAAGTTTACTAGCATCCTTTAAAGGGAAAAAAATTACTTGCATAATGGTTGAGAAGTTTGATTCGTGCTGCAAAATAATGGATGATATTTATGTTATATTTTTGTTATTATTGGCCATTTGGTGATCTCATTTTGTGTGTGGGGGCTATAAATTTGCAGGGTTGCTGGACAGAGCTTCAGCAGATTGTATTTGATGAAGGCACTACAAGAAAGTTGATGTTTGAATTTCAAAGTGAGGAGGAATTGAAGTTTTAGAGTAGGGAGGCAATGGATGCGTTTTTCGAAAGCAGAGTGTAGATTGTTATACTCGACTCATGTTTTGTTATCTGGAGCTTCAAAAAGCAAATTAAATATTTTAAATATGTTTTTTTTTTAAAATTTTTTTTCTTGGTCAATTTTACAAGAATGCCATAGTGCTTTGGTGTTTGAAATATGGCTTCAGTGAAGTTATTTTATTTTGTGTTTCAAGGATGGGCTTACCGAGTGCTGGTACGGTGCGATTAAGTCATTGATTCGCTAGTGCGTGCCCGGGATTTGCCTGATCAGATGGGCTTCAGTAAAGTTAATTTTTTTGTGCATGGCAAAAATTCTTCTATTGTGGTTTGTGGATCCTCTAATGTCGAGAGCAAAATCAAAGACTTAATCCAACTGTGAATCGTTTGGTTTCTTCACTTTGGTCTTTTTAGTTAATTTGGTCGGCTAGATTATTATTATTATTTTTTAAAAATACTTGATTTATTTGAGAAACTGAATGAATCATATTTATTAATGCATGTAATATAATTAACTAGCTAAATATAATTGTATATAGTTAATTAATCAGCGTTTTAATTATGGTTATAATATATAATTTACCTTAATATCTAAACTATTTTAAAAGTTCAATATTTGAATGCTATAAATTGGATAATCTAGAATCATTGTAGTTTTCCAAATGTTGGCAGTAATATATAGATGTAGTAAATGGACGGATTGAGTGGATTTGGGTTGAGTTATAAATGAGCAGGTCACAAATGAGTCAAACAATATGGGTTATGAATAGGTTAATATCTAAATGGGTCGAGTTGGTTTCAGTTGATCTATGAATTTAATGAATGTTAGTTGATTTCTCATTGACTTATTCATCTTTATTTTATTTTTTTACCAAAATTATTCAAAAAATTTTTAAATATTGTAATTAAGATGTTAAATTTCGAGTTAATTGGAGTACATTTTGATAAATTTCAGGGCATCAAAATATTTTCGGCCAATTCGAAAACCCTAAATTTTAAAAGTCTCTAAAAATTTATTTTTCATTTCTGAAAATTAATATTCATTATTCTAAAATGTTCAAGTCGGTAAAAGTTAGTTTAACCCATTTTCGGTTCTGTGACTTATTTTTAATTTTTGAAGGACTATTTGACCTTAATTTCAGTTCAAATTATATCACCAGACTCTTCATGAATTGTACTTTCTAATTGCGACATAATTTTTTTTTTGGGTCTTGGTGGGCTCGGGGTGGAATTGTTCACCCTCAGTGTCACTATTGTTGGTAGTGATTGCAGAGCATTATTGGTGGTGAAGGTGGAAGGGATAGACGATTTTGAGAGAGAGAGAGAGAGGGAAGGGGGGGGGGGGGTAACTGGATTGAGTGAAAAGGAGCAGGTCCATTGGGCACCTTGTACCAAACCCAATGGGTTCGAAAATTAGATAGGTTATTTTTGAGTTGGCCCAATAGGTATTTTTCCTATTCAACATCCTTTCAGTTGTCTTCATCCACAGGGTACGATACCGACACTGCTTCTCTTTTGGGATCTTCCTTCCCCAATCCGACTTTCTCTTCTCAGTATCTCTTGGATTGGCTGGATTTATGGAAGGAGAAGCATTCTTGAGGCAGTTTTTTGGTTTTAGCATTGGGCCTTACCTAATTCGTCTGGAGACACGGGGGGAGGGAGCAATTATTTTCATTTCCCCAAAATGTTTTCCAGTACGCTTCTTGGAGTCTCATGCACCATTTGCTCATTGGACTGAAAGGGGGATGTTTCGCTTCCTTTCGGTCTTGGCGCATGACTTTTTGCTTTCTTTTAGTCTTAGAGTTTTGCCTTCACTCGCTCGACTTCTTGTGTAGTCTCGAAGACTTTTACAAAATCCATGCGCTTCATCTTTCTCTCTATGGCACTTTGTTTTTTCCATATGATTTCTTGTGTAGTCTCAGAGACTTTCATAGAGATCATGTATTTTGTTTTTCACCCTGCGACCATAAATCCATACTTTTTCGTGAAACGTGAGAGCTAGATGTTTTAAACTCGGTCGTCGCACCAAATGATAAATCGTAAAATTTTATAGAGAAGAGATGTCTTTGTGTTTGGGTAAGTAAAAAGAATTGACTTGGAAAAGTGAGAGTGATCCGATCGGAAGATCGCCGATGGTACCTATAAAAAGGTGCTTAGCCCAGTGGTCTTGGGCTTTGGCACTTCAATACTTAAGTCAGTGAAGGGAGAGAAAGCAATTCAGAGAGAGAATTATGTTACTATGTGGGAGAAAAACGTGTTCTCTTTAGAAAAGAACATGTTATTTATAGAATTGAAAAACTTCAAATAGCGTGTCCAACAATTGCTCCACTTTGTGGCAGGTATGGCCTATTCTTGTAGGCAATGACAATTGGTTGGTGGCATGTGTCAAACGATTTTTATCTGTTAGGGAAAGGTCGAGTCCGACCCGACATCCTTAATCCTTGTATCTGATTCCCTTAGTCGATGAGACTTTCATGGACTTTCATTTTGGGCCCTTTGGAGGTTCCTGGACCTACAACCTTTTATAATTTTTGGTGTTATCAGGGATGATTAATAAACTTATTCATGTACAACCAATAATTGGAAACAAGTATGCATGGGGGACCAATTTTTGATTCTTTAAAAAAATCCTCATTTTTTTATTGATTTTAGATTAGCTTTTTAAAATATCTCTTTCAATTTATTATTTCTTATTATTTGGTCTCTTTCAAAATTTTTTTTTTATCGTATTTAAATTTTGTCCATTCTCTCTGCTATATATATTCTGCATATGCTCCGGCTTAAAACTCCGGTCAACACATTTGAAATGTTAACGATTATTTCGATAATATGTTTAAGAAAATGTTAATTGATATCATGGTTGTTTTAAACTCATAAGACACTTAGATTTGTGTTTTGAGGCATATTTATTAACTTGATAATTTTTTATAGCACATTTGGCAATAAGAGTATCAAAGCCAAGTGAGAATTGCCAAATAAGTGAAATTAATATATAAATTATGGCATGTACGTAAGGTAAAGAAAGAAATAAAACAAGGTGGAAGAAGATGGCGTAAAAGTTAAATGAACTTTAATTTAAAAAGATGGGAACACTTGGGACAAATGAAAGACAAGCCATAGCAGTGGCTGCAAAGCAACAAGTTCATATAAATTTCAAAATTTTAAAATTTGGAATCCTTCTCACTAGAACGTCTTAAACTCCAAAAGTAATCCAATTGAGTTTCATTCAGCTAACTAAATTGCGGGTAATTATTCTTCCCTCATGTTTTTAGATAGGATTTTTAGATGATTGAACAAAAAATTCACTCCCAATACACAGCGGAATACCATGAATTCTTTTCTCTTAACCAGAGGTTTTGGATTCGAATTTTAAAAATAAAAAATTATTAAATACTTGTTTGTAAGTGAGTATTTTGTTTCATTTGTGGGTCTATTCGGACTAGGAAACTTTACATGCTATGGATTAAAAAAAAAAAATCCACATTTTAGCATTTGGCAACGCTTATTTCACGGTCCCAGGAATTAAGCATTTTGATTATCATTTCATCCGTAAGCAAGGCAAGGAAGGAACAAAACACTTGTTGTTGGACATGTTCCCTCTTAACTTGCTGATTCTCTTACCAAAATACCTAACATCCTATTTAATAAGGCAACACAATCTATTCCTTTTCTCAATCAATTTCTGTGGATTTCCTTCTTTGTAATCCTTGATTTTATGTCAATTAGTAATTCTAACTTGTATTTCTCTTTTCCAATTTCGTGCAACTCGGCTTTGCTTTGTATATAAATGTTGACAGATTCATCTTGCATCAAAACATGTCATGACACGTGTATAAATGGACTATACTCATCTATACAATTCCGATTTTGAGGGCCACCGAATTTCAGGTTATGGGTTAAAATATTTAATTGAATAATAGAGAGCAGGAAGAAGGTGAAAGAAAGGACAAAGAGAGTCACAGCTAATGTTGTTGGGGCTGAAACGCAAAGGGACAAAAGAAATATGAATTGTTTGATATATGCGGTGATGTCTGTCTTTTCAAGGATTATCTTATTTTTTTCTTTTCCCCTTTTCACATTCTGCCCCCAAAAATTCAATTCTATAATTATTTTTTGAATCCATCTAAACCTTACGTAAGTATCAAGTCAAAAATTGTTTCATCCCTCACCCTTTTTTATACATATTAAACTGTTAAAATTTTTGTTTTTTTTATTAACCAATCATCTTTTATTAGTGATAGTAAAATATTCAATTGCCTACCATTAAATTTCTCGTATACTTAATCGAAAAGTGCTAAATACTTTCTCTTTATTATTCTTTTTATGATATATATGCAAGTAAATTAAGATATGTGATATTATAATTTATGAAATTGACACATGTCATGTAAATACAAAAGAAAAATAAAAGAGAAATTAATAAAGAGATGGTATTAATTAGTACTTTTTTACTTAATTCAAAAATTGGATCCGGAAACAAAAGCTCAACCAAACAGGCACTAAAATCTTAAAGAATGTAAAATCTAGGGGGTCAATTTCATATTCTAATAAAGTTGGAGGGCGAAAAGATGCAAATTTTCAAAAATGAAATTAACATTGACATGAAGAGCACGCTGGTTCTTGGTTTGTACTGAGTACAGGGACCTCCACCGGGCTCTGCACAAATTGATTTTCTAATCTTCGATTAGAAAATTTGAAGAAAACAACAAAAGACAAACAACAAAAGTCCTATCTTAATCTTACACTCGTGATTTCTCTTCTCTCTCCAGTCTCTATAGTCTATACTCCCGTGAACTAACTCATCCTTTTCATTTCTCATCATCACTAAAATCTCCATTTCCTTTCATGGTCTTAGCTTAGTTGGTTTAGTTATCTTCAGAGAAGAAAAACTCTAGAAACTGTCTTCTTAATAATGGCTTATGTTCATTTCTTGTTATATTTTCTTCTTCTCTTCAAATCTTGCATGGCGACCAATAATGATGATGCTGCTATTCAGCTAAACGATGACGTTTTGGGCCTCATTGTATTTAAGTCAGACATCATTGACCCATCTTCAGTTCTCACCTCCTGGAATGAAGATGATGATTCCCCATGCTCTTGGAACTTCATTCAGTGTAATCCTGTTACTGGTAGAGTCTCTCATGTTTCTCTTGATGGGTTGAATTTATCAGGCAAATTAGGTAAAGGACTTCAAAAGTTGCAACACTTGAAGGTATTATCAATTTCAAGAAACAATTTTAGTGGTCAGATTAGCTCTGATTTTTCTCTCATTAACACTCTTGAAAGCTTTAATCTCAGTCACAATAGTCTTTCTGGTCTAGTTCCATCTTCCATTCTTAATATGACTTCCATTAAATTTCTTGATCTTTCTTTTAATTCTCTATCAGGCCCTCTCCCTGATAATCTCTTTGAAACTTGCTTTTCTCTTCGTTATCTTTCTTTAGCTGGGAATTCTCTTCAAGGCCCATTACCTAGCACATTAAAAAGTTGTTCTTTTTTAAATACAATTGATCTTTCCAACAACCAACTTTCTGGGAATCCAGATTTCTCAAATGGGTTTTGGAGATTTAATCATCTTAGAACTTTGGATCTCTCAAACAATGAGTTTTCAGGTTCTTTGCCAAATGGGGTATCATCCCTTCGCAACTTGAAAGAGTTGAGGTTGCAAAGTAACAGATTCTCAGGGCCATTGCCTGTTGATATCGGATTATGCTTACATTTGGTTAATTTGGATTTGAGTGATAATCTCTTCACTGGGTCACAGCCTGGTTCTCTCAAGTGGCTAAAATCCTTGACTTTTATCAGTTTATCTAATAACATGTTAACAGGTGATTTCCCTCAGTGGATTGGTAATTTGGGCAGTCTTCAATACTTGGATTTTTCAAGCAACAGTCTTACAGGAAGCATCCCATCATCTATCAGTGATCTGAAATCTCTCAACCATTTGATTTTGTCTAATAACAAACTCTGTGGTAATGTTCCCTCTTCAATGGTTCAGTGTAAAAGTTTGTCTGTGATTCGTTTGAGAGGTAATAGCTTCAATGGTAGCATCCCAGAGGGTTTGTTTGATCTTGGGCTTCGGGAAGGAGACTTCTCAAATAACAAATTTACTGGTTCAATCCCATCTGGTTCAAGTAAATTCTATGGATCTCTCCACACACTTGATCTTTCAATGAACAATCTCACAGGAAACGTTATAGCAGAAATGGGGCTTTTCTCTAATTTGAAATACTTGAACTTATCATGGAATAATCTTCAATCAAGAATGCCTCAAGAGCTTGGCTATTTCCAGCACTTAACAGTTTTGGATCTGAGAAGCACTGCAATATTCGGTTCGATCCCTGCAGATATATGCGAGTCTGGAAGCTTGGGCATTCTTCAATTGGATGGGAATTCTTTAATAGGACCCATTCCTGAAGAGATTGGAAATTGCTCATCTCTATATTTGCTGTAAGCTTTTTTGTTTATTTGCTTGTTTATTTCTGAAGTTCTAATATAGTGGGTGCTTAGAATTGTTATGTTAAATACGTGCAGGAGTTTGTCTCACAATAATTTAAGTGGTCCTATTCCGAGGTCGATTTCGAAACTGAACAAACTCAAGATTCTGAAATTGGAATTCAATCAACTGAGTGGAGAGATTCCGCTGGAGCTTGGAAAGCTGGAGAATCTACTTGCAGTGAACATATCTTATAACAAGCTTACAGGCAAGCTTCCCAGTGAGGGCATATTTCCAAGCTTGGATCAAAGTGCATTACAGGGGAACTTAGGAATCTGCTCACCATTGCTCAAAGGACCTTGTAAGATGAATGTTCCGAAACCTCTAGTCCTTGATCCATACGCCTATGGCAACCAAAACCGGGCTCATCGGCAAACAACTGCATCCTCCAACACCCATCACCACATGCTGCTCACTGCTTCTGCTATTATTGCCATTTCAGCAGCTATATTCATTGTGTTTGGAGTTATAATCATTAGCCTTTTGAATATTTCAGCTCGGAAACGACTGGCTTTTATAGACCATGCCTTGGAAAGCATGTGCTCTAGCTCTTCAAGGTCTGGATCTCATCCATCCACAGGAAAGCTGGTTCTTTTCGATGCGAAATCATCATCATCATCCCCTGAATGGATCAGCAATCCAGAATCACTCCTACACAAGGCTACTGAGATTGGTGGTGGAGTATTTGGAACTGTTTACAAGGTCTCATTGATTGGGTCTGGTTCTCAAGAAAGGATGGTAGCTATCAAGAAGCTCGTTACATCGAATATGATCCAATACCCAGAAGATTTTGATCGAGAAGTTCGATTATTAGGAAAAGCAAGGCATCCTAATCTGACATCATTGACAGGGTATTACTGGACACCTCAACTGCAACTATTGGTATCAGAATTTGCACCAAATGGTAGCCTACAAGCAAAACTCCATGGAAGGCTAACTTCTACTCCATCACTTTCTTGGGCAAACAGATTCAAAATTGTGCTTGGAACAGCAAAGGGGCTAGCTCACTTGCATCATTCGTGCCGTCCACCAGTCATTCACTACAACATAAAACCGAGCAACATCCTTCTTGATGAGAATTGCAACCCAAAAATCTCCGATTTTGGACTTGCAAGGCTGTTGACAAAGCTTGATAGGCATGTGATAAGCAGTAGGTTCCAAAGTGCATTGGGGTATGTTGCACCTGAACTAGCATGTCAAAGCTTAAGGGTGAATGAGAAATGTGATGTGTATGGTTTTGGAGTGTTGATTCTTGAGATTGTTACTGGTAGAAGGGCCGTTGAGTATGGTGAAGACAATGTGATGATACTGAATGATCATGTGAGAGTTTTGGTTGAGCAAGGAAATGCATTGGATTGTGTTGATAGTAGCATGGGAGATTATCCTGAAGATGAGGTTTTGCCTGTGCTAAAATTGGCACTGGTTTGTACCTCTCATATACCATCCAGCAGGCCTTCCATGGCAGAAGTCGTGCAAATATTGCAGGTCATCAAGACACCACTTCCTCAGAGAATGGAGATTTTCTAGCTACTTTTGTCTATTTCACCTTTTCCTTTTACTGTTTTTGGATTCAAGAGAAGTGGTTTAGTTGTTTTTCCTTTCTGTATAACTGCTATATATAACTAGTAATTTTCTACATTCTCCATACATGGTATTACCTTCACATGCTATGATCCCTCCACTTTTTACACATTACACACCATATAGATAAAACCACTCCTTCAATCCAATTCATGGCAACTTATTAGCTTCAAAATTAATGTTTTCATGATTACAAATATCAATGTTCAATTCATACTTTATTTTCTATTAATTTTTTAAAAGTAATATATAGATTTTATAAAATTTATGTAATGGTAAAAATACAAGCCAAATATTATAAAGTTAAATAAAAGTATCTTTAAAAAAAACTAAATGGTTGGTTTAAGTATTTCCACCTTTGCTTCTCTTAAGTAAAATCTTAAATTTAAATTTTTTTGTAAGTTAACCTGACGCAAAATTAATTAATCAAAACTTATATTATTTCCAATGTTAGTAGTAAAACAAATAGGATCCCTAAAAATAAAAAAAAAATTACTATTTTAATCTATCTTTTGGTTTGTGGTTACCCTATGATGATGACCACAATGATAATTGGTGTAAAAATTCCTTCGAGGGAACAAAGTACCGAAAAGCTTGAAAATTGCTAATCAAGAATGGTAAAATGGTAATTTTAATAATTTTATAATTACATGTCAAAATGTTAATTTTTAACATTTTTGGAGTGGAAAAACACTTGAAAGGCACTTTTAGTTCATTGTATTATATTAGTTTACATAGTGTTAGTATATACAATATTAGCCTGTATAACGTTAGTGATAATACTCCATTATCTAGGCCCAATATTTCAGGCCCAGGACCTAAGGAACAAGAAAGCCCTTAGTCAGCCAACTTGCCAACTTGCCTGGAAGTGTAAGTTCGATCGAACAACTGACATCAACGATGGTGCCAATCCAATCACATCCCTGACACGTGCCTCTCACATGTCCTTTTAACCACCACTGGCGCTAGCCTACTAGACTATGTATTTGAATACCTAAGATACCTACCAATCATCATCTTCAATAAATAGTTCATTTCTTGAAGGCTCCAGATAATATCACTTTGAGACCTTATCTCTTTACATTTTTTTTCTTTAAAAGTTTTACTGACATAGGCATCGAAGTATTTATCCCGGTCCGATTGGGCATTCTTTTTCTTTCTTGCAGGTCTCATCTAGCTTCTTGACCTAATCTGATCACTACTCTCTCATTCAATATCTCTTTCTGTCTTTAAATATTTTGAGAAATATCATTTGGTGTTTTTGTTATGAGCAATGGAAGAGTCATATAGACAATCTATACACTCTAGATTTGGAGCTAATGATCAGTTTGATAATGATAGTAGGAGACCTAGGTATACTGCCGAAGGGAATAATGCAGATACAACCCCTCTCAAATCTCCTGCTTATGGAAATCTTATGAATGCATTCAACAAAGAATTCATAACTCAACTTGATTCCACTCCCTTCACTATAAAGAATCTGAAAATGATCCTTAGAGATTTTAGCAGAAGCATAATCAATTCTATCCAAAAAGGCAAATAGCCTGAAACTTTTGCCAGGGAATTGAAGGCAAAAGTATAAGAAGGGACGTTGGGTACCACAAAAGCATGCCTTTACGGATTAGAGAACCCATCGAAGAGCTTAGATTCGATGCATACAGAATAGGCAGGAATGATAAAGGGGAAAAAGAAAATGTCATTTCTAGATGGGAGTTATTCCTCTCGGAATGACCCAACCTACACCCTAAAGATATCTCCCTCACCCTTTACTAGCTTATGTGATGATCTAGGATACATTTGCACCCCAAAGAAAAGATTAACATAGAAAGTCAAATAAGATAGTGACTCGACAACTGAACGGAATGAAAAATGGCTTTTGCATTAAGTTAAGAAATTCAATCTCGAGCATCCAACGAAGCCATTATTTAATGGAAACACAGCAAGGAGATCTAAGACACTGAATTGTCGAGCAAATTCAAAGAAATCAACATGGCCAGGTACATCGATAAATCCAATCTAAAATGCCATATCTCTGAATATCTAACACAAGTATAGATGTATTCCTTTGACGATCAGATATTTTGTTGATTGTTTCCCACAACGTTGGCGGGCGGTGCTCTAGATTGGTTTGATGATCTTCCTTTAAAATCAATTCACTACTTTAGGCAGCTCTGTGATATATTTACCATAAGGTTCATTTTGCAGATCAGTACTGCCAAGATTGTCAATGATTTGTGCAATCTAGTACAAGGACCAAATGAGACACTGAGAGGCTACATTGACAAATTTCAAAGCCTAGCCTTTGAGATAAGAAATCTACACCACAACGTAGCAACAAACGCCCTTGCATGGAGCATCACAAGTGTCCAACTGTTCGAGTCCATCACGACTCACCCCTAATTGATTTTGTTGATCAGATGGACAGAGCCAATCAATACATACAACTGGATAATGCTCTGAGAGCAAAGGGGTGGATGAATTTAGTTGTAAAAAGGATGCAACTGTACGGATAGGAAGATGTAAAAAGGCAAAGTCCAGAAAGAGCCGGGACTTCGAAGAGCTCATGAATAAGGAAAGAATTCAAGCATGGTGGGCTGGTCACCATGTTAATAATTTGGCCAGAACTTATAATAAGCTCAATTCTTCTCCTGCCAAAGTCTCCATGTGGATTAAAAAAAAGCATAACAAGGAAATTAGCCAAAGAAAATGTCTGACTGGAAGGCGTACTGAAGAGACAAAAACAAATACCATAAATTCCATATAGATATAGGCCATACTACCAATGACTGCAATGCCTTGAAGGAAGAAATCGAAAGGCTCATCCAAAGAGGTTCTTTAAAAAAGTTCGTGGGCTCAATACCCAAGGATTCATGCAAGTCACCACCTCAAAGAGAGAACAAATCATATTCTAATAAGGACGAGGAAAGAAAAAGGCCCGGAGACTCCAATCAATAGAAACAAAGATTAGGAGTCATTAATATGATTGCTGGTGGATTATTATACGATGAAGATTTCTCGAAAAGAAAGAAGGGAAAAGGCGTGTACTTTTCAATAAATTTCGAATAACTGCCACCTATTTCCATTTCCCCAGAAGATGCTAGAGACCTAAGGTTTCCCCATAAGGATGCCTTGGTGGTGTAGGCTGCCATCAGTGACTTCCTTTTCAAAAGAATTCTTGTAGATAATAGGAGTGCAGTAAACGTCCTCACTCTAAAAGCTTATAAAAAATGAAACTATTTATCAGAGAGTTGAAACCCATAATCACACCATTAGTCGAACTTGACAATGCCACTATCCCAATGGTTGGATCAGCAGAGCTTTTTGTAGAATTAAGAGATGAAACAGTAACATATATTTCCAAAACGACGTTCATGGTGATGGACATGATGTTTGCATATAATGCTATCTTTGAAAGACTATTATTATTTCAGACCAAAGCCTTCACCAGTGTCTAATACATGGTGATGAGAATTTCCATTGAAAATAGAGTGGCAATCTTACGAGGTAATTAAAAAGCCTCAAGAGAAGCTTATATCACTATGGCCAAAGAAGCAATGCAAGCTTTGGTAGTGTAGCCTGAATTGGAAAGAGAAGAAGGGTCTGATTAGTCGAGAAAGAATCTTGAAGGTGATCTCATCACCAAAAAATTGTCGAAGAAGAAGAACGTGCAGATTGGTCGACTATGTTTGAGGAGGTAGAGAAAGAAGTCATGTAAATTTTGATAATCAACCAAGCCTCTTTTGCTTGGAAAGTAGAAGATATCCTAGGCATAGACCCAAAGGTGATCACCCATAGGCTGAATGTCGATTCGAATCATCCGTTAATCAAATAGAAACTTAGAAGGCATGCTTCACACCAGAAAAAATTCATTTCTGAGGAGATTGACCACTTGCTGAAAGCATGTAAGGCCCTAATAGGTACCCTAGGAGGATATATGTGTGAATGGCATGTTTGGGGTAGCAAAGAAAACATGAGACAGGATATAAAGGGTAATAATGTAAAAAGTAAGGGTAATTTGGTAATTTAACCTTTTGGTGTGTACATGCTTATTTAAAGGGGCCTAAATGAGGATTAAATTGATTCAATTGGTTAATGTTGGGAATAAGTGAAAAGATAAATTTTATAAAGGGATTAGAGTGGAATTTCCTGTAATAGCCACAAGTGGGGCAATAGAAGAGTGCCACTTATGTAATTCTAGAAAATGTTAAAATAAAAATAGGCTTTTGAGAGAGGAAGAATCAGACAGCCATCTAAGGCCTTCTTTTTGGTATCTCTCATCAAATTTCTGCCATTCCTTCTATTCTCTACCTCTCTCAAGTTTGGTGAATTTTGGCAAAGAAGAGAGAGAGAGAGAGAGAGAGAGTTTAGGGGTTAGAGAAATTTAAAGGTAGGGTCATTTTTTTCTCATCCCCCTTATTTTCTATCACTGTAAATTGATATGAACATGAAGAATGGAAATTTACAGGTATAAATTATGTTTTGAAGAAAGTGATTCTAGTAAGAAGAAAGGGATAGAACCAAGCAAATATTGAAGAGAGGATTTGAGCACCTAGAGGTATGGGAATACTCTATTTAATTATGTGTATGCATGTTAGGAAAGAATTGGGAAAAATGTTACATAAACCTTGCAAAACCATGTAAAAGTATGTTGAGATGTGTAGATAGGCAGGATTATTGAAAGACTTTATGAAAATGATTTAAGTGAATTTTGGAAAAAAAAAAAGGCTGATAGGGGTTCCATCAGACCAAACCTTAGTTGATTTGTGTATAAATAAGGATATAAGAGTTTAACTAGGATGAAATCTATTGGAATGGACATTAGACTTATTAATTTACGTGTGTTCTAATGAAGCTTGAATTTAAATTAATCTGTAGAATTCATAAAATTGAAAGGAAACAGGAGGTATGGTGATAGGTCTATCTTGATAGCAAATTAATTGAGTTAAAGAGCTAGTTCCTTCTTAATATTTTGCAGGATTTTATATATGTAAATAGGAGAATAAGAGGTGGAGTATGATAAGTAATTAAGAGCTTATATTGCTTGAACAATGGAGAAAATGGTTGGATGGATTACATGAATGAGTTTTCTGTAGAATTTGGAATTCAGCAATCAACCAGGCTAGATTGGCTTTCAATGTAGCCAGGTGACTTGCATTTTAGATTGATGCAGGTTAACCAGACCAGCTGGATTGTTTTTCAACTCACCCTGGTGACATGCCTGTTGGATTGATGGTGGCATCCAACTAGGTTGGATTGTTTTTCAACTCAATTGGGTGACATGCCTTCTGGCTTGATGGTGGCTTCCAACCCTGCTAGATTGAATGGTGATTTAGCCGAATGTGAGGGGTTCTGGATTGATGTTTAATTCAGCTGGGTTTCTACGAGGATGATCAACTCGACTGGATTGACAATAAATTCAGCCGGGTTCATGCCAACATTCTTCCACTACCAAAAAAAAATCATTTTGTCGACTGATTTTTACTGACGAAAAATGATCTTACTGACGATTTTTTATTATTTTACCAATAAAATGCATCCGTCAGTGAAACGTGCATAAGTAGCAATTTACCGACAAAAAAATCAATCGATAAGAATTATCGACAAATTTTACCAATGAAAATATGAAAAAAAATTTGTCTGTATTTTTGTTAAAAAATTCATTGAATGTTTCGTCGTTTTGACTTTTTATCGATGAAAAATCCGTCGGTAAATTTAATTAATAAAAATATAAATTTATTTTTAAAAACCAGCGACGGATATATACGTTAATATTTTGTCAGTAAAACAAATTTTTTTTTTTCAAATTTTTTGCAAGAACTATATATTTCCTTTTGCAAAACACTATAAATTCAATACAAAAAATCTAAAATTTAAATTGAAGATATATGTTAATTAATAATTTTATCATATAAAACAATCAATATATACATCATAATTGTTGTGCATATATATCTATATTGTATATAATATTTTGCAGTTATACAAAAAATTATCTAACCGCTATGATATAAATAACAGCCACCAAATGCTTCTAAGATATACCAGAAAAGGAAGGGTAAAGAAACTCCATATTGGCCATAAGGCAAAGGAAAATCTACATGGAAAGATATACGCAATAAGCATAAAGTAAATGAAAAATTGCTTTGAAGATATAGCAATAAGCCTAAAGTAATTGAAAAATTGATAATATGAGTCTTATAAGTAAAAAGTGGCAAGCCCCAACTGGGTAACTAATGGCAAGGCAAATGTACTTGATAGCTCCCATTTTTCATGGCAATAAGCTTCTTTTCTTGCGCCTGCAGACCTTGCCTTTCCCTCTCTATCTCTCTGATAGATTTTTCCAACATTCTCTTATTTTCCCGCAGAGGTTTTGAAACCAAAACCATGAACAATTTAAAATCATAGCATACAACAGTTGGATCAAAAATTCCTGAATAGGTTTATTAATATAGAATGAAAATAAGAAAAAAAATAGAAATCTTGCATGCCACTTACAGAAAAATTGCAAAATTTAACTCTAATGTACTTGTTAATGTCAAAGCTCAGCTTCATATATCAGCCTTTCCCTATAAAATTTTTACCCCTGATAACTGAAGGTAATTACTGACTACATCTTATCTTGACTATTTTACATTTTTTCATTCAGCAGAAGACATGGAGTATTGAAATTTATAAACAAAATGCCAACCAAGAAAATGAGTTTTCAAATATATAATATTGAAATAACAAATATAACCAAGCAACTTTAGTAAATTAACAATTAGCAGCCATAGACCTCATCAATAATAGATTATATCCTCTTCGAAGCTCTATTGACACTATCAATTAAACTTCCTTCAATGAATACAAAAGCAAATCAAGTCATGGTAAAAAAATAAAAGGCCAATTAGTATTGTGACATGGCATTTTCCATTTTGAAAGTAGTAAAAAGTTCAAAATTTAAAGTATCAACTATTAAACTAGGTCACATTCTTAAAGTTTTAGTATAGCAATTTTACGCCATTCTTAGATAGTAAATGGATGTCTACAAAAATGTAGATAACTTGCAAATAGATTCCTCCTTTGATGATGGAAAGATAATCTTCACTCCCACCACCTCCTCAATTTTTTATTGTGTAGATCCTCTGAGGTAGGTAACTCAAGAGTATAAGAGAACATAAATATAATTTATGTTTGACAATTTCATAAGCTAAAATTTGAAACCATACCCTTTTCTTTTGATAAACAGAATTAGACAAGCACTTACCTAAAAACCAAGTAGAGAAACTGAACTCAAACGCTTCAAAAATACTAATGAAAAAAATAGAAGAAGAAGAATGATAGCTATAGTAGATATGTGAAACTAGATAAAACAGTAAGAGAAAATGCGTTGACAGACAAATATGAGGCATTGCAAATGAAATTTCAGTGCAGATAGACTAGTGATATGATTGTGACAATTTAGGTGAGAAGACCCAAAATCAGTGAAATAACATGTGATTTTGCTGATATTCTTCAAGATAAACCAGATGCAGTAACAAACTAATAATTGATAATACTGAGGTGTAGGCAATAGATAATGGCCAACTAAATGATGACACCTTCACCTATTTATGGTTCACACCAATGCAAATCCATAAAAGTAATATAAGAGGCTCGGGAAATGGCTTGGAGTAATAACTATAAATTTATTAATATTCATTCCTTGTAAAAATATAACCATGTCCGACATTAATAGGAATTAACTTGTTGATGCATAAACCCCATCAAGAAGTTAGTTCCAATTTATTCAAATAATGTGTATTTGCACCAAACAAGAAGAGAAAATAAAAAACAGATGGTAATGCAAAGAGAAACAAAAAAAATATCAGAGAGAAATCCAAATCAGTGAGAAGATTATCTCAATATTATCATGTAAATCTTCCACAACATGATATATATATTCATCAACTCTAGACCCCCTATCACCTAGAAATTCTTGAGGTAGAAGCTTACCTTGCTATCAAAATATCCAAAAGATCTGTATTTTTTTCCAAGTATTTGGAAGCTATCAGTTGTGAATGAACTTGCTGCCGTTGTAAATTTGCAACTACTTGAGTGGCATCTCTTCGGGCTTGCAAAAATAACCCAGCCATGCTAAATCACCAAAAAAAAAAACAAAAAAGAAAAAGAAAGGAGAAATTAACAAAGAACTCCCAGGAATTAAATAGACACAAGAAGAACCCACATGATCTTTTAAAAGGAAGCAAACCTTTGAAGATTATTGGTGACTTTGTATTTAAAGGTAGCAGGAGGGATGACCTATCCCTAAAGACGCTCTTTCTAGATAAAATTGCAATTAATCTTAGTGCCTAAATAAAATCAAAATTGCAAGAATAAATAGAAAATAAAAAAAATTGAGATGCATCATAAACAAAAGTTCAAAAAGACAAAGAAACTAAGATAACAAATGGCCTTACCCATGATTTTATTTTTTTAACAAGATAAAAGAAATCGACAAATTGTAGAAGTGAGAGGGAGAAGTATCGATTTAGGGATTGCTTGAGAAGCTGTTCTTTTTCGTCATTCAATCTTCAATTTCTTTGAATTTTCCAATAAACCAATCAGCTATTTAACATAAAATTAGGATAAAAAAAAATAAACTTCACACACCTGGAACTAGATTTTAAGGTAGAAACCGATGCAGTAATGGCCAGCGGCATGGAGGAGGCGAAGAGCTACACTGCTATCAACACCACTGCTGACGAGAACAGCTACTCTGAGATGTCTTTGGGCATGTAACAAGATAGAAACTTGGGATCAACCATTGAGGACACTTAAAGCTTCTGAAGCTTAAGACTGAGCTACGAAATGCTTGTTTTACCCCATCCCGTGCTTCCCCTTTAAATCAATAATACCCAACTAAAAAATCCTTAAGTTTCTGTCAAATTAAGAGAGGGGAAATGAAATTAAAGATGAAATGAGAATAAAAATATCAGAATTGGTGGTTTAGATGAAACATCGAGTAATAAATAGAGGACTAGAGCTTGGTTTTAGAAGAATTAGGTGAGGAAAGAACAAGAACACGAGAGAGAGAGAGAAAGAGAAAGAGAGAGAGGGGGCAGGAAAGAAAGAAGCATGTGAGAACAAGAGATGGCGAGCGAAAGAGACAGAGGTGGCGAGTTGGGTGGTAGTGGGATATGTGGCGATTGAGGTGGCGATGGACGGCCAACGGCGATGGTGGAAGAAGATGAATGAGAGAATGAAAGCGTAAGCTCCAAAGGGGAGGAGGAGGAAAAAACAGGAAAATATATTTTTATAGTTAGGGCAAAAATCATAAAAATACTTAAATGTCCATCATTCTTTTGCTTTTCTTTCTTTAAAAGTAGGAGTATTTTAGTCAATACAAATTAATAATCTTCTAATTATTTAAAATTTTGTAAAAGTTTTAATAAATAAAAAATATAAAAATAATAATCATAATAATAAAATAACTAATAATAATAAAATATATATTAAAAGGTAAAAATTTTAAAATTAAATTTATTTAACAATGAGATTAACCGATAAAAATTATAAAATATCTAATATATTTTCTAACATAACCAATTTTCAAATCAAATAAATGTTGACTATACAAACTGATGTTTAACTGTATTTATATATAAAAATATATGTATCTATAAAATTTTAGTTTTATAAAAATAATAATAAATCTATATATACTGATCAAATCGAATTTAAATAAAAAAATATAAGTTATATGGATCATATTTGTCTATCATATTAAAATATAAAAAAAATATTTTTTTGAAATTAAAATTTATACATAAAATTACAATGTATGCATATGGCTAAAATATATTAATTATTTATATAAAAAATAATATATAATTAAAATGGAAAAATATTTTGTCCATGGTTTATTTGGAAAAAAATGATATTTTATTAAAAAATAAAAAAATTAAATTTTAAACATTTATTTTGTATTAATAAAACTAATAGCGATGGATTACCGATGGAAAATACCGTCACAATAATTTATATTTCCGTTGCCAGATATTCCGTCATTATTTACCGACCGACAAAGAATTGTCGCTAAAACATATAAAATAAAAGCAGCATTTATATTACCGACAAACATTCCGTCGGTAAATAGCTAAAACTGTTTGAAATCTTTAGCAACGCACTTCACCGTTACTGAACCGTCGCTACAAAATGGCGCCACTACTTCTGCCAAATTTAGCGACCGTTTTCTGTATGTCACTAAAAATATCGCCATTCTGTAACTTTTTTATTTTTACCAACAGCTTTGTTGTTCCGTAGCGAATCCATCGGTAATATCTTGCTTTTAGCGATGAAGTTTGAGTCCGTTGGTAAAACCAATTTTTTTTATAGTGTTCATGTCAAGGAAATCAACCTAACTGGAATGTCCTTCAATCCAGTGGGGTACCTTTCCCTGTTTCACTACATATGTGTGTATTATAAGTATTAAAATGATACTAAAACTTAAGTAGTTACTCTTAACACCTCTTGCTTACAATGGATTAATAAGGAACATAATATGTGATTTATATATATGTATATATACATGTTTAGGCATATTGATTTAAGACAAAATTATGATTTGTAATTGAAAAACCATTTGAACATAAGCAATTGCATATATATAAATACTTTAATGCTCTTGCTATATGAATGCATATTATTATCATATATGCATGATTACAAGTATGTATTTCATTATGAATAATAAGCACATAGATGTGTATACTCACTCATGTTTGTTTATATTTCATAAATATGAAAAATTAAGGATGTAATATACAATAAACGTATGTACATGCACGTGAATTTGGGATTAAAGTTATAACTTGTAAATAAGGCTACACTAGGAAATAAGCACTTGCATGCATATGATTTCAGTGATGTTGTTATTGAATTTATGCATAACATTATATCCTACTTCAAAGATGAAAGGAGATTACTTAAATATAAAGAGGCATGAATATGTGTTATACTTCAACAAGAATCATGTGTGTGTGTGTGTGTGTGTGTGTATAGGGGCATGCCTTTAAGGGTAATTATAGCTGCTACTATCTTGGCCCCATTTAAGCCTATAGTTTGTCCCCATTTGGGACTACAGTCTCAGTCCTGTTTGGGTCTACAAATATGATATCTTCAGGTATCCACATGATTGATACCTACAGGTATCCACATGATCGATACCTTCAGGTGTCCACAGCACCCGTTATCCATGCCTATAGAGCTTAGGCAGACATTTAAAGAGAAATGTGTAATAAAGTAAAATGTTATATGTTTGATTATCTAATGATGACAAGTTAAATAACACTTTTGGTACAAAAAAATAGGTATATGCATATGTGAATAGTTACTATGATTTAATTATGAAATTAATTTTGCATAAATGAGTATTTGTATTAACAAGTGATTTGACTTAGTATGTATGTAATTAACCAAGGGATTAAGGTTCATGTGATAATATAATGAATGAGCATGAGGGAGGTAATTATATAGTACCATGTAATGCTACGGACATACAACCTATTATTGTTACTATTTTATTATATATTTAATGGCTTGCCCATACGTCTGTGTTATTAATGACTTCTATGTAGGGTTATCCCCATGATTTTGTTCTCCACTAAGCTCGTAAGCTCCGTATGGGTTTTTAATCTGTGTAGGTTTAAGTCGAAGGAGTTGAGCTTAGGTATCATCTGCAGTTTTGATGGCCAACACAAGAGGAGGAGATTAGGATTCTAAAGTTTAAGGTTTTATAATAGTGTTAAAGTATTAATATGAAATTATGTTATCCAAAATGTATAGTAAAATTTATATAATGTATTCTAAAATTGTAAGTTGATAGTAAAATTTTATGGTATTGATGTATAAGTAATTTAGAACATGTTCAAAAGACAACATCATATGTAGTTGGTAGATTAATATATAAGTGAACTTATAATCTAGTACAACGATTATAAGTTAAAGATTAGGGTGTTACAAAGCAGGAACAATTAAGGAAGTGCACTATCCTAAGTGGCTCACAAACATGGTCCTGGTGAAAAAGAAAAATGGAAAGCTGAGAAAGTGAGTAGATTTCATCAAATAAAGCTTGCCATAAAGATAGTTACTCACTTCCGAACATTGACCAAAAAGTAATTGCCACTGCTTGTCATGCCATTTACTCTTTGCTTGATGCTTGCACAGGGTACCACCAAATCATAATGTGGCTATTTGATCAGGAAAAAATGAGCTTCATCACATGTGACGACACCTTTTATTGTAGGGCCATGTTGTTTGGACTAAAGGACGTAGGAGCAACATTGAGCACCTAATGAACAAGATCTTCAAGGATCAGATCAAAAAAAATATGAAGGTATATGTTGATAATATGATTGTGAAAAGTAAGAGCCTTGAGGAACACCCAGTCGATTTGATTAAAAGTGTTTGCTACCCTCAACTAATTCTAAATGAAGTTAAACCCAAAGAAATATGTTTTTGGAGTTCCTTGGGAAAGTTCTTAGGATTTTTGGTTTTAAAAAGAGGAATAAAGGCTAACCCTGAGAAAATCAAAGCGATGATAGATATGTAACCGCCAACTAATATAAGAGATATTCAAAAGCTAAATAGTAGAATCACGGCACTTGGAAAATTTATTTCTTCCTCCTCTAAATGGTGCACACCCTTCTTTAAAAAGTTAAGGAAGAACGATGCCTTCATATGAGGGGAAGATTGTCATAAGGCCTTTGAATAGTTAAAGCAATTCCTTGCAAGTCTACCATTATTGAGTAGACCTATTCCTAGGGAAAAACTCTACCTATGCCTTTCTACATCTAAGGAAGTTATGGCTGTGGTCCTGATCAGAGAAGAAAGGAACCAACAACTCCCTATTTATTACATCAGCCAGGTTTTAAGAGGTGCAAAGTTGAAAAAAAACTCGATCAAACAGTTAATCATAGCATTCATCATGTGCATTAGAAAGTTGAGGTGATACTTTAAGTGCACACAATCATTGTCTAGTCGGATTAACCTCTCTGAAAAATACTTCAAATGCCAAACTTAAAGGGTAAGATGATCGGATAGGCCATCAGGCTACAATCTTTTGATGTAAGATACGAGCCTAGAAACACTATCAAGGCATAGGCTCTGGTAGATTTCATTGCAAAATTTATAGGAGATAATAAGTTTGAGGTTCCTAAAAAGATTTCCTAGGAAAAGATTGTGGACGAGGCCTTTAATAGTGTAAAAAAAGGCATTGGCATAGTTATCAAAGGCCCTTGGGCATAATAGTCAAGTACACAATAAGATTAAGTTTTGAAGCCTCTAACAATGTTGCAGAATATGAAGTGTCTCCAGAGCCTGAGGTTGGTCAAGTCTATCCGAATAGCAAGCCTCAAGATTAAAAGCAACTCTCAACTAGTAATGAGCTAGGTGCTTGGAAACTTTGAGGCAAAGGAGAAAATATGAAAGATACTTGATAAAAGTGAAGGCAACTCTTAAAGAAGTTGAAGAAGCAGGCACAATCTAGAGTTTGGAGTAAGTGCCAAGGGAAGAGACACCAGCAACTAATCAGCTAGCTAAATTGGCAGCATTTGCCAGACCATGATCGAAGAGAACATATAATTGATAAACAACTTCAGCCTTCCCTCAACAAGCCAGAAATAATAGAGATCGACCAACAAGAAGAAACTTGGATGACCCCAATTGTTTGCCACGTCCGATTGGGTATCTTGCTAGAGAATGAAGTATAAGCTAGGAAAATAATGAGAAAAGCATTCAATTTTTCCATAATCAGAGATGAGCTTTATAAAAAGGCATTTATCCATCATTGGCTCAAGTGCATCTTAAGGAAGGATAGGGATTACATCATATGAGAAATCCACGAAAGAATATGTGGAGTACACAAAGCTAGTAGAGCAATCATAAGAAAAGTCCTACAAAATTGCTACTTTTGGTCGAGCATCTTTAAGGATACTTAAGACAAGGTCAAGAAATGTCAATAATGTCAAATTCATGGAGGGATCATAAGACAACAGGCAGTGAAGTAGAGCCTAATCGAGATCTCTTCGCCGTTCTACTTATGGGGCCTGGACATTTTACGTCTTTTGTCATAAGGCAAACAACAGATGAAGTTCCTTGTTGTAGTAGTAGATCACTTTTCCAAATGGATAGAAGCTGAGCCATTGTGCACAATCACTGCTAAAAGGGTAAAAAAAACTTTATTTGGAAAGAAATTATTTATAGGTACAGATTGCCGAGAGTATTTATAACAAATAATGGGAAGCAATTCGATAGCACGACCTTTAGATCTTCCAACTTGAAAATAAATCTAACATTCACTTCAATAACCCATCCCCAAAGCAATGGCATGATCGAGATGTTGAACAGAACCATTCTAGAGGAGTTGAAGAAGCAATTAAACAAAGGAGTTACAGAGTGTATTGTGGTCTTATAGGACTTCACCCAAGGTATGAACACTTTAAATGTTGTTCTCCTTAGTCTATACATCATAGGGAATGATCTTAATGGAAATTGAAATCCTTTTTTACCAATCGACATTCTATTTCGATTAGAGGAATGAGCAACATCGAAGACAAGACTTAGTGGCAGAAAGAGAGAAGATTCTTATGTAAGAATTGATTCCTATAAGCAAAGAATTGCCAAATTCCATAACCACAGGGTAAAACTGAAAACCTTTAACGTTAGGGATTTGGTCTTGAGAAAAGCATACATTGGCCTAGGTAATGCTGGAGTATGTAAGTTAATGCCTAACTGGGAACGTCCTTATGAAATTTCCAAAGTTCTGGTTAAAAACACTTATAAGCTTTGAACCATAGACAGGTTAGAAGTTCCCAGATCTTGAAACGTGGGAATACTTAAAAGGTACATGTTGTAATTTTCACTCTTAAATGTTCAATGTAGTTTTCTTTTGTTGTAATTTTGTTAATCATGTAATTAATACATTTCTTCCCAATCGATGTTTATCGCCATCGATGGATTTTTTTCTACATTATATTTGTGTTTATCTATTTTTAATTTATTATTTCCCAATTGATTCTTCTATTTTTAATTCATTATTTCCTAATTGATGCTTTCCCAACTGACAAACTCGATCCAGATCCCATGATTGACAACGCTTTCCCAAAGTTAATTACAACAACGTCCTAAGTCAGATTGGACTTAAATGTTGTGTAACTTTGACAAAACAATCTCATTCTAAGTGGATATGATGTAATAAACCTAATTGGTTCTGTGTTCTGATCGATTTGGTCAAGTACACGCATAATTCTTGAAAACCTTTATTAATCCAAAGTTAGTCACATTTTCTAAGTACGTACCTAAACTTGATGAAATTCAACACATATTACTCATAAAATGTTTCACTCTGAATGGGAGGTAATAAGGAGTAAAATGATAGGCAATACTTGAACAAAATTTGGAGTTCATTGATAAAAGACAAAGTACAAAAATTGATAAATACATAAAAGTCCTATTCTACTCATCGTTGCTAGGCTTATCAAATCCTCAGTAAAGTTATCGTCACTCTTAGCAGGAGGTTCGGGCATCTAGTAGGATCTTCCATGAAGTTAAAATCTTGATCAGGATAGCACCTCTCACACTCCAACTAAATGCTAGTGATGAGGTTGCTATAAAGGTCCCCTAGCTAATCTATTAATATGTCCTTCTAGTTAGCAAGCTCCTTCTAATGAGTTTGATGAATAAAATTCAATCTTTATTAAAGCTCCTTATTGATGGGATCCATCGACCTAACCTTTTTCTGTAGGTTTCCCACCTTAGTGAAAAGTTGACTAACTTGAGAAGATAACTCCTTGATCAGAGCATATTGTTCAGCATGAATTGACTCAAGCTAGGTAGTACGTATGATCAACTTAGTAGCTTTAACTCTTCCTTTAGCCTATGCTCTGAGTGGGTCTTCTCAAGGAGTTTTTCCTTCCATGCTAGATTTTCACTATAGAGGCACATCACTCTCTGGATAATCGAATTGATAAATAACAGAAAAGTCAAAAAATTCATCATGCAATTCTTTACACTCAAAATTACAATTCCTTACTTGGAAAGCATCCAAGTTGATCTTCGTAAGTTCTCGACTAGGTGAGGTGATTGGACCCATATCATTTATGTCCTTCATGGACAGAATGCCCTAGCTCAGGTAGTCCAACACTTGCTAATTTTGGACGGAATAGTCTTGCCATATCTCTAAGATAGGATCTCCTTAAAAGGCAAAGTCCTTACCTCGGTTAAAAGAACAAAAGCTATGATGGAAGCTGATGATCCCTCCGATAAAGTTTATTCAAAGGATACTTGCTAAGGGACCCAATCAGATTGCACCTCTATCACCGAAAGAGTTGGTCTAGTCATTACAGGAGAGCTTATCATCGAAAGAGTGACCTTCTCCACTTCACTAGACATCTCATCCCTCAAAGTTGACCTTTTCACTCTGAGGGGTCAAGTGGACTAATCTAGGGATGATCACAGTGCGAGGTTGGGGTAGGGAATGGCTCCCCACCTGCTGCCCTGCACAGGGGTAGGGATTCCCCATCCTTGTCCCCGATAGCATTTCAGGGTGAAAATTTTTCCCGTCCCTGTAAAAAAATTATTAAAAAAAATCCAATTATAACTAAAATATAATATTTAATAATTAAAAAATATAAATTCAATTGCAAATCAAATTAATATAAATTTTAACAATTGACAAAACTAAAATTAAATATAATTTAAAACTAAATTATATAAATATAATTAAATTTAATTACTAAATTTTAGGGATGCGGACATTTCGGGGGCGGAACCTCAATCCCCGTCCCCACCCCGAAATCTAAGTCAGGGAATATTTTTCCCCCGTTTCTGTCCCCACGAGGAAAATTTTCAAGAATTTCCCATCCCATGATCATCTCTAAACTGATCCTCCTCTCTGTGAAACTTTTTCTTCTTCTTCTTAGACTCTTAGCCTCCTTTTTCATCTGAGGATCTGTGGAAGTTACGAATACAAAAGAAATCATAAAGATGGTGATAAAGGAAGAGGGTCAATAACAAAACAACAAAGAAGAAAATGCAATGAATATACATGCTTATGCTCATATCCGACTTGAGGAATGTGTGGATCATCTAAAGAAGTCAAAAATAATTAATTGGATCATCTGTATGATCGCCAATGTACTTCATCAATTTATCTATATCTGGCTTAAAAATTGCCAGACCAGAGGCCAAATCTTTCAGACTATTGGGCTTTTTCGATTGGCGCAAACTTACACCAAAGCCTCCATTTCTATCGACCAAAAAATACCTATCCCTGAGGCCTTTAATCAAAGTGGAAAGAGACAAGATATTCCTTTTATTTCTACTTGTAAAATAATATTTCGGTTTGCCCTCTCGGCCAAAGATATAGAAAAAGTAAGAAAATAGTTCAAGAGATGGAGCAATCCTTAAATCACTGTAGATTATCCTAAAGAAGATTATGGATATCCGTTAGGATTATCCTAAAGCAGGTTATGGATTTTCATCCGTTAGGATTAACCTTATTTAGAGCTATCCTATAACCCCGAACAATACTAGTTTCAAACAGCAGGAAAGGAAGTCTAAGTTTGCAATCTAGATTATCTTGGTGGCAGATAAACCACTAGTTATTATTCTCTCTGAATGGACCATAGAACACTGACATAGAAATAGGGCATGATAATAGTTCTCTTTCCTCGAGCAATTTGTACTAGTCTCTCAATTTCCTCACTTGAGAAGCAGAAAGTTTTGAATGCTTCTTCACCGGTTCTTTATGCTTATATGCTTTAATTTTTTTTTTCTAAATCGATTGGATTACTACTATTAGAAGCCATTCTAAGAGGAGTAGGAAGAAAGAAAGTGTTTCTGATCTGCTCCCAAAAAGCAGTTTTTAAGATCGAGGAATATGGATTAGGCAAAGATGATAA
This sequence comes from Excoecaria agallocha, assembly GCA_037975025.1. Classification (NCBI taxonomy): domain Eukaryota; kingdom Viridiplantae; phylum Streptophyta; class Magnoliopsida; order Malpighiales; family Euphorbiaceae; genus Excoecaria; species Excoecaria agallocha. The sequence continues at coordinate 30,541,444 of CM075821.1, read as the reverse complement.
AGATAATGATGAAGATGAAGAATCAGAGTCTGAAATAGTAATAAAATTTAATTCATACAAGCAAAGAAGGCTTAATTGATGATTTTTTTAGCAGGGATTTGATAAAGAAATGCTAGAACTTGAAAACCTTTAAAGAAATTCTAAGAACTTCAAAAACTTCAAAATGTGAAATAGGAAAAGCTTGAGATTTTGGCAAAAGTGGGAAAGTGAAATCCTTTCACCTATTTATGAAAGAAAGGGTAACTTCCTCTGTAAGCCAGACATGCCTAACGAGGGCACCCCATCAAAGCAAGCCATATGTAATCAATAATTGGTCTTCCGAATGGTGAGCATACATCTAGGAGTCATCATTAATGGCACAACCAACAAAACATCATCATTAATGATTAGGATGCTATCTCATAGGGCATGTGAAAGGCCACTCCAAATTTAAAATTCAAAATCTAACATTAAGGATGAACATCTGAATGCCATCTCAAGCCGATCAAATTCCTTGAAGGGGCGACAAATGATAATACTCCATTATCTCGCCCCAATACTTTAGGCTTAGGATTTAGGGAACAAGAAAGCCCACCCTTAGCTAACTTGCCAACTTATGTCAGTCTAATTTGACAATTAACATCAATGGTGGTGCCTATTAGTCATGTCCCTGACACACGCCCGTCGTCTGTCCTTTTAGCCACCAATGACGCCAGCCTACTAGTACCTAAGATGCCTAATAACTATCCTCTTCTATAAATAGTTCATTTCTTGAAGGATCTAGGTAATGCCACTTTGAGACCTTATCTCTATATTTTCTCTCTTTAAAAGTTTTACTGACATAGGCATCAAAGTGCTTATTCCAATTTGATTGAACAATTTCTTTCTTTTTTATAGGTCTCATCTGGCTTCCTAACTCGATCAGATCACTACTATCTCATTCAAGCTTTCTTTCTCTCTTTATATTTTTGAGAAATATTAGTTAGCTTGTATAGTGTAAGCATGTACTATTTAACTTGTATTATTATATACAATATTTAGTATAAAACCGTATTAGCCTGTAATATTTTATATCATATTTGATACATAATGGTGGACTATATTATTTTTTTAAAAAAATTAAAAAATATGCAAAATTCAATTATTAATAATGTTACTAATTTAGAAAAAACAATAATATAATATAATATAATATAATATAATATAATATAATATAATATAATATAATATAATATAATATAATATAATATAATATAATATAATATAATATAATATAATATAATATAATATAATATAATATATATCATTTTTTTGAAAAAGAGTGTACAAATTTCTTAAAATATGAATATATCTTACTAGATAAAAAAAAATGTGTTTTGTAAAATTGTAGGTTTTTAGTTTTCTTATTTTTAAAATCTAAAAACTATTTTCAATTTATGTTTTTTATTTTTTAGAAAACTATTTTACATATTTAAAATCTGTATTATGTTTTTTTAATTATACATGTATATTATAATGTTTGTGGTGGCACTGGTGGGGGTAGCGACGATGGTGGTGGGGGCAACGGTGGCTGTAATGGCTGAGATAGTGGTGAGAGTGGTGATAGCGGTAGGGGTGATAACTCCAATTTTGTGTTTAGTTTTAGTTTAATTTTAGTCTAGTTTTCATTGGTTTTCTAGTATCTTTTGCTTGCATTTAATAATTTATCCGATTCATAGTTAATTCTAGTTTTTGTGTGAATTTGAGAGCTTTTGATGGAATTTTGTGATTTTGTAGGTACCTCACGATTACCAGGGATTTTCTAGTAATCGTGACCTATGTATTCTATCAAAACGCACCGTTTTGAAGCTTGTAACGGTCAGCATGGCAATTGTGCATGATAGGGTGGTAACCGTGACCTATGGAGTTTTCAGTACAGAAGCTAAAGGAAAAGCATCTCACGGTTACTAAGAATTTCATAGTAACCGTGAGCCAGGCATATTTTTAGTCCAGAATGAAGAGGAGAGTTATCTCATGGTTACCAAGAATTTCATGGTAACTGTGACCAAATTTCAGATTACAGCTCCGAGACATCTCACAGTTACTAAGAATTACATAGTAACCGTGACTTACTTCAACCAAAAGAGGATTTTTTTATTAGAGGTCACGATTACTAGGGATTTTATAGTAACCGTGATCCATGTTAACCTATATAAGGCTAGTTATTCTGCAGAATCGGGAGTTTTTTTTTAATTTTTGGGAATTTTTAGGTTTTAGGGTTTCTCTCTTCCTTCTTGGAGTTCTTTGTTCATTTTACACACATAGATACATAGATTTACTTGAAAATAGTTGGATTTACATAGAAATACTTAGATTAAACATAAATTTACAGTTCACAAGTACAAATCTACACATTTATAACTCATTTTTCTAGTTAAGCTTTGGGGAAAGAGATTGAAGAGCTTAGATTCAGTTGGATTTTCTTCATCATGAATTTAAGGGGTTATTATATCCTTTTCTCTTTTCTTTTTGTGATGGATAGTGGGTAGTCTTTTAGTTGTTTGGGGGATCTTTAAATCCCTTACCCAAAGATATGAATATTGAACATATTTTTAGTTATATTTATACATGAATGAATGGTTTATTTCACTGTTGCTTATTTTGTTTCATTAGTTTTCACCTCTTCAAGTGATTTTCAGCTTTATTGAATGATTGTATCTTTTATCTTAACTAGATGTTAATGCTTGTGTGAGTTGAATGTTATGGATGAATCTTTGCTCAACTTCTTTATCTAAATGTACTGTTTATTTTAGATTGCTCCGAAATGGGACTCTAGATGTGCAGTAAATTTGGTTGTAAAGTTCGAGCGTGTAGTGAAATAGATGAGTTTTGGGTTGTTTGTCTCCGAAATGGAAAAGCAAACAGAACTTAGGATGTTAGACTCGTGCTTAGGCTAGTTGTTGGGCTGGCTTCGGAATGGGATGTTTATCAACTAGAATAATTGGCTCTGAAATGGGACGCTTGGGTTAAGAGGGTTATCCTGAATTCGTTTATGTATACTTTTAGGTAAAATTAATTCACACTAGGTATGGAGTGCATGAGTGAACCTGGGCAACATTTTATTTATATAGGTTTTCATACTTGTTAATTTTTTTGAATTTAATACATTCTCAATTTACTGTTAGTAGAATTTAATTTCTTCTCACTGCATATTTTAGTTTTTAAAATTTACATTATACAAATTAAACAAGTCATACACACAAAAAATTGGGAATTCTTTAGCATACAATTAATTTTCATAGTTTTCACACACACAATTCCCTTGGATTCGATATTGAGGGTCTTAACTATACCCCACTTTATTACTTGTCGATCTAGTGCACTTGCTAGGGTCGCAACAAGTTTTTAGCGCCGTTGCCGAGGAATTTGGCATTGTTAGTAAGTTGTGATTATTGGTTGTATGTGTTTTTTTTCCTTATTTTATTTTTCTTTATTTTTTTCAGGTGAAATTGGTGCATGAACAGAACAAGACAAGAGCAATTAGTGCCTTTTGATCCTGAAATCGAGAGGACCCTACACCAAAGAAGGAGAGCCAATAGAGATAACGAGATGGAGCATGATCCTCCTCTTAATGAGTTTCCTCCCGAGAATGAACAAGTGTCGAGGGCACATGAAGAGATGCCAAGGGCACGAAGGGAAGAAGTACCTAGGAAAATGACCATAAGAGACTACATTGTGCCAAGGTGGAATGAAGACCATCGAACAATTGTATTACCGAAAGGGGTATAATTTGACTCAAGCCAGCCACCATTACTATGGTACAGAGGAATCAGTTCTCTGGTTCGAAAGTGAAAAATCCAGCTCAGCATATCGACATATTTCTGGAAGTCAGTGATATAGTCCAAATTTCGAGTGTTAGCACAAATGCAGTAAGGTTAAAGCTATTTCCATTCACTTTGATTGGCAAAGCAATAGAGTGGCTACAAATGTTACCATGCCAGTCAATATGGTCATGGGATTGGATGCAAGAGAAATTTCTCATGAGATTTTTCCCTCCAACAAAATTTGCAAGCATTCGAAATAGCATCTTGAGTTTTCCATCAAATGAATGAAGAGCCCTTTCACGAGGCCTGGGAGAGGTTTAGAAGATTATTGAGAAGCTGTCCGCATCATGAGATAGTTGTCTACCAACTGATGACCATTTTTTATGCTGGAGTTACACCTCAAACAAGGTCATTATTGGATGCAGCATTAGCAGGATCTTTCTTGAAAAAGCTGTCTGAGGATACTTTTCAGTTGTTGGATGAGATGGCAGCAAATGACTCTCAATGGACTGCTCCTAGATCAGTCCCAAGGATGCAAGGTTTACACAATGTGGATGAAGTGGCATTGTTAAAAGCCCAGTTAAAATTGGTAAAGAAAGAGTTGAGTGGCTTGAAAGTTCAAAATGTGGTTGCAGTAAATCAATGAAGTGGGCCATGTGAAAGTGGGCAAGGAGTCCAAGAAGGAGGAATTGTAGGAGATGTAAATACATTAGGTGATTTTAGAAGGAATAATCCCTACAGCAATTCATATAATCCAGGATGGAGAAATCACCCTAACTTCTCTTGGAAGGATGGGAATCAACATGCTTCATCTTCTCAGCCAAAAGTAAGAGCCCCTGCCACTTAAATGCCTATCATAATCATACTCAGTCTCACCAACCACAAGCCACCAATCACTACCAAGCTCCTTATTCGCCAAACCACCATCAAAGGCAAAACTCTAATCAACCACAACCTTAACCATACCATCCACCGGGATTCTAATCAAGGCCACCCATTCAAGAAAAGAAGCCCAACTTAGAAGACATGTTTGCTAGCTTTATGAATAGCTAACAACAATTCATGACAAGCCAAGAATCAAGATAGAAGTCTCAAGAGCAATGAAACCGGAACCAAAATGCTTCAATGAGAAATTTGGAGACTCAATTGGGTTAACTTGCAACTTCAATGTCGAATAGACAACCAAGGATGTTTCCTTCAAATATGGACAGCAATCCTAAGGAGGAGGCCAAAGCAATCACTTTGAGAAGTGGCAAGGAGGTAGCACGAGAGGAAGAGAAAGGTAAATCACCAACTTCATCAACTAATTTGGAGGAACCAACGCGGAAGGTAAGTATTTCTAACTTTAGAGTAGAGGTAGATGTGGATGCTCTAAGGAATGACAAGGGAAAGAGTATTGTGAATCCAACCGTAGATGATCTTGATATTAATAGGTTGTCATTTCTTGCTGTAGCTAGGAAGGTGAAGAAAAACGAGCAATTGGCTAGATTTTTAGAAATGTTTAAGAAATTACATATTAACTTGCCTTTTGCTGAAGCTCTGGTACACATGCCAAATTATACTAAGTTTATGAAGGAACTTTGTTCTAACAAAAAGAAATTAGAAGGGTATGGAGCTGTACAACTTACGAAAAACTGTAGTGTAATTATCATGAATAAGATCCCAAAAAAATGGAAGATCTAGGTAGCTTTACTCTACCTTGTGAAATTGGTGAGACCTTTGTTGGAAACTCTTTGTGTGATTTAGGAGCAAGCATTAACTTGATGCCTTATTCCATGTGCAGGAAACTCAAATTAGGCGATCTCAAAGAAATAGGAATGAGACTTCAACTTGTGGATAGATCAATGAGAAAGCCAAAAGGAGTTATTGAGGATTTACTGGTGAAAGAGGGAAAATTCATTTTCCCTATAGATTTCGTGGTCATAAAAATGGAGGAGGATAGAAAGATACCACTTATTGTGGGAAGACCATTCTTGAATACTACAAAGGCTCTAATTGATGTCCATGGGCAAAAAGTCACTCTTCGGTTCAACAATGAAGAATTAGGTGGTAGACATGAACAAGGCTCATAAATATCCATCAAGTAATCTAGAAGAGTCGATCTATTTCATGGACAACATTGATGAATGTGTAGAGGAAATGCAAGAAAAAGTGTTGCTAAATGATCCAGTGAATTCAAGCTTGATGCATTCTTTGGAGAGTGAAGAGTTGGATGGAGTAGAGGAAAAATTGATAGCAGTTGTGGAGAAGGACTGCGAAAAGGAGAGTTTGAAGCAAGAGAGAACTACTTTACGAGAGGGGGAGTTGAAATCTGAACTTAAACCCCTTCCTCCTCATTTAAAGTAAGTATTTTTGGAGAACAAAGAAAAGCTAGTAATTATCTCTTCTTTGTTGACAGGTGTTGAAGAGCAGACATTGCTTAAGGTGTTGAAAAAGCACAAAGAGGCGATAGGGTGGGAGACAGCGGACTTAAAGGGCATTAATCCAAGCTATTGCACTCACTGAATTCCTATGGAGGATGATTGCAAACCAGTAGCTCAACCCCAAAGAAGGCTCAATCCGGCTATACAAGAGGTTGTAAAGAAAGAGGTACTCAAACTGTTTGATTTAGGTATAATCTATCAAATATCTGATAGTAAATGGGTTAGCCCAGTGCAATGTGTCCCTAAGAAGGGGGAAATGACAGTGGTAAAAAATGAAATAGATGAACTTATTCCAACTCGGACAGTCATGGGTTGGAGGATGTGCATAGATTATAGGAGATTGAACCATGCCACTAAGAAAGATCATTTTTCATTGTCATTCATTGACCAGATGTTAGAGAGGTTAGCGGGACATAGGTTTTATTGTTTCTTAGATGGGTATTCGGGATACTTACAAATTCCTATAGCCCCCGAAGATCAGGGAAAAACAATCTTTACCTGTTTTATAGCACATTCACCTATAGGAGAATGCCTTTTGGACTGTGTAATGCACTGGTTACGTTTCAGCGGTGCATGATGGCAATCTTCCATGATTTTATAGAAAAATTTATGGAGGTGTTCATAGATGACTTTACCATTTATGGGCTAGACTCTGAGAGCTGTTTAGAACATTTTGATTTAGTGTTAGGTAGGTGTAAGAAGACCAACTTAGTACTAAATTGGGAGAAATGCTATTTTATGATAAGGGAAGGCATAGTTTTGGGACATAAAATTTCTGACAAGGGGATTGAGGTAGACAAAGCAAAGATAGAAGTTATAAAGAAGCTTCCACCACCAACCAATGTCAAGGAAGTTAAAAGTTTTCTAGGCCATACAGGTTTTATCGTCGGTTCATAAAAGATTTTTTAAAAATTGCAAAGCCTTTATCTAATTTGTTAATGAAAGATGCTCCTTTTGAATTTAATGATGAGTGTTTATTGGCTTTTCAATTATTGAACTAAAGGCTTATTTTAGCTCCGGTGGTCATATCTCCGGATTGAAATTTGCCCTTTGAGCTAATGTGCGATGCAAGTGATTTTGTAGTAGGAGCAGTACTCGAACAAAGGCAAGAGAAAGTATTTTATGCAATTTATTATGCAAACCACACTTTGATAGGAGCTCAAGTTAATTATACCACAACTAAAAATGAGCTTCTTGCCATCGTATTCGCTTTTGAGAAGTTTCGATCATATCTACTTGGAGCAAAAATTATGGTGTGGTCTGACCATACAACACTAAAACATCTCTTTGCCAAGAAGGAATCCAAGCCGAGATTGATAAGATGGGTATTACTCTTGCAATAATTCGATTTGGAGGACAAAGACAAGAAGGGAGCGGAGAACCATGTGGCAAATCATTTTTCAAGATTGGAGCATGATTATGTTGAGAAAGGGGAGATTGTGGACTTATTCCCTGATGAGCATATTTGTCCAAGCAAAGTCTAAGTTTGGGGTATTTTGATAACTCCAATTTTGTGTTTAGTTTTAGTTTAATTTGAGTCTAGTTTTCATTGGTTTTCTAGTGTCTTTTGCTTGCATTTAAGAATTTATCTGATTCTCAGTTAATTTTAGTTTTTATGCAAATTTGAGAGCTTTTGATGGAATTTTGTGATTTTGTTGGTACCTTACGATTACCAGGAATTTCCTAGTAACCATGACCCATGTATTCTATCAAAACGCACCGTTTTAAAGCTTGTCACGGTTAGCATGGAAATTGTGCATGATAGGGTGGTAACCGTGACCTATGGAGTTTTCAGTACAGAAGCTAAAGGAAAAGCATCTCATGGTTACTAAGAATTTCATAGTAACCGTGAGCCAGGCATATTTTCAGTCCAGAATGAAGAGGAGAGTTATCTCACTATTACCAGGAATTTCATGGTAACTGTGACCAAATTTTAGATTACAGCTCCGAGCCAAATCATGGTTTCTAAGAATTTCATAGTAATCGTGACATATTTCAACCAAAAGAGGTTTTTTTATTAGAGGTCACGATTACCAGGGATTTTATAGTAACCGTGACCCATGTTGACCTATATAAGGCAGGTTATTCTGTAGAATCGAGAGTTTTTTTTAGTTTTTGGGAATTTTTAGGTTTTAGGGTTACTCTCTTCCTTCTTGGAGTTATTTGCTCATTTTACACATATAGATACATATATTTACTTGAAAATAGTTAAATTTACATAGAAATACTTAGATTAAACATAGATTTATAGTTCACAAGTACAAATCTACACATTTACAGCTCATTTTTCCAGTTAAGCTTTGGGAAAGAGATTGAAGAGCTTGGATTCAGCTGGATTTTCTTCATCATGAATTTTACGGGTTATTCTATCCTTTTCTCTTTTCATTTTGTGATGGATAATGAGTAGTCTTTTAGTTGTTTGGGGGATATTTGAATCCCCTACCCAAAGATGTGAATATTAAATATATTTTCAGTTATATTTATACATGAATGAATGGTTTATTTTACTGTTACTTATTTTGTTTCATTAGTTTTCACCTCTTCAAGTGATTTTCGGCTTTGTTGAATGATTGTATCTTTCATCTTAACTGGATGTTAATGCTTGTGTGAGTTGAATGCTGTGGATGAATCTTTGCTCCGCTTCTCTATCTAAAAGTACTGTTTATTTTAGATTGCTCCGAAATAGGACTCTAGATGTGCAGTAAATTTAGTTGTAGAGTTCGAGTGTGTAGTGAAATAGATGAATTTTGGGTTGTTTGGCTCTGAAATGGGAAAGCAAACCGAATTTAAGATGTTAGACCCGTGCTTAGGCTAGTTGTTGGGCTGACTCCGAAATGGGACGTTTAGCAACTAGAATAGCTGGCTCCGAAATGGGACGTTTGGGTTAAAAGGGTTATCCTGAATTCATTCATGTATACTTTTAAACAAAATTAATTCACATTGGGTATGGGATGGATGAGTGAACCTGAGCAACATTTTATTTATATAGGTTTTCATACTTGTTAATTTTTCTGAATTTAATACATACTCAATTTACTGTTAGTAGAATTTAATTTCTTCTCATTGCATATTTTAGTTTTTAAAATTTACATTATAAAAATTAAACAACTCATACACACAAACAATTGGGAATTCATTAACATACAATTAATTTCTACAGTTTTCACACACACAATTCCCTTAGGTTCGATATTGAGGGTCTTAACTATATCCCACTTTATTACTTGTCGATCTAGTGTACTTGCTAGGGTCGCAACAAGGGGTAGTAGTGGCAATGGTGGTGCAATACCGTATTTAACGTATTACACAAATATAAGGGTTTGTGGTATATTATTATATCCAACATATTAGGAATACTGGATATCATTTTGTATTATATTTTTCATGTATTATTTTCTAAAAAAATTAGCCAAATATCATATTCATATTAAACTGTATATAATAATATTGTCCCATCTGTAATATAGTAAAACAAATATGGCCAAAATAGTTTAATTTGGAGTAATTATTAACACTTTGGACTTAAAACTGAAAAATATGATGAGTGAAGGGCCAAAAAAAGCATTTTCCACATGTTACTCGAAACCGTCATGCATAGGTCTTGGACCATAGTATGGAACAACTCCAAGACCATCGTGTGATGGTATATGCTCATGATTAATGTGTGGAAATTTTAAACATATTCACAAAAGTCACTGCGTAATTTTTTAGTGAATTTTTAAGTTCGAAAAGACTCTCAAAAGCTTCTTAAATTTATACAATAAAATTGTAATTGAATTAAACATTTATAAAAGATAGAAATCTAGAAATTTGATATTTAAAGAGTGTTTTGAGCATCCACCACTCCAATATAAGTCTATAAATAGGTTGTTGCCTTCCTGATTCAATTCATCAAAGAAAATTCACTAGAATTTAATAGTTTAAAGAGGTAGAAGGAAAAGCTACGAATTTGAAGAAATATTCTCTAAATATTGGTGGAATTAACAAGTTCCATAAGCCTCCAAAAGGCAATTTTTTTTTACTTTTTCAATGTCTAGTTCCTTTGAAAAAATCATTCTTTGTGATCTACAACTCGATTCAACAAATCCTAAGAGTAATATACTAGATATGGTTATTTTCTTTTAGATTTATTTCATTGTGTGAGGCTCTAAAATGCACCTTTGAAGGATTAAAACGAGTGATTGTATGAGTTCTAGTGTAAAAGAGCATGAATTGTATAATGGGGACATAACTAAAATTTCTGCAATTGTTGAGGGCATTTAGTAAATGTGAAATTGGTGACTTATATGTATAAGATTAAGGATTAAATTGAAGAATGAAATGAGAATTTAAGTAAATTGGTAAATAAAATTGTAGAGAAGGATTAAAAGAGAATTTGGTAAGGATCTAAAACTTTGACCAATAAGCAAGTGACATTATTATCTCTAGAATTCTCCTTTATTAACGAGGCATAAAAATCTACCTTCTTGAATATTCTTGACTGGCCAAAGAACCTCAAAATTTTAATTTTATCTTCTCTTTTCCTTACCAAAATCACCTCCTAAAAATCTACTCTTGAAAGAAAATAGAGAGAGGGAGAGAGAGAGAGCTTGTAACTCATAAGTGATCTAGGTAAGTGATTTAGTGACTTGAGTAGAATTTGCACTCTTCCTCTTACTTATTTCTCTAATGTGTAAATTGGAAAGTATATAGCGAATTTTTGATTGTTTATTTGATAGTACCTTGTGGTGTTAGCTTAAAAGCAAGTTAAATATAAGGGAAAGGAGAAGGTTTGAGTAAGAGGAAGGAAGAATAGGCTTCAAAAAGGTATGAGAGTTTTTTTTCTTTATGTGTATCTGGTTGATTTTAGTTGTTGGAATATGTAATTGAATATTTAAATATTATATGGATGAGAATTTGATAGTAAAGTATGCATAAATGAAGAAAGTGTAGAGAAAGAAGTTACTAGGGAAAAATTTGGTGTAGGACCCATAGGACCTACAGAGATTATTTAGCTTATAACTTGAGTTAGAGAGCTCTAAATGGGGGATTCTACTTGGAAAATAAACTAGAGATCTAGGCCTTAATTTTGTATGCAGAGGTTGAAATCTAATATTGCCTTTAAGATTAGTGAAAATGGGTTTAAAGTAGAGTGATGGTAGTGAACCTATCAAATAAAGCAGTCTGAACAATTTTAGTGATATTTTTTGAATAGATGTCTAAATGACTTGTTTTTAGTTGCTATAGAAACTAAAGACATATAGTGACATTTGATTATAAGTGTTGCCTAAAAACCTTGTCTAGTGTGTCAAAACAAATGTATAAATTAGACCAGAGAGTGAGATGTTTGAAAAGTTATTAATTAGAGTTAACTGGATTGGATTGGCTTCTAACCCAGTCAGGTAACTAGCATTCTAGACTCATAAAATGCAACTTATTAGATTTTACCCTTACTCAGCTGGATTGTATTCAATCTAGTCAGGTTGATTGCCTTTTTTGGGTATAAAATCATACCCACTTGACTAAATTGAGTCCGATCTAGTGGGGTTACCACCACTGTCCAGCCTTTTAGAGAATTTTATGCATCCAAAGGTTCCTAAACTTGAATTGAACATCCTTGAATGTTTATTAAACTTTACAATTACATGTTTAGGCTTAATTTAGGATGTAATGAACATAAAATAATTGATTAAATATTAAATCATGAATTGTAATAATGGCATACAAAGCAAACTATGAGTGCATACATGGTTTTTATTACATTTTTGTTAATGGTAATCTTAATGCATACATTATTGAGTTGTATCTTAAGTGTTTAAGTGAAATTGAATATAAGTATTATATTGATAGTGATATATTGATAATTTTGTATGTTTTCAAGTGATTAATAATTAAATGCATATGAATATATTGTATGTAAAATTAATTTGTGATTAAGGTGTAATTGAGAGCTTAAATTTCATATAGTTGTAAATAGATGAGCATACCTATAAAGGATGGTAATTACAGCTGCTAGTATTGATATCGAAAGGTGTCTAGTGTTTTGATACCTATTGGTATCTAGTGATTCGAGACTATTATGTCTCAAGTGTTTGATACCGCTTATCAGTATCTGCATTTAGTGTTTGTTCTCGTTATCCACTATTAATGGAAATTTAGGCAATAAAAGAGTTCTAATTGAACAATAATGATAAAAGATTTGTTACTAATAGTGTGAATCATTTAGTGGTTCATTGAAATATTAGTGTATGCTATCATGAGTGATAATGGAGTTGGCATATGATTATTTTTATTAAAAAAACTTTCCTGTTAGATAATGCATGTATGATATAAAAGTGAAATGAACGTTATAGTATGTTTAGTTATTGTACATTGATATGTAGTATTTATATTTGCATATTGTTACACTTCTTAAGCTCTTGGTGGCATTGAAAAGTTTTATATCAGTCTATTTGTAGAATTTCTATTTAATGCCTTGGAACTAGGGGTATGCATCGATTGACTCAACACTTGAAAAATAGCCCCATAATATCAACAAACAAACCCTAAATATACTTGAGTCCTGACCTTATTAATCTAACTTTCACAAGGCCTCAAATCAAATAATCTTGATAAATTAAAAACTAAAAAACTCAGGAAAAAAGGAAGAATAAAAAAAAAGCAGCACAAAGAAACTCAACATGGCAGGTGCTATATAATATTGCAACATCACATATCTAAAAAAATACATATCAGAGAACATATACCTTGATTGAAAAAATAAAAATTAGAAGCCAAAAAAAATATAGCTTCACATATTTAAAAAATATATATAATAGATATTATATAATGCTGATAATTTAAAAAAAAATCAAATATCAATCAAACTAGCAATTAAGAGAAACATTCATAGAAGAAATAACTCCTTACATTTATTGATTAATATCTCACAAAAAACACAAATGAACCAAACAAAAATTTAGGGATTTTTCCTTTAGGATATTGGTTTTTTTTATAGTTACTACGGCTGGGTATTAAGAGTGAGAAAATTCAAATGAGGGAGGACTAACTGATAATTGAAGTAAAACAAAAAAAAAAGAAAAAGAAATGAGCATGTTATGGCTGGATATTTAAGAGATAAGATTGAGAGGTAAGAGAAAGATGAGCAGCTAGAGAAGGAAAAGTAAATATAGAGGCAAAAATGATGGGAAAGTAAAAATAAATGGATCAAATATCATTGGAACTCATGACATTTGGGTTTTGTAGAGAATGTTTTAGCTACCAAACAATAATGTTGTAATATGATTGTTAGTATACACAACAATATATATTTCTTGGCCGAGTTGGGTTTTTTGAGATTTTCATCTAACTTGATCCAAATATGAAACATCACCAAAAGTATGACCCTGACTTGAAAAACCCAAATAACCTGATATGAGTTTAAATTTTGGGTCAGTTTGAGTTTCGCACACACTTATTTGCACTACAAGAAAATTGACAAATAGCAACGAAAATTAGTAACCGAATTTGTTGAATTTCCGTTGCTAATAAAAATTAGCAATGAAAAATAGCAACGGAACATTCGGTTGCAAATTTGACGATTGATATTTTTTGCAATGGAAAATGTCAGAGGCAGAAGGAAAACTAAAGAGGCGACGATCACCTTAAATGGTAATGCTGAATTGATTGCGGATTTGGTGAATTGAAAAAGTAAACCAACGAAGAACTCATCAGTTAACATGAAGGACACCAACTCTGTTTTGGAGGTAGTGCAAGGGGGAACACCTTGGGAGTCTTTGTGAATTGTTTGTGTGCTCTTTTATTTTCCTTTAGATGGGTTTACAAATTATTGCGTGGAATTGTCAAGGAGCGGGTTCTAATGAGTTTGCAATGTATGCAAAAAATTTGAGGAAGTTATATAAGGTTTCTATCTTGATTTTACTGGAAATTAGAATTAGTGGAGTGACAGCTGATTAGGTGATTAGGAAGCTGGGTTTTTTGCACTCTTTTCGGGTGGAGGCAGCTGGTTTTTCAGGTGGTATTTGTATTTTATGGAATCAGGGGATGGATGTTGAGATTATCACTTATTCGTACTAGTTCGTTCACATGAAAATATCTCAAATTAACTATAATCCTTTCTTACTCACGACAATTTATGGAGATCCTTCTCCTTCTCGTATGAAGACTTTATGAAAGGATTTGAGTGATTTTTCACGTTAGATCAAGGATCATTGGGTGATGATGGGTGATTTTAATGTTTTCTTATTTTCTCATTAGAAGTCAGGGGGTTCGATTAGAGGTAGCAAACCATGTCCAGCATTTGTGAGTTTTATGGGGGACTGTTCTCTCTTAGACATGGGGTTCTCGGGTCCTAAATTTACTTTGAGACGAGGACTGGTGAGAGAAAGGCTTGATCGAGCGTTATGCAATCTGGCTTGGGGAGTAGAGTTTTCTAATTCCAAGATCACTCACATTCCTAAACTTCACTCTGATCATTGTCCTATTTTATTATCTATTGTTGATAACAGGGGCTATCACATTCAAAGGCCTTTTCGCTTCAATGCAACATGGATTCTTCATGGTGATTTTTAGCACTTTGTAATGTCTAACTGGAGAGTTTCTGATAATATCATGAAGACTATTAATTGTCTCTTTAAAAAAGTTAAAGTTTAGAGCAAAGAATATTTCGGGTGCATTGAATACTATAAGAAGAAGCTTCTCTCTAGACTAGTTAGCATTAAAAGCTTCCTAAAGAGACATCACTCATCCTTTCTGGAGAGGCTGGAGCGTGATCTTAGGCCAAAACTGGATTAGTTGCTTCTTACAGGGGATAAGAACACAACATTCTTTCATAATAAGTTGAAAATTAAGTGCCAGATGAACTTTATCCATGGCCTAGTACTTGATGATGGCAAGTGGAGCTTTGACCAAGAAGTGTTGAAGACACACGTGGTGGGCTTTTTCAATGATTTGTACAAGAAGGATCGTGAGGTAGCTCCTCTTTACCCTGTGTGTGGCTAATTTTTGTTGATGAGTATAAACATGAATACCATTATGTTGAAATAGCTTTGTATAACAGAAGTGCAAGAAGCTTTTTTTAGTATGAAGCCTCTTAAAGCAGTAGGTACAGATGGCTTAAATCTTTTATTCTTTCAAAAGTATTAGGATACAGTTAAAACGTCTTTATTTGATTTTGTGAATAAGACTCTTAATAAAGGTAGTGTGGATCCTTTGCTATGTACTGTGGTAATTTGCCTCATTCCAAAAAAGGATAAATCGAAGTCTGTGAGTAATTTTTGACCTATTAGTCTTCTGATGGTAGTGTATAAAGTTCTTATGAAGGTAGTGACCAACCCTATCAAACCGGTTCTGAATACTCTTATGGGATTGCATCAGTCTAGTTTTATCCCAGGGAGACAAATAGCAGATAATGTTTTAATTGTTCAAGAGGTTGCTCATTCCATGAGGATTAAAATAGGCAAAAAAGGATGGGTTATGGTCAAAGTTGACTTGGAAAAGGCCTATGATAGACTTCGATGGAACTTCATTCTCGACACTCTCTTGGATGCTGGGTTCCCTCCTAATTTATGTGATATGTTGTTCAATTGTTGGAGAAATAGCAGTTCCCATATTATTTGGAATGGAGGTCTCACTACTAAGTTTTTTCCTTTGAGGGTTGTTCATTAAGGAGATCCGCTTTCTCCCTATATATTTGTGTTATGCAACGACTATCTCATGGAATTAAC
This sequence comes from Excoecaria agallocha, assembly GCA_037975025.1. Classification (NCBI taxonomy): domain Eukaryota; kingdom Viridiplantae; phylum Streptophyta; class Magnoliopsida; order Malpighiales; family Euphorbiaceae; genus Excoecaria; species Excoecaria agallocha. The sequence goes on along the minus strand of CM075821.1, from coordinate 30,525,535 downwards.
AAAGTAGTGGCAGATGGTATCTGGAAACCAATTCGATTAGGTAAAGATGGTCTGCCTATCTTTCATTTATTTTTTGCAGACGATCTTATTCTATTTGCTGAGGCTTCTATAGCTCAAATGGACACCATTTGTAGGGTGCTAGAAGATTTTTGTGCTTGTTCAGGGCAGTTATTGAACAAAAGTAAGTTGGCTTTCTGTGTCTCCAAGAATGTGAGTCGAGAACTTGCTTTGGCTCTTAAAACTAAGTCTGGTTTTACTCTTACTGAGAATCTTGGATTGTACTTGGGCATGCCAGTGCTACATGGAAGAGCTAGCCAACGAGTTTACAACTACCTGGTAGACAATGTTCATAAAAAGTTAGCAGGATGGAAAGCTAATACACTTTCTATGGCTGGGCAAATTACGTTAGTTAAATTAGTCCTTCTCTCTATTTCGACATATGCCATTCAAATGGCAGTGTTACCTATTGCGGTGTGTGACCATATTGAAAGACTTTGTAGAAACTTCATTTGAGGTACAACAAATGAAGACAGGAAATTATATCTTCTTAGTTGGAATAAATTATGTAGTCCAGTAGAGTTAGGTGGAGCTGGAATCAAGAAACTAAGGGAGTGTAATGACGCCTTCCTTTTTAAAGTCATATGGAATTTGGTTTCTAATGGGGAAATGTTGTGGGTCAAAGTCTTTAAAGCCAAGTACCGGATATCTCATCAATGTTGGCCTTTGAGCCTTCCTCATAAATTCGAAACAATTTTTTTGGCTCAATCTGGCTCGGTTATGGCTTATATTTTGTGCTAATTCTTGCTGGGTTATTAATGACGGTAAAGCTACCTCCTTTTGGTATGACAATTGGTCGGAAGTGGGTCCACTTTATACTTATGTTCTACTGGAATATCATAATGCACCTGAGTGGCAAAGATTTTCGAAACTCTCAGTTAGGGAGCTTTTTAATCATATAGTTGGCTGGAATATGGAATTGCTGGAACAATTTTTAAGCAATCAAATTATTTCTTTAATTCAACTCTTTTTCCCTTCTGTTGATGGCCTGGGCAATGATTCTCTTATTTGGTTGCCTTCAACATCAGGCTCTTTCTCAACAGAGTCGGCTTACAAACTTCAGGTCCATACAGTAGGTGCTGAAGATGAGAGGAAGTGGAACTTATGCTGGGAATGGCGGGGACCTCAGCGAATAAAGTTGTTTCTTTGGTTACTGATGTGGAACAGGTTGCTTACTTATAACTATGGCAAATACATTCCTAAAGGCCCAATCAAGGTGGCCCAACAACGCTCGACGGGGCCTAAGCCTAATAGCAAAAAGACAAAGAGTGATCTGGAAGACAGCTCAGGGAAACGTGATGTCCGATCGGACTGATGAGACAGTATGTCTTGTCAATCCACTGACATAAGCCAATGCCCATACCCTTCATCTACTTCCTGTCACGTCGCCGCTCACATATTATAACTGTCGGTTATCACTCCTCAAGGTACTCAAGTACCCCTCCAAAGAACTCCTATAAATAGCCTAAAACACAATGGCTCCATGTATTGAATATCTGAAGATCTCTCGCTCCTTTAAAATTACTCTCTCTATAAAGATACTAACTTAAGCTTCGGAGTGCTGATGCCTGGGTCCGATCGGACACTCTTTTTTGCAGGTCTAGCTATCCGACCAGCCCAACAACTGCCAACGCTTCCTCTTACAAGATAAAAACTTTTTAAGCTTTATCATTTGGTGCTTTCGTTGAGAGCCATGGCAGATTTAAGATCTTACGAATGTGTAGCTCATGGAGAGCATAATCGCAATAACCAGGAAAGATTCGAACCCTTAAGGCTGAGAGAGAGATCTTTCAGATCACCAGTCGGAGGTGACCCCCTCCCGAATCTCGATGACGTCATTGGACGACAGTAGGAGAATGCCCCTATTACTGTAGGAGACATACGTGCTGTACTTGGTCACCTCACTGAAAGCATGGTCCAAGCCTTAGAAATGGGAAGAATGCCTAGAACTTTTGAAAGCGATCAGGAAATGATTTTAATGGCCGACGACTTTGGAAGAAGGAGGAATAGATGGATCTCCCTTAGAGAACCAAGCGCTTATGATGAATGAAGCGCAGGCGCTAGAATCGCGAATAGATATGATAAGGGGAAGAGAATGATGTTCTAGAGCAGAGATGCTCCTCATATTCCTAGTAGATCGTATGACCCGTCTTTTGGCAAGCAGGGAAGATATGCGCCCAGTCACGATTGCTTCCAAAGGACAAAAGAACAGTTCACTCCTGCGACGATGAGCAGTAAGGATGAATGGTTTAAACAAAAACTTGAAAAGTTTGGATTGGCAGAGCTAATGAAAGGGATGTCTGAAGGGAATGCTTGCAATAGCACCTCCCCTTTCTGCAGGGAAATTATGGAGTCTGAGCTGCCTCCTAGATGGAGAGATGTGGTGATGGACAAATATATAGGTAAAACTGATCTTGCCATTCACCTTACAGAATTTTTGACTAAAGTACAGGTCTATACCTTCGATGAGAGGATTGCCTGTAGAGTTTTCCCAACCACCTTAGGAAGGGACACTTTGAAATGGTTCCTTGGACTCCTTCATGCATCAATCACCTCCTTCAAGCAACTCAAAGAATTGTTCGTGATGCAATTTCGTATACGAACACTCGCATCAAAGTCGGTCAGTGGCCTATGCAACCTTACCAAAGAACCGATGAAAGTCTCAGATATTACATCGTTCGCTTTCAAGCTGCAATGTCGGAAATGGGGGATTTAATCATGGAACTAGCATCAAATTCCTTGGCAAAAAGCATCACAGATCGCCCATTTGTCGAATCACTAACGGCAAGGCCACTAAGTAGTTTTCCTGACCTAATGAATAGGGTCAGGCGACACGTCCAGTTAGATGATACTCTCAGATCTAACAGAATTGAGAAAGCTAACGTAATGGATAGACTACAATATCCAGATGGTCGGCCATTCAAAAGAACCACCGCATCCGATCGAATAGATGGGAAACTTAAACGGTCGGTCTTCTGGAGGATTATGGAGAGGGGAAATGAGGACGAGCGGAATAAACCAGACCGTCGCAATAGTCGGTTGGTTGAGACCTCCACCCCCTCAGGAACGGTTCCTTCCAAATGCCAACAAGCGCCAAGAGAAAACATAAGAAGGTTAATCGACTTAAAATGGCCAAGTAGGAGGAGAAGCAGTGGAGGCCGCGACAAAAGTCGTGGCCATATCATGAGGTTGGATACTTGAAGCAATGAATGAGAAAGCTCCTGTGAATTGCCCAATGATGGAAAGGAGGTAACTGGTTCAAACAAAAACTACCAGTACGAAAAGCCAGATCGACACGGATGAATTGAAGAGACCGACAAATAACAACAAAATTAGGTGCAATTGTTACAATTTGAGTTCTTAAAAAGGCGTTTGTAATGAATTTGAATGTTCTCTTATTCCCCTATTGTAAGTGCTGGAATACCAGTTTCTCTTAATATTACTTGTTTTGCCATTTAAAGATCTATTTTCAAGAGACATCAATATAAAAAAAAGGAGGGGGGCTGCAGCATGCAAAAAGCTATTGAAAATTCCAACATCGTGATGCACACAAAATAAGTGTCTCCACAAAGTAAAGATAACTTGAAAAATAGGTACGTGTCCAAAATTCATAAATTTAATACTTGTCATTTAAGCAAAATTTATTTAACTCCCCAACAAATCGATTTTTTGGCTTGGATGGTACGATCGCCACCGCAACGAGCGAATTGGATATTATTGTTGCCACCACCAAGTACAGATCGGATAGGAAGACCATCCATCGCCAAGATCGGATCAGATGGTATGATCACCACCACAACGAGCAGATAGGATATTATTGTCGTCACCACCAAGAATGGATCAAATGGCATGATCACCACCGCCAAGAGCGGGTTGGATATTATTATCACCACCGCCAAGCACGAATAGGATCGATAAAGGTGTAAATATGCCTTGAAAAATTCTCATCCATCGCCAACCACGGCATGATCGCCACCGCCAAAAGCGGGTCGGATATTATTATTGCACCACAGAGCGAGGATAGGATCGATAAAGGTGTAAATATTCCTTGAAAAATTCCCATCCATCGCCAACCACAGCTTTGAAAATATCTCAGACAACGTAAGCAGCCGTAAAATGAATTGGTAAGTATTAATGAAATTATTTTGCAGGATAAAATTGTAAAATTTCCAATCGACCTCACATCCCGATCGATGTATCTAACTCGATAACTTTTCGACACTCTCAAGCCCTCAATCTCAAAGATCAAATTGCGCCGAAGGGGACTAGGGTCAAAGGCCCAAAAAATCTCTCCATTAACAAGAGATGGGTATAAAGGCCCTGGCGCCTATAACTCTCCCCCTGCCCCCCGAACAGTCAGAACAGTTCGAAATTTCATGTAAATGTGAGTGGCACAACTCCATCATTAGGCTCGATGTCCATCCTGAGTGCGAAATTCGATCCACATCGACTTGGTTGCCAGGTTTGACGCCTATTCTGACGATTGGCATCGCCACCTTAATCCCGGTCGGATATAAAAAATATATATCTCCATTCAAATAGGTAACGCCAAGCGAAAAACTCCCTTGAACTTTTAGGGTCAAAATTCCCTATTTGGCACAACTTATTTGTTAAGTTTGATGCTTATCCCGAGCTCGGGATGTGAAGTGCACTCGCACCCATTCAATTTCCATCAACTAATTCGCCAAATTCAATGCATGTCCTGAATCCAGGATGCGAAAGTCGACAGCTGAGTTAACTAACTCTCTCAAATATCTGATCAAAACAATGTTAAAGACTGAAATGACATCCGATGCACCTGATGTAATAAATCTAAATCGTGATTCTCAACTAAACAGTTCATTTTGTACATTCGATCGTATTAAGCAACTGTTGATAGAGTTGCCCGTGCTTGAAAAGCATATTGAAGTTCAGGGAGTATTTTTCCTTTGTATATATTCTCCATGGGTAATTTACACACGATTCTCCCCAGTCAATTTAATAATTTCTTCTTAGCTGATCTTATGATAAATATTGCTTGAAATAAGAATCACAGTCTACAGACGCAACTTTAAGGAAGACCCAATATTATATACGAATAATTCTTACAAATCATTACAGCAAAAAGCTACGCTTCTATATGTACTATCTCTACACTAGAAGAAGGCTGTGTAGAAACTTCAATAAGAAGTTCAAGAGATTACGATGTTTCCCCGAAAGTATTCTCTGTCAGCAGGAAAGTTACAACCTCAGAATGGATCTCCGCACCAGCATTTGGTTAAGATGATGCAGGGCCTTGAGGGACTCCATGCTCATCGTTGCTAGAAGGAGGATCGGGCAAAATATCCGGGTCATCCATCCAACTAAGATCGGCCTCTGGAAAATGCCTGTTGGCCTCGTAAATTAGCCAAATCAGCAACTTTCCCTGGGCCTCCCCTGATTGATCCATGATATCACCTTTTTAGGCAGAATGTTCTTCTTCAAGCTTCTTTCTCTGCGCCATCTCATTTTTCAGGGGCAGCCTGTAATGAATCCTGCTCCTCATACAGAAGATTATGCTCGAATTTAACCTTGAAACATTCAATAGACAAACGGGCTACATCTTCTTTAAGATGGTCAACCTCTTTCTGCTGAGCTTTTAGATCTTGGGAAAGACGAGCAGACTCCTTTTTCAGCCTTTCAACTTTCGATCGGCCAAGCAGAGACTCTTTTCTCGTTGAATCATATTTGGCCTTCGCTTTCCTCCTACATCGATTGGAATCTTCCCATTTCTTTCTGCAAAGTTCTGCCACGCCATGCAAGTGTAAGCCCCTTTTTATTAGCTGAAATTTGAATAAGAAGAAGAAAGGTTTAGTAATCAAGAAGATAACAGATCGTAAGATAAAAGTTTACTTTAAACGAACATTTTAAAAAAAAACATATATATATATATATATATATACCTCTAGACTTTGCTGCTGAAAAAGGCTGCATTCTTGGGACAATATGTTGGGATCTCCCATTGCCTTAAAATCACCTTCTTGGAGCATGCCTCGGCATAAAAAGCTCAATACTACCCTATTTTCAATGGACCAACCTATGATACAAGAGAGATTTAATAATAATATAAGTTTCTAAAACTACATAGAGGTGATTGCTACGAAGACAACAACGATGTATGAATCTAGATCAAATATAAGTTTTCAAGTTAAATTGCAAAAGAGAAGGTGAGAAGATACTGGCTGATGAGAAATTGAGAAGATGAGAAAATTCACCATAAATTTCAGTTCGCCCAAATCAAGCATGAACAAACTGATTTCAATTAATTTCAAAAAAGTGAGAAGAAGATGAAGCGGAAAGACCTCAACAATGTCAATGATGATTTCTTCGATTTATCTTTGTCTTCTCCTATCAGAAAAATTCGTCAATTGGTATTTTTATAAACTTTGATATGTTTTTTTTGCTTTGTTTTTATTCTCTTTCAAGCTTTCAGAAGACTTTTTTCTTTGAAAAAGACCCTCATAGGACATCGAGTTGCAGTTGATATGGAGGAAGAAGAACTAGAAATTTCTCCAGAGGTTGATTAGCCAGCGATGATTGGTGGTATTGACGAGGAGCCACCGATGATCAATTTAGAATTGAACGAAAATCCAGAGAAACCTTACTATCTGGTGCTACTGATCAAAAACCCCGTACAAGTGAGAAAATGGAATGAATAAAAGGAATTTATCTAAAATTTGGGTCAAGATTAGCAAGAATATTAGGTTTTTTTTAATCTTCTACAATCGTGAACAAATTGGCTCGAACAAGACCGATAAGGAATACATCGATTATGCCTTGGACTCATCCTTTTAATTTGGGGGCATTTTTGAAATAGTAACAATATAAAATATATTTATAAAATACAAAAAAAATATTGATGAAATTTTATAAAATGTATTTTTGAAATGTAAAATTGAAAAGAGGGCCATTCATGTAAGTTTCTATTATTATTATTATTATTATTATTATTATTATTATTATTCCCTATCACAAGAAGCGAGTGCAAAGGTCTTTCTTTCATTTGAATTTGAGACGGGCATTTTAAAAGAGGAATTTACGCCAAATACCCATTTTTTTACTCTACTTTTTGAAAATACACTCTCCAATTTAAAAGTTTTAAAATTACCTTTTTTTAATTTTTTATTTTTAAAAATACCTTTTTTTTTAACTCTGTAAACTCCCTCTTGCAGTATCGTTATCCATCTTCGTCTCTTGCTTTATCTTGATCCATTTTCATCTCTTGCTTCAGCTTTCGATCATTTTGTGCAAATTATTATCTCTTGTTTCGGTTTTCCAACTCCGAATCGATTGATTCTCCGTGTTTGTCGTCATCATCTTCGAGCATCAATTCTAACTTTGACATTACTGTTTCCTACTGTGTTCTTTTATTTTCTAATTTCTTTCTTTATTTTGTATTTATTCATCTATGCAAATGATTTTCACACTTCATAGTTTTCGCTTTTTTTTTAATTATTCTCTGCTAATTGTTAACCATTATCATTCCAAGAACTTGTTTTTTTTTTCAATGTGTTGATTCATGGGATTGTGAACAATTCCCGTTTTACCATTTGCCATTTTGTTCTCATGTTGAGGATGGATATGGTTGATATATATGTTAAAGTTGAGGAATTGAGTTTTGCTCTCAAGCTGTTTGATGAAACTCCTCAAAGATTTAATAGGAATGGCACATTGTTATGGAACGCGTTTCTAAAGAATAATAATCCGTCCCTCAAACAGTGATAAATCTTTCGTTTAATACCTGAAAATTAAATTAACACTCAGCTAATTAACAGAAGAAATAAACATTCTTTTTCTGGGAAAATAATTAAGAACAATACATTCTTAATCCTCTTGTATAGATAAATAAACCATTCAAAGCATAACAAAGCTTAGAGATCAAAATCCCAATATGAAAATTAAAAGATTTTTATACTTATCCATTTACTGGTTGCCTTTGGTTCAGCTTATGGAAATAAGCAGTTTATCTTGATCTTCATTTCATCAACAAACCTAAATTTTTCTTGAATGCTTTCCAGCCTCTAGCAACGTTTTGATGATGATGGCAACTTAGTGGATGAATCAACCAAAGAGAAACTGAAAGAAATTCTTGTTATCTTGCGGGACTTCACTCTGCGTCCTAAGAATTAGAGTATCTAACTACATGTAATGTTTGTTTTTTTTTCATTCAAGTTTTACTATATCGAATTTCTGTTATCGTTTTGTGTTGTTTGATATAAAATAAATAGCTTTTAAAGTAATTGATGAAGTTCAATCATAAATCACTCCCTCGATATTGCTGCCAACGGAGGCAACTTTTGCCCAGCTGGTAGCAAAAGAGGCCGCTGATGATGCATCGACAATTCCATGCCTAATGCTTATACTTGTTGCCATACCTCCGTAGTCGAAATAATTCATTTGAGTTGCCAAGATTACCTCATGATGAAAATCCTGTTTTGAAATTTGGTATACCAGCTGATAGATCTGGTATATCGTCCGACATACTAAATTCCATAAAGCAAATGTTAATTATGCTTGCTTTGAGCCCCTCATCTTCAGGTAAAGCACCCCACTATTCTAATTCAATATGAAAATAATGTATTGTAACAGCACAATTTAGCTTAACAGATTATCCAAATGCAGGGGAAAACACACAGGCTATTGAATCACCAGTAGTTTAAAATAAAGGCCACTTGATAAATGTAAAACTCCTTTTAAGATAACACCTGTTCTGCAATAAATTCCATGAGTGGAACAACACCGTTCATCACAAAAGAACATGAACACTGTTCAATGCTTAAAAATCATCATAAGAACATGTTAGGAATCCCCTTGCACAATAAATGAATACAAATAAAAGATCAAAAGCTAAAATTATTCTACAAATATTACAACTTATAGCTTTTTTGTTTTCAAAGATGTGAACTATTTTATTTTGTTAATCTATCTAGAAATTATTCTTTTTATTACAAAATTCTGTCTATATGATGTTCTATAGATATATTGAGGGAGCTCAGAGTTGCTAGAGAAAACAAGAGTCATGGTCTGACTTGGTAAAGTTGAATGCTACAATTGATAGAGGAGACTAGCTGACTTGCCGATGCCATTGACCTATTTTTTTACTTGAAATTATATTCTGAATTTTGATATACTGGTGGTATACGGTATACCAAATTTCAAAATACAATTTTAGTTCTTTTTTCCTTGTTACCCCCGGCTGAACCTGTACATAACTTGGTAGAATGTTTAATGAGTATTTACAGTCCCGTTTGGTCAATGTGTCTTTTTGCCAAGCAGGAAAGAACAGGCAAGCTTGATTCGCAAAACACAACATTGCCTTGTGGGGATATGCCATTTTGGGGCAAGGCTAACTAGCCAAGAGAAAAGCAGTGCTAGAGCAGCAATGCTGCATTTATAACAAAGTACCATCTTTTTTCACCCTTTGAGAACCGTAATGCACACTCACTTCTCTTTCAAGCCGTATGCTCAACTTTCTAGCGGTATACCGGGTGATATACCGGTATACCGTCTGGTATACCAAAATATTGGATGAAATTTTAATTCTGGAATTTGGTATACCAGGTGGTATACCGGTATACCGTCTGGTATACCAAATTCCAAAATACAATTTTAGTTCTGGAATTTGGTATACCAGGTGGTATACCGGTATACCGTCTGGTATACCGGTATACCGTCTGGTATACCAAATTTCAAAATACAATTTTAGTTCTGGAATTTAGTATACCAGGTGGTATACCGGTATACCGTCTGGTATACCAAATTCCAAAATACAATTTTAGTTCTGGAATTTGGTATACCAGGTGGTATACCGGTATACCGTCTGGTATACCAAATTCTTCATTATTATTTCTCCTTATTTTTTCTATCTAAAAATTCATTATTATCGATTTTGTATACCAAATTCTTCCTTATTATTTCTCCTTATTTTTTCTATCTAAAAATTCATTATTATCGATTTTCGGATTTCTCCTTATTTTTTCTATCTAAAAATTCATCGATTTTCATATTTCTCTTTATTTTTTCTATCTAAAAATTCATTATTATCGATTTTCGGATTAATTTAAGTCTTTGTTTATTCCATTTACCTACCAAAACACTTATTATTTGACTTGCGCTCTCTTTCATACCTTTCTTTGCACTTACGACGGCACTCCGATCTTTGCTCTCCTTGCCTTTCGCATTTTTGTTGGCATTCTCTCAGCCTTTTCTCAGGATCAGTTTCTCCCCCTCTACTCTCTTGCTCTTTTTTCTCTCTGTGATACTCTTCACATTCTCGCAGGCAACTCTCCTTCTCTTCTGGACCGAATTGGCGCTGGACTTCGCATTGGTGTTTGCACTGCTTTAGATCCGGATCAGTTTTAGCTAAAGCTAAGCTACCACAAAGAACCAGAGCTGACAAAAGTAATAAAACTAAAGAAAGCTTCATATTTTCTCTGCCACTATTTGACTTGCGCTTGTCTCTCGATGCAGGGAACTAGACATTGGAAATGGATTTTATAGTGGAAAAACGCAGAAATAAAAGATGGGATTGGAACAAAGCAGAAAGATTTGCATGCAAGGAGACGAGTGTCACCTTAACGTGTCCATCATGCACCAAACTTAGTCGCCGCGTAATAGTTAGCAGCACTTGATTGACAGGGAACATGCCAAGGAAGGACAGCTAATGTTGCGAATTATTATAATTAAAATATCCAATTAATTAATTGAACTTAATAAGATTAGTAACCGAAACTATATAATACTAAATTAAAATTTAAAAACGAGATGAAATCTTGAATTTATCGATTTGCTGAGCACCGGAAAAAAATTTATCTTGAATTTATTGATTTGTCTTCGGAAATGAAGTTTGGAAATTTGAATTTATCTTCGGAAATCTTGAATTTACCAATTTGCTGAGCACCGGAAAAAAAATTGAATTCTATGTTTTTTATTCTTCGAAAGAGGTATAAATTGCGATCATTGTAATTGCAGGGCCTGAAGATTGCTATCATTGAAGGAGATGTGGTGGGATCATCGTAATTGCAGGACCTGAAGACTGCTATCATTGAAGGAGATGTGGTGGAAAGCACATGTGTAAATAGAAAAAGAGGTATTTTTAAAATTGTAAATTTAAAAAAAGGTAAATTTGAAAGGAAAAAAAAGAAGTGGCATTTTTAAAATTGACTTTCTATTTTTGGGTATTTTTGTGAAAGTCCCATTTTAAAATCTAACCATATCGGCCCAATTTCCGGGAGCCTCTTTTTTAGAACAATAAACAAATATAATAAAAATCGATCACAGCCATCGCTTTTAGGTTTGTAATTTTACCCGTTGGATCAGACTATAAAATGAATTTCTAAAAGTTTCGTCATATTCGTAAGTACAGCAACAACGAAGAGTCGGAAGAGAGAGGAACTAGTCGGAGAGAGAGGGAGAGGAACTGGTCTTAGTTATTCTTAGGTCATATCTCCGGTGAGCCACCGACGTCCACTTCTACGCGCTACTCCGGCGAGCTAGGACAAGCCCCAAACCTCCGTAGGCGGAAGCGATTGGTCCACGCTCCGACAGCCGGTAAGCTCTCTCTTCTATCTCGTAGTCGCTACTGTTATGTAAGTGTTCTCTTTCTATCATCTACTCTCCAAATAAAACGGGTTTTTAGAACTTTAGATTCCTTTTTCTTAACTGTGCATTTAATTTCTTTGCTAGATGTCTTTTTTATTGTTTTGCGACTGACGAAAAACCTAATTGTTGAAGTTAACTTGTAGCTAACTCATAATATTAATTTCTCTGCGTAAATTTGTTAATTTGAATCTCAAGAGAAGATTTATGCCCTTGTTTTTGTCACAATTTTAGGTTTTATTGTTTTTCTTTTAATTGAAAATTTTCGCTTCAGTTATTTCTATCTTCTTTTGGTTTAGATTTATAATACATACTTTCTTTCATCGTTTTTCTAACTCTTTTATGAAGCTACAATGATGGATGTGATGTATATATCAGAAGTTTGTTTTCTTTCTATTTTTTTCCTTTTTTGGGTCTAGTGTGATATCAAAAATCTGGTGTTTGAATGTGCTATTTTGTTTTCCACTATTGCTAGTTCCATATTATTTAAGGTTTATGTCATGTACGTAGTAATACAAATACAGTAAATTTGTCTAAAATATTTATAGCATCATTCACCATTTAAAAATACCGATATTTCCTCATTTTAGCAGTTTCTCTGTGAGTCTGCTCATTCCTATTTTGCTCAGCTCTAGTGGATGGCTGAATGTGGCTGTTTTGCTGCTCATTTCAGCTACTGAATGAACATTGAGGCTGCTGAATTTCGAAAATAGATAACATTCCCTACTTTGCTTTTATAACTTTGATTGAGCTGGACACTTGAAAGGACAATCATCATTTCTCTAAGCTTGTAAAGTCTTAGAAGAAATTCCTTTGACTGCATTTTTGTTATCAAGTAAGGATTATAATAATATCATTCTTTGCAGGCATCAAAGTGTATAAATTAGTGCCAGTTCGAGGTTTAGAGGTTAGAACTCACGTTCTGTATAGATGACCATTTTATTCTAATTTCATGCTTGTAATGGGGATATTATTAATTTATTCTGTGTCTTCTCTTTCATTAGCAAACATTTATTTTTCTATTTCATTTAATCATGGTACAAGAGTCTTAATTGCTTGGTAAACATTCCTGAAAGGCCGAGAGAGAGAAAAATAAAAAGAGGTCAAACTTTCATCGGGAAAAAGAATTAATGCCTGGGGGCATATGTGCGATTAAGACCAAATGAACTCTCACCAATGAAGCAACAAATTTTGGAACTAGTGCACGGGGCATTAGTAGGATTAAGACAAAAGAAAAATCAATACATGTTTAGAACCTTATGGAATGTGGGGGGCATGAATCTCTAAAGAGAAGGTATAAGAAAAGAAAAATTGAAAATAAAAAAAAGAAGAAAAGAAGAGAAATATTCTATTGTTAAAATCTCTCAGAAATTCATTTACTACTGTCTATTGTTTGCTGAAGCTAATTATTTGTCTTATTCCGTGCCAGCTGAAACTAAAATTTACTACTTTTTTTTTTGTTTAATCAGACATAAGCTAACATGGAATTTGATGAGTATGATTACTTGGAGAAAACAGTTGAAAATCCTGAACCCCACAAGTCAAAGGAAGCTTCCAATGGTGATGATGCCTTCAAATCTGGGGAGAAGGATAGCAGTCGGAGTTCAAAACATAAGAGCAATGAGAAAGATGATGGGTATGATGGCCATCATCGCTCCAAGCGGTCAAAATCTGGTGATGAATCTCGTGATCATGAGCGGCGTAAAGAACGGGGTTCATCACGTCATCGATCACGATCCAGGGATGTAGATAGGGACCGTCATCGAAGCAGCCGAGAACTTAGAGATAGGGACAGAGGTAAAGATAGGGAGAGAGACAGAGATAGGGAGGAGAGAAATGGAAAGGACAGAGATCGAGAGCGAGAACGTGATCAAGATAAGAAGGAACGTGATCGTGACAGTGAAAGGGATAGGGAGAGGGAAAGGGAGAGGTCACGTCGAAGCAGGAGCCGTTCAGAAAGGCATAGAAGTGATTTGGATGAAAGGGAGAGAGAGAGGAGCCATGACAGGGAGTATAGAGAAAGAGAGAGGGAATCAAAGGAACGGGACAGAGAAAGCAGGTAATTCTTGACTTGTGTTCTTGCATTACCTTTTGTTTTCATTTGTACAATAATGTTATGATTAATGCATTGTTGCTGGCATGACTTCCAAAATTGAATTCTTTTAATGCTTCTATTTTGGCTCATTTGAAGCCCTATGCCATAGCATATGATTGCCGAATTCATATTATACCTTTGTAATCTTGAATATATTTGAAAGTTTTGCTGCAAGCTTTCGTTTCTAGAAACTGCTGTATAAATTATTATCTCTTCTTGTTAGTTGCTAATGTGCATAGTATGTTATTTTATCACTGTACTGTGACTTCTGACGAAATTGGGGTTAGAATTATTTGATTTAATCGTAGAATAATTTTTAACTTGTTACCCCTCTGAGTCAAATTCATCCCTCATTTTTTATTCTCTCTTTGTATTCCGGTCTGGATGGGTCTCTATTCAGCATAGTCTCCTCTGTACCCCCTCTTTCTTCAAGGCACCTCCCACCTACTCTCATGCCCATTGGGCTAGGATTGATTTTAAGAATTATATGGAATTTCCTGTTTGTTTTTCTTCTTCAAACTTTTTTTTCGGTGGGATAATGTTCTTTTTAAATGAAGAAAAATTGTCCAATTCTAAACCAACGCTGGGATTGCTGAGAGTGATGGAAGGAAATAGCCTGACTATTGAATTTTACCTACCTGATTTTGTAATTATATGACCACTTGTTGTGGTATTAACCTTAGAATGCTGAACTATTTTTTCTGCTATTTTGTTTGGAAACAGGCTCTTGGATGTTTGGTTTGCAGTTAAGTTCTTGGTCAGTGTCCTTGTTTATCCATCACTATGTATTTGGTCTCCTTTTGTTTTATTTGTTGTTTGGTTTATATATTTATTTTCATAAAGGAGAGTGGATTTTGATGGAGAAATATGTTTACTGCAGTGTTGTTTGCTTTTTGTGTACTGCGTGGCATATTGTACCAGGAGTTCTCACCAAACTTTTTGGTTCTAGAATTTTTGGACTACTGTGTCATATTAGCTCATGGGTACTATTATGTATTTGTGAAATGTGGTACTGAAGCATTTTTTGCAGGAATGGTTAACGTTTACAAGTTGCATTTTGGTTGAGCCTTCTGGGTTTTGAGTCGGATATAACAAATTTCAGTCTTTGGGATAATGACTAATTCTTAACTTCTTTATTGAGTACTTGCTAATGAGTCTTATCCAAGGCCAATTTGCGATATTTATTTGTATGTGTTCTTTACTGTTCTGGTAAATGAACTATACATGTTATTGTTTGCTCCTTAATTTTAGGGTCTGTTGGCAATATGATATACTTCATTATTGGTGATTTGTTGCTTCTATAGGAGCTATTGATGATTGCCACATATTGCATTGGAAAACATTTTGGAACATAATCCAACTTATCTTTGTCATATAGTTGGTTTTTGCCATTTTCTTAGTCAAACTTAATTTCTCCAACTCTAACAGGCTTTATATTACTCGAATAAAATTTTTCACATACAGCTCTCGAGTTTCGTACAGTTATGATATTTGGATGTCTTGAAAATTCTGAATATTGAACGTTAGATTCTGGGAATCGCAGATGTGCTAGAGCAACCTTCAGATGGTCTTTCTGGCAATTGGGCCAGGCACTGGAACTCAGATCATGGGTTTTAAATGTTTCATCATAGACTGACTTTCTGGAATCATTAGAAGCTTGCATTGCAAGATTGGGTTTCAGTTTTGAGGTTTTGGACAGGGTGGTGTTGCCATACTATGATTTCGATTATCCTCATCCTCTGATCTTAGTTGCTTAATCATATTTATTCTGTTGCAGAAATGCTGGTGAGAGTGGTGGGCTTTGCTTAAGAGAAACTCTTCATCTTCTGATGCCTGTGGGATATTCAGTTTTCAGTGGGCTAAGATTGCCTCTTTATTTTCCCCATTTTGCAGGACACATAGCATTAGCTGATTGCATGTCTCAGTTATTTAGGTTTTAGATGAAAGATGGTTAACTCCCATTTTTGTTTTGAGGGTTAGGTTGCTAACCTTTGTCCTTGTCACTCTGGAGTCTGGATTTTGTGTAACTTCTTACGTTCTTTTGATGGTTGTTTACACTGAAAGTCTGAAAAGATTTCTTCTGCTGAAAAGATTTCTTCTGAATATCTTTTGTAGAACCTGCTTTGTCTTTGCCAATGAAACTTTTTTGTCTGCCCCATGAGATTTTGTTCACCTTGTCATGATTTCTGAGCCAGGCCTGTTTGTGTATAAATTTAATAAGATTCCAATTTAGTTGGCAATTTTTGGTGATATGCCATTTTGATATTTGATATTGACTCTTACCTCCTGCCCCTGCCAGGGGATCTGTCATTATAGCCATTTAGGCATATGCATTTCTTTAGCCCTAATCACATGATTGGTGCCTTGTTGTATTTGTTATGATGTTATGATATTTTTGTCATATTGATTGCATGTCTAAAGGACTTTGTGATGTTAGGCATATATTTTTTTTTCCAGTTCTCATTGTCATCATGTGCATCTTGATTTCTCTGCAGTTTCTTGTTGGTAGTGAGATTAGTTGAATGCTTCTTTGTGGTGGTGGCCTTCTTTTTTCCTCCCTCTTTGGGGATATAATACTCTTAACTGGAATATAAGTTGTTAACAGGTTCTAAACCATTGCAAATAGGTACTTTGGTAATGCCATCGATACAACTTGATGATGCTGTTTCCATTTAAGATTATATGTTATAGAAGGTACAAATTTATTAATTCATTACTTGAACTTGATACTGTACTTAAGTATCCGGTCTCAACTTTTCTATTTCTTAGTTCCTAATGTTATTCTCCATACTGGTTGTCATTATATTTAGACGTCTTATCTCTTAATTTAAGCACATGCATACATCAGTGATTTATTTTAACTTTGTGTAGTTCCCTGCAGGACTGTTACAAGTATTCGGGGTTTTTACTCGTATTGAAGAACTTTTTTGCAACTTCGAATTTGTTTTTCTGCCTAAAATATGTTATGAAGCAGAACATTTATCTGAATAAAAATGAAAAATAATTTTTTTTTTAATTTCATTTTGAGGAACACCATATTTTATGCCTATTAATTGCTCTATGGATGTTCTGCTGCCTGGATTGTTTCTCCACTGAAAATTTGTTGCTATTCCTGTCACTTGTCATGCTTCTTAAGTATTTCATTTTCATTTTTTTTTTGTGCAGAAGATATAAAGAAAAAAAGGAAGAAGTTGCAGAGCCAGAAGCTGATCCTGAACGGGATCAGAGGACTGTATTTGCTTATCAGGTAAATTCTGATAATTTTGATTTTAAGAATTGCATGATGCATTTTTTTATGGCTTTGGTTTTTATAAACTCTTTCTGTTGTACTGTTCTATTAATAACTTTTGTGATCCATTTATGCAGATTTCTTTGAAGGCAGATGAAAGAGATGTCTATGAATTTTTCTCGAGGGCCGGCAAGGTTGGTTCTATACAAATTGATAGCTATCATGCTTATTATGGTTGTTCTGTTTTAGGGGAAGAAATTTCAGTTCTGTTATTAGAGATGCAATGTTTTCCAGCTACACGAAAAGTACCAAATATAAGGAAGATTTAACTCCAATGGCTTCTGGATTTTTTGTGTATTAGAAATCATTATTTGCTTTCTGTAATAAGTTTGTTCCTTCTACGTGTCTAATTATCTCCATAACTAATTTTCAGGTGCGAGATGTACGTCTGATAATGGACCGTAATTCAAGACGTTCAAAGGGGGTCGGGTAAGTTTCAATTATGACTTAAAACAAATTAAACCTTCCGCTCACTTTTTCCTTTCTTGCTCTTTTGATGTGGAGCCACATGGTTTTACCTTACTCAATTAAGTATCATTGATTGGTTATAATAGTAAATTGTGAAAGTTTTCCATGCCAAAGGAGAATAGAGAAAATGGATTTGGGGTCTAGAAGGGGAAGGAATAGAAGAAAAGTGTGGGAGATTGGTAGGAAGAGGAAGAAAGGTTTCTTTCTTTCTTTTTATTTTATTTTATTTTATTTTATTTTTAAATAGATTAACTTAAAGTTGATTTATTGATAAGGAAATTAGAGGCAAATGCACACATTCTTGTGAATAATGGATTGTGATGTATGGAATTGCTGAAATTTCGAAAAGATTTTTGTTCATACACTCGGTTGCAGACAGAGATAAGGGCTCTCAAGATAGAAAATGCTAATTATTTGTCATTGAAATGGTATTATCCTTTTAGGATTAGTGCGATGATCATACTTGTTTTTCTTCCCCCTAAAATGTTTCTGTTTTCAGGTATATTGAGTTCTATGATGTAATGTCAGTTCCTATGGCCATAGCTCTCTCTGGGCAGCCTCTTCTTGGTCAACCAGTAATGGTGAAGCCATCGGAAGCTGAAAAAAATCTTGTTCAGTCAACAGCAACAGTTAATGCAGGATCTGGTCCATATTCAGGTGGGGCTAGAAGGCTGTATGTTGGGAACCTGCACTTCAACATAACAGAAGATCAACTTCGTCAGGCAAGGATCTTTATCTCTAGAAAGAGGATCTCATTGTGGTCCACTGCCATTTAGAATAGATGCACTTTTTCAATATCTGAGGATAATTCTTAAACATTTTGATTTTGCCTAAGGTCTTCTGTATTGCATAACAAAGACTTCTTTATAGATATTAAGACTTGGTTCTATCATGCACTTCTGCTGACTTTGCAGGTTTTTGAGCCATTTGGTATCGTGGAGTTGGTGCAATTGCCTCTGGATGAAACTGGGCACTGCAAAGGCTTTGGTTTTGTTCAGGTGTGTTCTGTCAAATATTCAATCTTGATGAAACATAAACAGAACTTCTCTAATATAGGAGAGTGCAAAAGCCATGTAAAGATATATTTCCATAATTGAAGAATTTAGGCATTTTATTTTGTGGAAATAACTTCTCTAAAAGTAGTGATGAACGTGGCATCATCCCCCCCAAACCAACCACATTTTAAGAGTCTAACCTGTTTCCTTTCATTACAATGCTGAAGATCAGCTGCTGTAATCTTTTCTGGTTTTGGAGTATATTGGAAGTCATAGGACTTTGTTAGCTAAAGAACACATTCTGTATTTTGTTATTTTTTAGTTTTCTTTTCTGGTTGTGAATTTTTCAAACTTTTTATTTTCCAATTAAAAAACGATATGTTAGTTTTCAAGTTCCATAATTTCTACATATTTTTCTTTTTTGCATTTTTAAATAAGCAAATTATCATTTACTGATTGATTTAATTTTATAAAATTTTCCTGTCTAATAATTTATTCTTTTGAATATTCATTTAAAATCTTAAAAACTGTCATGATAATTGTTGTTATATATTTAGTTTAAGATATCAAATTTAACATAAAATTTAAATATACGTTGGTTAAATAATAGGTTTTTAGGATTGTCTTCTTGGCTACTGCCTACTATAACTATTTGGCCGTTTACTTGATGAAATTTGCTGGAAATTGTAAGCTGAATTCTTTTTTGTTCTGTTGAAGTTTGCACGCCTTGAAGATGCTAGGAATGCCTTAAACCTGAATGGACAGGTGGAGATTGCTGGGCGGCCAATCAAGGTAATACTGTATTTTCTTGATTCTTTGTATTTCTCAGTGATGGATCTGATATAAATAATCTAATAATGACATATTTTCATCATTTAGGTGTCAACTGTTACTGATCAAACAGGAGGGCAAGATGGTGGAACAAATGCTGGTGATTTTGATGATGACGAAGGCGGTGGCTTGGTTAGTAATTCTTCTCCCAACTGTTTTTGTTTTCGTGTGATGATGGCAGGAGCAGCTTGGTGTAGAAAAAATTATCTGATCACTGATAGGGCAAAGTGAAAAAGAGTGCAGAGATTTCATTTTTGCAATAGTTAAAATTTATGAGTTATTCTGTTCGTTAACTTTTCTTTTTATTTTATTTATTTTATTTTTTTTGCTATGCTTTCATTCATTTTGTGTTAAAGATGACTTAATGAAGCTAACTAAATATTGTTCTAAAATTCAGTCACTGAATGCACGTTCTCGAGCACTTCTGATGCAGAAGTTGGATCGCAGTGGCACTGCCTCAAGGTTCGCCTACAGTAACATTCTTTTCTTCATGATTGCAGTTGGCTTGGTTGCCCTAACCCGTGTCTGCCATTTTGCAGTATTGCTGGTACACTGGGGACCCCGGTTGGCAGTGCTGGCCTGGCTGTGCCAACTGCTCCAATACCTGGTTCTGCACCTGTGGTTTCTCCAGTTGTTGCTCCCCTTGTGCCAGGTGCTGTTCCTACTTTGCCTGGACTGCCGGCTACAGGTGTTCAGCTTCCTGCTGCTGTTCCTACCGTGGATACTATTGGCATTCCAAGTGAATGTTTATTGCTCAAGAATATGTTTGATCCAAAATTGGAGGTTGGCTGATAAGCTTCTTTCTTTTTTTTAATCCCTTTTCCTTTTCCTTTTTTTTTCCCCCTTTAAAAGAAGATACTCGAGCTTACTAGTTTTGCTCAAACTGCATAATATCTATGGCAGACGGAACCAGACTTTGATTTGGATATCAAAGAAGATGTTCAAGAGGAATGCTCCAAATTTGGAAGTTTGAAGCATATCTATGTGGACAAGTGAGTGTACATTTTGATCTGCTGTTCTATTTTCTTTGATTGAGCAATTTCAGAAACCTTTGCTGTGTTGCTATATCTATAAGATCTCCCGTTACATGTATGATATGGTTGATGACATCATTTCATAGCTGAGAGTTAGTAAATACATAAAACTACATCTTTTTAGAGTACTCAAATACATTTAAATGTTATATTCTTAATTTTTTTTTTTATTGTCTTGAAACAGGAATAGTGCTGGTTTTGTTTATTTGCGATTTGAAAATACACAAGCTTCTATGAATGCACAGCGTGCACTTCACGGTAGATGGTTTGCTGGCAAGATGATCACTGCAACATTCATGGTATAGAATTTTGTTGTGGTCATGTTCAGTCGCATTATTTAGAAGAGATGACTAACAAAACTTGAATTTTGTATTGCAGGTTCCGCAACTCTATGAGGCTAAATTTCCAGATAGCAGATAGAAATATTTTGGTCAATTCTCTGCCTTTGATTGTATTGAAAAACGGTAGTTGGGTTAGGATGTGTCTCCTATTACGATACAAAGTGAGTAGTTAGTTTATGTTGTGCTTTTTCATTTGTAATTTTCTGGAATGTAGTTGAACCATAAATGAAATTCTGTACTTCTTATTTTCAAAATTAGACTCTTTCAGATTGCCTTGTAATTTCTGCTAATATTTGTTTGCTGTTCTAAGTTTTATTTATTATTTTTTAGTGATTTCGAAATTAAGCAGAACCTAGTTTTTCCTCTTTCTTTTCTATGTGAAAATGATGGAATGCCATGTCTGTTTTATTTCATCCACGTAAGCAATCGTTTGTTGTCCTTTCGTTGGATACCTAACAGATTTCTGTTTTGATGGAGGGAAAAATTTGACAAGTTTTATAGTCGGGTGCAAAAACTGAAAAAAAGTAGGGCCTTTTTTCGACTGTTACGAAAACAATTTGAAAATCAAATGACTATTTTTTTCTCTTGATTTTCACTATGAGCAACGAGAACCTCAATATCAAGCGGAGAAATTTAAATGAATTCTTAGAAAAAAAAAAAACAAAAGATAAAGATTTTAGAAAAGCAAAACAAACCTAATTTTTTTTAAAAAGCAAAACTAAAAACGCAGTAAACTTCCAATGGGTCTTCAATCATGATTTTTGTAAGACTTCTACCTTTCTAAAAAGTTTGGAACTATTCAGTTTGAACTTTTGAAACGTTTTAAAATTTGTAGGTATTCTATTAAAACTTTTTATTTTTTTTTTTTAAAGTTTGTACAAGTTTTAAAATATTTAATTATAACTTTTTGAAAATTCAAAAAGCCTAAATTACATATATTCAATTTTAACTTTATTTTTTTAACTACAGTGAATTTTATGGATATTTAAAAACTTTTACATTAAAAGTATATATATTCAAATTCGCAATTTAGAATTTTTTTAGATTTCACTTACCTTTGTAAATTTTTACCTATGGACATTTCATAGAAAGAGAAAAGAAAAGACCGGTGCTCAAAAGTTGTCTGACGATCTAACTTCCGTTCATAGTTTGCACTCACGTTTCTGATATCTATAAGTTGATTCTAATTTTTTTCAATCTCTCTAGAATTCATATCCACTTTACATAATTAATATGTATTTTTTTCACATAATGTATTTTAACTGATCATGTCAATATTATTTAATTTCCAATAAATATACAAATTATTTTTTTCTTTTATTTTTATAAATTTATTTTTATAACTGGTCAAATATTTAATTAGTTAATTTAATTTTCCATAAATATACAAATATTTAACTAATAAAATATTTTTGGTATTTATAAATGTTAAATTTTTCGGATTAAAGAATTTATTTTAATATTATTCACTATTATTTTGATATTTTTTTTCGTATCTATCAAATCAAATAATTATTGATAATACCCATTTTATCATACTTGGATCCGGTCCAATGATCATAGGCCCAATTAGGATGAGGTCTAATTGCTGCATATTAGCCCATCAGCCACTTGCTCTGACATGTATTAGGAAGATTTAATTGGACATTATATGTGACACTCCGCCTGTCACATCACATGAGCCATATCCTGCAAGCCATCACATTTAATGCCTAAACTTGCCAACTGGAGATTCGAGATATTCGATACTCAAGTACTTTAGCCTTATAGGCCTTAGCTCCTTAGAGCCTATATATATAGAGAGAGATTTCAGGAACAAGGTATTGCATACACTGCTACACTCTCACTACATTTTCTCTCTATAAATCCTCAGACTTAGGCATCAGAGTGCTAATCTTTTGCATACCAGGGATTAGTCATTGTATGTTTTGCAGATTGGCTCGCCATATCCAATAAACTGGCCTAGTTGATTTTTAGTTCATATTCTTCTCCTTATAAGTTTTAATAATTCATGACTTATCATTTGGTGTTTTCGTTAAGAGATGAAGATGGATAAATCTAAAAAATGAAATGAAAAATCTAGCAGACAAGAGGAAACAGAAGAGAGAGAGATCTCGTGTCGAGACCAACGAAACTCCACAGGAACTTTTACATGTTTTTGATGAGGAAGAGCTCTTTAATATTGTCAATCAGTTTGATGACTCCACTCCCATCATTGCTAAGGACCTCAAAGCTCTCTTGAAAGGCTTTAAAGGAAAACTACAAGACAAGCTCTTGCATTCAATCAAGAAGAATGAATAGCCCTAGATGCTTGATGAAGATTATGAAGTTGAAAGTAGGCTGAGGAAAGAAGGGGAAGCCCAACCCAGAAATAAAGGAAAGGGCATTTTTATCAGTGAAAAAAGACACTACTTAGGCACTCGCTCGAGCATTCGAGATCACAGCTATCAGGGTAAAGGTAAAGGGAAGTTAAATCCCCTTGATGTTTGACATAAGATAATAACAACGACATAGATGAGGATGATGATTACTTCCCCTCACATTCTGGTTGTCAGGAGATGTATGATGATTTCTCATTCATGTGTACTCCTAAAAGATACAAGCATAAGAAGGATGGCCTTATTGCCAACAAGGATGAAAGATGCTTCCTACAAACTATTAAGAAATTTGGCTTGGTTCACCCCAAAAAGGCTAGGTTTAACGGGAACACTGTCTTTTCATTCTCTTGGGAGATTAGAGAAATCGAGCTTTCACGCCGATTTATTGAAGTAACAATGCTGAGGTACACTTGCAAAATGGATTCTAAGAGCTACATTTTTTAGTATTAGACTCAGATTCAGATGAATGCTTATAACGATATAGTGTTTTGTAGAGTTTTCTTTACAACACTATCTAAGGATGCTTTAGAATGGTTTCACAAGCTTCCTTCTGGTTCTATTTCCAATTTTGGACAACTTAGAGAGCTCTTCACTATGAGGTTTATTGTTTAAGTGAAGACTCATAAAAATGTTAATGATTTAATAAATCTAAAGCAGAGGAAAGGAGAAAGTCTCAGAGAATACATTGATAGATTTCAGGCTTTAGCTTCGGAGATCAGAAACTTGCATCCTAAGATGGCTACCACAACACTCATAAGTAGTATTAGAAATAAGTCGCTACTTCAGTCACTAAAAACTAACCCCCCGATCGATTTTATTGAGTTGATGGATAGGGTTAACCAATTCATAAATTGGATGATGCCATAAGAGCTGATTCACAGGCCTTTGATGATTACAACTCGATCAGATGGACAGGCCAGACTTCTAAAAGCCCAGTTAGAGGTAGAGCACTAAAGGGTTCAGGCAAGAGGAAGGTTTTTAAGTGCCTTCAATCTGATCAACGAGGGAACACTCCACTAAAAACTTACACTCCATTTAATTCAGAGCCTTAAAAGGTACTATTGTCGATTAAGAGCTACCATAATAAGGTGAATTGGCCCAAAAAGATGTTAGACCAATCTAACCCATGTAGGGATAGATCGAAGTACTGTGATTTTTATAGAGATATGAGCTATACCACCGATAAGTGCAAGGCACTCAAAGAAGAGATTGAAAGGCTAATTCAGAGGGGTTCCCTAAAAAGGTTCATGGCTTAGAAGCCGAAGGGCCTGTGCTGGTCTATTGAGATTAGAGAAAAATTTGATGATGATAAAGATAAGGGTCGAAGGAACTAGGCCCCTCAGATTAGTGTAGGCAACACTTTGGTGTGATTAACATCATCGCTGGGGATCATCTTACGAAAAAGATCTCAGCAAAGGGAAGAAGGGTCAGAAGGGAACATACTTCTCTAATTGATGTGAGAACTTTTCCTATCACCATATCCTCGTGGGATGGTGGGGACCTCAAGTTCCCCCATAAAGATTCTCTGGTAGTATAAGTAGCCATATATAATTTTGAAGTTAAAAGAATATCGATTGACAATCAAAGTTTCACCAATGTACTTACCCTTGATGTCTACAAGAAGATGTCGATCGACGAGCTTAAATCAAATTGCATTCCCTTGATAGGCCTCGGTAATACTACAATTCTTGTCATAGGCTCTATCGATCTTTTTGTTGAATTGGGAGATGAGGCCATTATTCACATATGTAAGTCTACTTTCATGGTCACTGATATGCAATTCACCTATAATGCCATCTTTGGCAGACCACTGCTCTTCCAAATTAGTGTAGTTACCGACATTAGATATATAGTGATGAAAATTTCCATTGAAGGAGGGGTAGCCATATTGAGAGGCAATCAGAAAGCGGAGAGAGAAGCTTATGTGGCCATCTTAAAAGAAGATAGACAGACCTTATATGTGGTGGAACCTAAAGAGTATAAGGATAAGGGGAAAGTAAAAATGCATGCTAATGAAGACCTGATCCAGCACGAGCTAGCTCCTAGTAAAAATGTGTCAATTGGATTTGGTTTGGATGAAAAAATGAGGGCAGATATTTCCCAGGTGTTAATGATAAATCAAGAATCCTTCGCATGGTCACCAAAAGATATCTCTGGCATTGACCCAAATTTCATCGTTCATAAGCTTAACGTGGACCCCAAATTTTTACCTGTTAAGCAAAAATTGAGGAGTCATGCACCTAATAGAAATAAATTTATCACTGAAGAGGTCAATTATTTCCTTAAGGCTGGGGTCATCCAAGAAGTACAATATCCTGATGGCTTATGAATGTAGTGTTAGTGAAGAAGAATAATGACAAGTTGAGAATGTCTGTGGACTTCATATATTTGAACCAATCATGCCCTAAGGATAGCTATCCTTTGCCCAGCATAGATCAACTTGTCAATGCTACAACCTATCGTGGATATATTTACTTCTTGATGCATATGCAGGATGTCATCAAATCCTAATATGGCTATTGAACCAGGAGAAATGAGCTTCATCACTAGCAATGGCATATACTGCTATAATATGATGCCCTTTGGTCTGAAAAATGTGGGTGCAACTTACTAGCGATTGATGAACAAGATATTCAAATATCAAATAGGCCAGAACCTAGAGGTCTATATTGATGACATGATCATCAACAGTAAGAGCTGATCGGATCATGTGATAGATCTAGCCAAGGTATTTGCCATCTTCAATCCATTTCAGATGAAACTCCCCCAAAAAATGCACATCTGGGGTATCTTTTGAAAAATTTCTTGGCTTCATGGTGTCACAACAGGGAATTGAGGCAAATCTCAAGAAAATACAAGCAATCTTGGATATCAACCACCTCAAAGTGTCAAAAAAAGTGCAAAAATTGAAAGAAAGGCTCATTGCCTTAGGCATATTCATTTTTTCCTTGACCAAATGCTGCATTCCATTTTTTCAAGCAGTTAAGGAAGGATGAAAACTTCAGCTGGGAGAAGACTTTCAGAAAGCATTTGAAGAGCTGAAAAAATTCTTGGCTGAGCCTCCCCTATTAAGTTGACATGTTCTAGGTGAAAATTATATCTTTATCTGTCAACTTCTGGTGAGGCAGTTGCAGCTGTTTTAGTTTGAGAGGAGGAAAACTAGCAAAAATCAATTTACTATGTCAGCCAAGTTTTGAAAGGATCAGAACTTAAGAAGATTCTGAATGAACAGTTGATTATATGCCTAATGATCTGCACTAACAAACTCACGAGGTACTTTAAGGCTCACACTATTATAGTCAAATCGGATCAGCCACTTAGAAAGTTGCTTTAGAGGTTGGATCTTGATGAAAAGATTATTGAATGGGCTCTAAAAATACAGTTATTCGACATCGAACACGAGCCAAGATCAGCCATCAAAGCTCAAGTTCGAGTAGACTTTGTAGCTAAATTCACTGATGAAGTTCAATCAAGCCTAAAATATGAAGATGTTATCTAGGAGCTAATTCTTGATGGTGCCTTGAATGAACTTAGAGGAGGAGCAGGGATCATCCTACATGGTCCCCTCGGTATCAAAGTGCAATATCCTGTAAAGCTAGATTTCTATGCCTCTAACAACGTTGCTGAGTATGAGACTCTATTGCAAGGGTGGAGACCGATCAAGTCCATCTGACCAGAAAGTCTCACAATAAAGAACAACTCTTAACTAGTCACCAGTCAAGTTCGTAGCACATTTGAAGTTAAAGAGCTTGCCATGAAAAGTTATCTGGCTAAAGTTAGAGCTAAGATTTAAGGGTTAGGACTGTTGAGACAAGAATAACCATTAAAAAGGTCCCTAGATATTGTACGAGGCAAGCTTATTTTTTTAGCAAAAGCTTCCTCAACCGATTAAAATTTTGCTGATGAAAGCATTTTGGTCGAAGAATTATCTTTTCTGACCATAGAAAAGGCTAAAATAATAGAGATTGATCAGGCAGAGATGTGGACAAATCCCTTGTTAGATACTTCCAAAGAGGTATTCTCCCTAAAAATAAGGTAGAAGTGAGAAAAGTTGCTTGAAAATCTTTGAATTATTCATTAGTCGACAGTCTCCTATACAAGAAGGCCTTTATCTATCTATGGGTAACGTGTGTATCTGAAGAAGAAGGAGACCACATACTTAGAGAAATTCACAAAGGATTCTATGGGGTGCATGCAACATTTAGGGCTATATGCAGAAAAGGATTGCAAATAGGCTACTTTTAGCCTTTCATCTTTAAGAACACATAAGAAATTAAAAAATGCTGCCTATAATGTCAGGTATATGGGAGAATTATAAGGAAGCCTACAAGTGAGCAACAACTGAACATAATATCATGGCCATTTGATCGATGGGGACTTGATATTCTTAAACCCTTCTTGACTGAGAAACGAGAAATGAAATTCCTTATCGTCTTGGTCGATTAATTCTCCAAATGGATTGAAGCCGAGCCTATATCCACCATCATTGCCTTAAAGAACAAAAATTTTTCAAGGAAAGAAATCATTTGTAGGTTTGGCCTGCCAAGAGTTTTTGTCATCGATAATGATAAACAATTTGACAATGCTATGTTCTGAGGCTTCTGCTTTGATATAAAGATCAGCTTAAGATTTATTTTAGTGGTGCACCCACATACCAACATAATGACTGAAGTCTTAAACAAGACTATACTGGAAGGATTAAAAAAAGCCTAGAAGAGGCAAAGGGAAACTAGATAGAAGAGCTTAACAGCGTGCTTTCGTCTTATAAAACATCTCCTCGAGCTAGTACATCCTAAACCCCATCCTCCTTAGTCTATGAATCAAAAGCCATCATTCCAGTAGAGATGGGCCTTCCCCCTTTTAAAATCGAGTCCTTTGTTGAAGATCAAAATACCAATGAAAGGTTGATAGAGCTCGATTTTGTTGAAGAGAAACACGAAGACACCAGCGCTAAAATTGCAACGTACAAACAAAGGTTTGCCAAAAACTACAACACCAGGGTTAAGCCCAGAACCTTCAGAATTAGGGACTTTGTGTTGCACAAGGCAAAGATCGGTAGAGGAAACTTTGGCATAGGCAAACTAATTCCCAACTGGGAAGGTTCATTCGAGGAGGCAAAAATCATTAGCCTCAGTAGCTACAAGTTGCGAAGTATGGATGGGCAAGACGTCCCAAGAACATAGAACACAAAAGCTTTGAAGAGGTACCACTTGTAATATTGTTCTCAAGGCTCTGATCGGACAACGCCTATCTTGTCTATAGGATGACTATATCATTTGCTTCATTAATGAAATGCCTCTATTTATTGATTTTGGAACTTATGATGATTGCAAATTTTACTTCTAATTTACGAGTTCTTTAACTCACAAATTAGTTGACTTATTGATTGCTTATGCTTACTGATTGGATATGATTGAATACTTATAATTTACAAAGAATTATCCCAAACATAGTTTTGCACAAATTATACAAGTCTTAGATTAGATACCAAATTTCAACTATCAAATCAAGATATAAACAGGTAGCATACATAGACTCCAAATTGCATATTATCATTGGTGTGAAATGTTTACATGAGGAGATATTATTTCCAAAATTCATAAACTATAAAAGAAAGATAGATGAAATATCTAAATACATCGTAGCTAAGTTAATTCCCTGATTGGCTTTAAAGAGTTAAAAATTTGTTGACAAACACTTGGTGTTTTTGCTTTTGGAATTTCTTCAAGAGTGGCAATTATACCTAAGAGAATAGATCTTCAAGTAGAAAATAGAGCTCTTGAACAAAAAAAATGTGGGAAATTACACGATGGTCCACAAGAGTCTATCTAACTAAGCATTTTTTAGGTCCGATTGTCTTCTGGGCCTTTTGATCTTTGGCAGCATCCCTTTCAGCGCCTCTTTCAGGGACTCATTCGACATAGCCTTTGGGATCTTTGCTAGGACCAAGCACGATGTCTGCCTCCTCCTCCTTTCCATCATCATCATCCTCAGGAAGTTTGGGTAAATACTTGAGATCATCTAGGAAGGATAGATCGAATTTGGGAGACCCCTCCTAATAGGCCAGTCAAATTTTCTCAACCATATCGACATAAGCTCCGCCTAACTCCTCAAAAAGTTGATCTTTTATGTCCTCGATCTGTTATAGGTGCTCGAATTAAAGCCACTCCCTTGTATGCTGAAGCTCGGTGTGAGATGCCTTCAGCGAGGTGATCTTTGCCCTAAGGCTAGTCTTGGTAGACTTTAAATCAGCCTTCACCATCTCAAGATTAGCCTTTGCAGCTTAAAGATCAACCCTCAACTTGGCATTCTCCTTCTTAAGTTTGACGGCTTCAGTCTTTTTGCCTTTTAGCTTGCTGTTTTCCTCCTTTAGCTTCTCACTTTAGATCGAACAAAAGAGAGGGCAAGCTCATACCCCTCAGGATGTTCTGCATAGCCTCCTCCTACTTCTTCACCAGCTTGTCGTAAAAGGCTCAATGTGCAAACTCCATCTTAGCCTTCTCTTTATTAAAAAGGAGTACGGCTTGATGTAGCTCATATTGGGGTCGATCCTTGGTATGTTCTAGGTGCAGATGTTCACCACTCATACGCCGAATCCTCTGGGCAACCTGAAAAACAAAAAGACATAACTTAAATTAAACGTGGTTGTCAAATACCCTGAATATCAACCCACTTATAAAGATGCAAAAATTCTTACCATCAATGACCACATGCATAGATTTGTCCCTATCTGCTCCAACAAAATAGGGAAATGGGCATCAGTTAGGTCTATCTCCAGCAGAAAGCCCTCGGTTATGTACTTTGCCATGCATGAATTCCTCAAGCTAGCCCAATTGTTGTAATAATTGTTTAGAATTTGGCTCAGAGGGATCTCTGAGAAGGCACCCATCTACCCTAGGGATGAAGGTTCCCTATGAGAAATTCAAAGAACCTCTCCATAAAGGGATACCGGATGATCTTTCACTATCATAGATGAATCGGTAGATGGCAGAGAAGAACCTGTCATCGAAGTAGGATTGGCAGCGAGTAACGAGCTCTTTGCTGCCGGAGATTGATTGGTAGTAAGGAGATCGGTAGCTTGCAATTGATTAGACATAGCACCAGCAATAGTGGCAGGAGGTTGATTGTCCATAACGATGATGTAGGGCTTTACAACCATGGAAAGCTAGTGCTCTTTAATAACATTTGATACGGCCGCACCCTTCTCCTTAGCCTCGCCGCTGATCAGAGCTGCAACATCTTCAATCCGCAGCCTCACAGTGGAAGGCTATCCTTCGCCCTCAACCTTGCTCTTCCTCTTCAATCGGTAAAGCTACCTACCTTCAGTCTTTTTCTTTAACTCTTCCCTCTTCTAAGTAGTTATCTTCTATAACCTCTTTTTTGCCTCCTTATTGGCCATCTCCTTTCCAATCAAAATTAAAGAAAGGTTTAAATCAAATTTAAGAGAAAAAAATAAAAAAACAAGATAATCTACCATAAGAGAAGGGAAAGAGAGAAAAAACACAGATTGCTCACCCTTTCCCTCCTCCTCAAATGGTAAAAGATAGGGCAGCACGCTCAGCAGAACATTTGAGTTCACTGGCCCCTCTTTGATCATAGTGTTCAGGCTCGCTATATCCTCTCGGTACCTAGTCTGCCTAACAGCCAAGTCCCCTACATAGATCGGCTTGTCCCTTCAGACCAAGTTAACATCGAAATCATGTTTTGCTCCAACTAATACAAACTTATCTTTAAAACCTTTCATAGAAGTTGGAAATCAAAAAAAGTTTCCTAGCCATCCTACTAGTGAAATTGAAAAAACCTGCGCATCTGTTCTAGTAGAAATAAAGTAGTAATGGCTAAACAACTCCAGGGTTAGGGCTATGCTAGGCTGGCAATTCCTACTCATCACCTTGAAGCATGCAATGGTCCTTCAGGCATGAGGATACTAATTGGGAGATACCCTATAAGCTTCTAATATCACCCTATCAAACCATCAAATGGGAATCTTAACCTAGACTCCAAGCTTATAGTATGAAGAATAAAGAAAATTTTCCATCAGCAAAAGGTCTATCCTGACTGGGCATTATAGGAGGACAAAGGTAGGAATAATACCCAGAAGAAAAAAAAAATTGCTTTCTAAGTGATTTAGACTCCTCTTCAGTAAGCCTAGTTCAATTAGGAATCATAGGTTTTCCCAGTGCTCTTTCAAAAAACTTATATCAATGCAATGATAGAGCATGGGCTTAGATGATTCAACCATTTCAACTACTTCAAAATATAAAAGTGAAGAATAAAAGATGAAGATTTTAATGTCAAAAGCTTACTCGAAGAATAAAAATGGGGCGAACTGAAACACAAGAAAGATGCCAACTTAAAATTAAAGAATCTGATAGAAGAAAATTCTGGAGGATAAGAGAAGTTTGAGAACAAATTACTTAAAATTCAAAAGTGTGAAAAGAAATCGGGTTAAGTGAAAAAATTGCCTATTTATAAGCAATAGATGAATCTCAAAATTCAAAATAAAGACCAATAAGAAAGCACCACGTGGCTAAGATATAATTGCATTTCAGTTTATGAAGCGGCGTTTGACATAGAGAGACATTGCATTTAATATGATGACTCTGCTTTTGAGGTACTCAGAATGCGAAAAAACTTCTTTGACCCTTAACTTTTTCTCTGATCTTTTAAATGGATCGGAATGTCAGAGGGAATAAATTACTAAAATGCTGCCGTCTTCGAGATTATCGAAACTCGAAATAAGTATCCTAGGTGCTAGCTACCTAAGTTCACATTCCTTGGATCTCTAACAGATCAAAATGGTGTGAATCGCCAATTTCCAAGCGACAATCTCCTAAATTTACATTCCTTCCATCTCTTAGATTGGAATGGCACGAATCACCAATTTTCAGGTGCTAATTGCCTAAGATTGCAATATTTTGATCTATAACAAATTGAAACAGCGCAAACCACCAATTTCTAGGAGCCAGTCGCTTAAATTCACATTTTTTCGATCTCTTACAGATCAAAACTGTGCGAATCACCAATTTTATAGGCTTAAGTCACTTAAATTTGTATTCCTTCGATCTTTTACAAATCAAAATGATGTGAATCACCAATTTCCAAGTGCCAATCGCCTAAATTCGCATTCCTTCGATCTCTTACATATCAGAATAATGTAAAACACCAATTTCCAGGTGCCAGTTGCTTAAATTTGCATTTCTTAGATCTCTTATAGATCGGAACGGTGCAAATGACCAATTTCTAGGCTCTAGCTAGCTAAGTTCCCATTCCTTTGAGCTTTGGTAGATTGGAACATTATTGATAACTAGTTTCTAGATGTTAGTCGCCTAAGTTTCCTTTTCCTTCGATCTTCTACAAGATTAGAATGTTGTGCATGAAAAAACTACAACATGTACCTTTTGAAAACACTTTCATTTTTAAGGTCACCGAAAGGATATTTCTAGGCATCAATTGCCTTGACCCTTATCCTTCGATCTTTATGATAGATCGGAATGTTGTGAGGGAACAAATGATAATACCCATTTTATCATACTTAGGCTAGACCTAATGATCACATGCCTAATTAGGCTCAAGCATAATTGCTGCTTATTAGCCTATCAGCCGTTTGCTTTGACATGTGTTAGGACAGTTTGATCGGACCTGATATTCGATCTATCTGTGCCACACCTCCTGTCACATTACATGGGCCATATCCTGCAAGCCGTCACATAAGACATCTAAACCTGCCAATTGCATATTTAGGAGATTCGGTACTCAAGTACTCTAACCTTATAGGCTTTATCTCTTTAGAGACTATATATATAGAGAAAGAATTTAGGAACAAGGTATTGCATACACTGCTACTCTCTCACTATGTCTTCTCTCTCTAAATCATTTGACTTAGTCATTGAAGTGCCAATCCTTGACACACCCGGGGTTTAGTCCTTATCTGTTTTGTAGATCGGCTCGCCACATCCAATAGATTAACCCAACTGATTTTCAGTTCATCTTCTTCTTCTTACAAGTTCTAATAATCTAGGACTTATCAAGTATGTTTACAAATTTTCATTTAAAACTTCTAAATAATTATTATCTACGTTTTTCTTTCGAAACATAAGTAAGTTTACATTTTAAAAATTTAGAATTACTTACTATTATTGAGTGAAATATTTGAGAAAATTAAACAAAACTTAGAGCTATCACAAACTTCGAAATCCTATCTATCTCTTGGTTGATATTTCGGGTATAATTTGATCTTTGATTAACATATAAATAGGCATAGTACATAGTAAGTCCTAACTAAGCTATCCAAAAGTAAATGTGAAAATAAAAAATAAAATATTTGTAAATTTAAGTAATAAAAGAAAATGTTAAAAAAATTCATTGAAAATTTAAGGGTCAATTTCATCTATGGTTACTAAACTTATGCCTAATCGCTCAAAAGTAACTGACTTATTTTTCACGAATTAAATATCACTAAATTTATTACATTTTTGCAGAAAAGTCATCTCAACCAATTTTCGGTGATTACTCTTGCAAGAAAGCTGATGTGACACATTACGTCATATGTCTAGGCACATGTGGACATAACACGTCAGCAGACACGTCACCAGAAGAGGTCATGTATGTCCAAAAATATAATGTGGTATGCTGATGTGTCGTGTATAATATAGTCTCTTTCGGTGACGTAATTGCTGACGTGTCGTGTGATATAGTCTATTTCGATGACGTGACTGCTGATGTGTTGTGCCACTTGTGTCTAGGTATATGACGTGACGTGCTATGTCAGCATTCTGACAATAATTATCATTAAAAATCGGTTAAAATGACTTTTCTACAAAAAATGTGATAAGTTCAGTGACATTTAAGTAACGAAAAATAAATTAGTTACTTTTAAGCAATTAGACATAAGTTTAATAACCATTAGTGAAATTGACTCAAAATTTAAGAAAGTTATTTTAATACAATTCATTCAAAATCAGCCATACTTTTAAAACGTTTATTAAAATTTTCAAAAGCCATTTACATTTTTATAAACTCTAAAAAAATCTTAAATAAAAGTTATTTAAAAAAAATCTGTTAATGTTTTAGTTGAATACATCCCCTGGTACGTAAATAATAGCTAGTTTGTCTTCATACCCATAAAGCAATAATCTCATCGCCTTCGTCATGCTTCCCATATTCTTCTCTTATTGTCGGTCCTGTCTCATCCTCTTTATAGCCCTCATTATTCTTCACCAAAAGATGGTCCCAAATGATTTCAAAAGGTTTTTCAATTGATTAATGAAGTTAGAGAGAGAGAAGAAGAAGAAAAAAAAAAGAAGGCTTAGAATCATACATATCAGAGAAGAGGACTGCAGGTGGTCAATGAAGGATGCTCCGCTCGTTGACCGGCCAAGAAGTTTTGGTGATGGTGGTTTGGTTGAAGGGCAATTTACATAACTCTTATAATAATAAAGCTATTAAACTTCTGTTGGAGAAAAGAAAATATGTTGGGTAATCCATTCAGATTGGTAGCGTATTTTTAATTTTTTTTTACGAAATTTTTTTTTGTTTTTATTATTTTTTTTTAAAAATTGATTTCTATTCTTAAAAAACTATGTCAAAATTTTGAAAAAGTATTAAAACACGTATCCAGATTTGTAAATTTCAGATATTAATAAAAAAAAAGTGATAGGATTAATTACAAAACAAAACCTAAATTATATGATACTTTTTAATGTTAGACCTAATTTTTGAAAAGTTATACTATCAACTCCCAATTTTGAGCCACTTTTTTAATTAATGGACTCTGTCCAAATTTATGTTAAATACTAAGGGCAACTGCTGAGTTATCAAAAAAGTAAGACCCGTGGAATTTATTTTAATAAATAAATGCTATGTCAGATCTTCTTCTTCTTCCATTAATTTCCAAGGATTTGACTCCCCTGAGAATTCTTTTCAATCTTTTCCATTTCTTTTGCAACTTCAATCAAATATAGCATTCATAATCTCTCGATCAAACTGTTGTGCTCAATCACATCATCAAGTTGAAATTTATTCTCAATTGAAAATAAAGGGGTATTCTCAATTTGAAGTGCATTAAAGTGGAAACGATTTCTTATTAAATGATTTAATTCAGGAAGTACAGAAATTGGCTTTGGAACAAAAGTCTTTGCCAGATAAACTCGAATAATTGCACTTTACGCCAGTGTAGCACTTTATGGGCATGAGGGTGTTTGAACACTCGTTTAATGAGCAGGAGGAAAACCAAGTAGAACTGGCCATCACGATAGATTATAACCTGCACCAATGTCATCTGTACAATAAAACTAGGAGCATAATCAAAGGAGTCCTTCGTTTACTAATTTGCTATTACATGAGTAGTTGATCCCAATCCCAATTACTTGAAGAAATACTATAATAATTCAAAATGATAGGACTTGATTAGACAAGAACATATGCGAACTCTAAATAGACCATTTAGACATCAATTTCTAATGAAGAGCAAATCTGTACATGGTCACTAAAATTGAGATATTCATTGAAATAATCTCATCAAAAAGTGAAAATATATAAAACCCATTGCAACAATAAAAAATGTCATACAAGAGCAAATGGTTCAAAATCCAGAAACAGAGTGCCAAAAACACCAAAAGCTTTAATCTTTTTAACAATTTCACAAAACCATAAACTAAAATCAGAGAATGCAACTAACGACGGACTCAAAACTCGTTAAAACACAGTGAAAACAAAAGAACAGAGAATGAAGAAAAAGAAAGAAAGAAAGAAGACGAACCAGGTGTAGTGAGAGAAAGCAGAGTGTTGGTTTGGCGAGAGAAAGATAGGGTTTAAGAAAGTGAGAAAGCTAAGCATAAGAAGCAGGATCCTGGAGAAGACAACAAGAGCTTTGATTTTGGCGCAAAACCAGACAGAAAAATTTACTGCGAAATATGTTTTCATGTCTCACTCACAGGCCACAGCCTTCTCATTGTTATAAAGCATAGTCATTAAAATCGGACCGGACCGGTCGGTTAAACCACAAATCGGCAGGCTAGTTAGTTGGTTCAATTATTAAAAATCAAATTGATAAAAAATTGAATTGAATCGAAAAAAATCAGGTAGAATCGGGGAACCAGAATTTTTTGCTAACAAGTGTAAAAAATTATTATTATTTTTTGTATATTTTCACCCACACACGCACACATATATATATATATATATATATATATATATATATATATATATATATATATATATATATATATATATATATATATATATATATATATATATATATATCGGGATCTGAAGGAATGTTTATTAACGATCTATGAACATGAATGCAGAAAAATTAAAAAATAAGGTACGTGACATAACAGTCCTATATACTATTCAGTATAATTCTCAGAGAGGGGAACTGTATATTTCAGCCTATATACCTTTTTAATGCAACACAAGTATTATGCAAATAGAGTTTCTGATGTACAAGATCAACATAAGCCGCAGGTGCAGAGCATACTTATAAATGTAGCAACACTTGAACACAGATATTGTAACGCCCCGAGTCATAAAGACCCGAATAGTATGGTTGGATCGATCTAGTCTCTGAAGCGATCCAATAAAATAAATGGTTAATAATAATAATAATAATAATAATAATAATAATAATAATAATAATAATAATAATAATAATACTAATAAATAAAATAAAGAAATTAAATTAGTTGTTAATAATAAGAATGAGTGAGGTACAATTCTAGGGGTCCCTAGAATTTTCGGGCAAAGTAGTAATTAAAAAAAAAGATAATTAAAGAAAGAGAGGGAGGAGGAAGGGGGAGAGTAAGAAACGGGATGAGAGAGAGAGAAAGGGGCGGAGATTAGGGAAAAACCGGCGACTCCTAGAGCCGATGCGTTCCCACCGGCGTCAGTCACCTTGCCGTCATCTTCTCTCCCCTCCGGTGTGGCTTTTCCCCTTGATCTCTCCCATGGTCGGATTTTGTCTTTCCTCATTCTAGCGACTAGAGAAGGCAAATGGTAATAGGACAAACACCGAAGAATTATCGACGGCGAGAAGGTCCTCCTGGTGCTCGTTGTTCCTCATTACTCGCTGAAAATGAGTAGATCGGAGAAAGGAGAAGTTCACGGTTCTTGAGTAGATCCCGATCAAATGGTGACGCTTTGGAGTGCGTGACCACCTCCGTGGGTCTCCTCTCAACGCCGGCTACCTCCCGATGATTTTGGTCCCATGCCGGTGAAGCTCCGGCGAACTTAGGGACTAATGGAAAGAAGACAGAATGTAGAAAAATTGACTCTATTTGGTAAGTAATCACCAATATTGTCCCCATAAACTTTATTGAGCTAACCTTGAAATTTGGTTAAGGATTTTTGTATTTTTTTTTGAATTAAATGTGGGTAGTAGTAAGATTCTATTAGAATTAACATAATTGTTGGTGGAATATTGCTAATTTAAGATCCAATTTTGATTCTTAATATGTTGTTGATAATTTAAGTATTTTGTTTATTTTATATTATGTGATTAGAAAGTAATAATGAGGACATGAGTGTATGATAAATGAATGGTTTGATTAAGAGCAAGCTTGATTCTTTAGGTATAACAAAAATAACAAATTTTAGCAAATATTTAATAATATAGTTAGTTTAATTTAATTATTTGTCTCCTGAAGTAATTTTCTCATTATTATGTTAGGTATACAAGATCAAAGATTGAGCTTATATATATATATATATATGTATAATAAGTAGTTGAATAATACGCCTGATTCATTGGAACAAATAGAATCATGATTGTAGTGACATAAATAGTTAGATTTGGGAACAATTTGTATAAGCTGTGTTTTAAGTTGTATAGCATATTATGTTTATGTATATAAATGGTAGTTGAATTGCCTTGAACATTGGAATGCGACGGTTGTAATGATTGTTAATCGTTGTCTAAAGAGGCTAGTTACAGGATAATGTTAACCCTTTTTGTGTTTTAGTGAACTAAAAATAAATGAGATCTGAAAGGTATGGAATTGTGATTAATGAAAATGTATAAGAGGACCTTTTAATGAAATCAACAGAATATAATTGAACTTTAAGTGTTATATTATTATAGTATGACAGGGGTGGTAAATTTATAGATGTAATATTAGGAAATTTGTGAGTAATTTATGATTTAAAATTTTGTAATCGGTTCAGTTAAATACAATTTTTAAATTGTTATTATGTTGATAATCAAACTTATAATTGAATTATCGGCTAATAGGTAGGCTTAACTATTGTGTTAAAAATGTTAGTATAAGGACTGTCAACTTAGGTGATTGTTGCTTGTTTTTGGCTACCAAAGTAATAAACAAGATGTTATGTGCAAACATGCTAAGAATTAGTATAACACTTGTTTGTATTTGGCAAATTGAGTTGCTTGTTGGCAGTTATTTAGAAATAGTGTGTGCTCTTTTATAGTAAAGTAAATTATTTGAATCAAATTTGTTTAATTTGTGATGGTTATTGATTTAATATATATAAATATATATATGCTAGTGTATTCTACTATTAAGGTATATGGTTAATCATTTTGTTTAATCGTATGTATATGGTGACTATAATATATAAAGTAGAATTGACTGAAGATTATGTAGTTTAAGATGTTTAATGAGATCGTTTAATAGACTTAAACTATTTAATTTAATTAGGAGAACATGTTTCTTTTTATCTTATTATTACTTATTCCTTCATACTGTTTCTTTGGAAAGTTATGATGCCTGCAGAATACAAAATGTAATTAATTAAATCTCTCTCTAGTAGGCGCGTTTTGGGGCCTCCGACATGATCTCCAAAGCAGACATGTGGGGTGCCTCAAAAGCAAAACCGTGTGTCGCCTAGCTCCGACACGGTCTCTAAAGCAGACGTGTGGAGTGACAGGTAGCGGACAATATTTACTAGCAGCAGCGATTCGGGCTGTTAGAAATTATGGGCTGGATGGCTCCGAGAGCTCGGTCCATAAGTATCACGCCTTGATGTGTATTACCGGATTGAATGGCTCCGAGAGCTCAGTCCACAAGAGTATATATATATATATATATATATATATATATATATATATATATATATATATATATATATATATATATATATATATATATATATATATATATATATATATATATGATGGCTCCGAGAGCTCGATCCATATGTTTCATACCTTGATGTGTATTACCGGATTGAATGGCTCCAAGAGCTCTTTCGGTAAAAGTAATTAAAATGAGTTGTGGGTTGAATGACTTCGAGAGCTCAGTTCACAAGTGTATATAAAAATGTATGTATTAAATGATGGGCCGTATGATTTTGAGAACTCGGTCCCGTGTTTAAATTCTATTTGTTCATCTCGGTGCAAATTCCAATTAATACATTAAGGGCAAATATTAGAAGTAAATAATGGAATAAATGTTGGCATAAGTATTTTACCAAATATTAATAAACAATTTATAGAATTTGTGCTGTGATTAATTTAAATTATGATTAGTTATAACTAATGATGATTGGAATTGATTGGTATTGAATACCTATATTCGTACTGTGAATAATTGTGTGTTACACATTTGGAGTAGTGTGGTATAATTAGGAATGTGTATAATATAATTATGTAACTATAAATGTTTGAAAAATGATATGTAATATTCTTGCCTAAACCAGATTTAATGATTACTTATTTAAAGTCCTATATTAAGTCTCGAGATTGGAGAACTACGTGGTTCTGATTCCCTACACGGGATACGTAGGAAGCTTGAGAATTGATATCTCAAGTCCGAACCAAATTATATTCATATGCTTATGCTCGTTTTAATAAGTACATTGAATCATGGTGATGAAATTCTTATTTATATAATAGTGCATATGAATTCCGTGAGTTACGTGAATGAGCTTTAAATGAACTGTGCTTGAGTGATTGTGATTGTGTTAAGATGAAATTATAGAAGTGCTGTGTTGTTGATGGAAATTCTAGAGTTGGAGGAATGATATTGGGAATGTAAGAATTAAGTTTTTACAGGTTTGGGTAGCATAAATTTTAAGATGTCATGCTGCCGAAATTTTATTTAAGTTCATAGTAAAATTAATAGAGTGTGAAATGATAATTAATTGAGATTTTGAAAGTAGTTTTAAAATCTTAGAAATATTTTATATTCTTTTCCACAGGAAGTAGCCATTAATAAAGGGAGATTCTATCGAAATTTTGATAGAATAAATAATATGTTAAATTAATAACCTTTTTAAATGTAGTCAAACCTTAGAATTGATCCTCACAAAGTAATCCAAACCCGGGTGTGACATATTGTATTCGGATCTTTTTAACTGGCCGGGTATAGGGTGTTACAGATATATATAAATATAATTTTTTATAAATAAAAATAAATTACAAGAAAATAAAGCTCAACACATGAGCATACTTACGTTTTCTGAAAACAAAATAAAATTTACAAGTTTATTTTTGGAGATAATGCTTTAAGCTTTTAAAAGATTACAGTTGTGCTCAACACATGAGCTCCTAGTATTCTAAGCTTGAGAAATTTTTCTTTTATGCCTAAGAAAGAGTCTACCTTCTATGGAGAATTGAAAGTCCTTTTATAGAAGGAAGTCTTCATTTGTTACGCCAATAATGAGTGGGAGCTTGAACCCACGTTTAGTTTGAAAGATAAAGATTCCCATTAATCACGAGAGTTTTGAGTTGGTGGAGCAGTTGGTGGAGTGATTGTTTGTCCACTTTGGAGTCGTCTTATGGGGAGAATAGATATCTGTCGGTGACAAGAAAAGAATCTAATCATTTCCTTTTTCTTTTAACTTTAACTTTAACTTTTTTTATGGGCTTGTTTACAGAGTATGGATTTAAAAGAATCCATGTTCATAATAAAAGTCCACTAAGGTGGAGGAAAAATACCAAAATAATCATCCTCATTATCATCTCCTAAGTCAATGATGGGCTCAAATTCTTAAGATGAGGCTTTTGAAGGAAATGAGGAAGCCTTAGATGATGAGGCCTCACTTTGGAGAAGTTGGGCCATAATTTAAAAATATTCTTCCTTAGTTTTTGCCGCTGCTAGTTGGGTTTGTGCAAAGGACTTCTAGGCCAAAAATTGTGAGACTTCTGGGCCTGGTTTGGTAAGTCCTTGTGCTTGGAGCCATTTCATAACACCATATTTTTTAATGCTATCTGGAACTGCAAACTTAGTCCACCAACGAATTTGAAACCGTCGGACTAAAGTTGTTTGGGCCTCCTTTTGCTGATAATCTAAATACCATGTTGTTATCCATGGCAGATAAAACTTTGTGGCGAAAAGCATCAAGGGATGGAATTGTCTTTCCCTATTTGAAGGTTTGTAGGTATTTTTGAATAGTTGATAGCCTTCTTGAATTGAAAATTTTAAGATTTCAGGAGAGGCTCCATATAATTTCCACCAGTGGTTGAACCAAAATGGAATTTTTGAGGGATCTATGTTTAGGAAGAAAAATAGCCAAGTGTGGCTAAA
Organism: Excoecaria agallocha; assembly: GCA_037975025.1. Classification (NCBI taxonomy): domain Eukaryota; kingdom Viridiplantae; phylum Streptophyta; class Magnoliopsida; order Malpighiales; family Euphorbiaceae; genus Excoecaria; species Excoecaria agallocha. The sequence continues at coordinate 30,483,943 of CM075821.1, read as the reverse complement.
TTTTTGGTTTTAAAGTAGGAATGTATTATACTAGGCTTGTTGGTAATCCCAGTAAGTGTATGTCCTACAGTGGTTTAAGGTTGTTTGAAAATTGGCTGAAAAATATTTAGGGGTGTGAAGAGCCGATCCCCATTCAAGTTGAGAAAGGATTTTATGGATTTTGATAGTGGAATATAGGATTTTAGGGCTATTTTTGGGATTATGAGTAACCATCACAGAACCTATAGCTTTCAATATTGCCAAGTAATATGGCTGGAATTTTGTTAAATCCCAAGGTTTAAAATGCCAGCCTTTTGGAAAAATTTGAGATATGGCCTGTTGAGGGTCTTGAAGAAGAAAACCATCCTCAATAGTCCATATATATTGAAATTTAGATTTTAGAAAATATTCTGCTTTTGGTAGTTTTGATTGGAACAAAACTAACTCAGAATCGTTTTGGGATAAAACTATTTGTGAAAATTTCTCTTTCGAGGGTTTTGAAATGATTTATTCACAACAGTTTTTTGAAATAATAATTTTATTGCAAGATGATTCTTGCAATGTTTTTGAAGAATTTTGGGAAAGAATTTTAGGAGTTGAAGACTCTCCTCTATCGATTTTTGCAATAGAGTTTAGATTTTTACCTATGAAGGCTTTCTTTTCTGTAATTTGGGCTTTTAAGGCCTTAATTTTTGAGAAAGCCTTTAGTGCCTGAAGCCTTTCCTCTTTTTAGGGTTTTAGGGCTTCTTCATCTTCTAAGGATTTTTGGAACCAGTAAATTATTTCTGGGTCCTTTTGAACAGTTTGAATCTAATCACGGATCATTTTGGACTGTTGTTTGGCTTTTTTCTCATCTTCTTTGACCGCTTGGGCCTAAGATTTTATTGGAACAACAGTAGAGATTGCTGGTTTTGTTTCTTTCTCTTCTGGGTCCTTTTAGACCTCTTTTCCCTTTTTTGATTTTTTGGGCATTTTTGGGTTCACTCAATACCTGTTTTGGAGGAACTCTCTGATTAGAAAATCTAGAATTGAGTTTTTATCTCCTTGAATAAATTTAATTTCAAACTAAAAAACACTAAGAATTGCTTGCCATCTGGCAAAAATCTATTTTAATGCAATATTTTGAACATCTTTTTGCAAAATTTCCTTAGCAGATTTACAATCAATGCGAAGTAAAAATTTTTGATTAAGTAAATCACTTTGAAATTTTTGAATGCACATGACAATCGACAGAATTTCTTTTTTAATGGTTGGATAATTCTTTTAACAGTCATTCCAATATGCAGATATATATTGAACAATGCATTCTTTGCCATTGACCTTTTGTTTTAATATTCCTCTATATTCTATGTCTGAAGCATCTGTTTCTACAATTTTAAATGCTAAAGGGTCAGCAAGGTGCAAACATGGGATTTATTTTACCTATTTTTTGATTTGTTGAACAACCATAGTGTCCTCATCAGACCAAGTTACTGGATTTTTCTTTAACCTATCATGCAAGGGTTTTGCGAGAAGGTTAATGTTTGGGCAGAAATATAAAACATAATTTAAACTTCCTAAAAATCTTTGGAGTTGGGTTTTATCCAAAATTTAATCAGGAAATTTTTAAAGATCTTTCAATTGGAGTAATTGTTCATTGGGTAATGTAATGACCTAAGAAATGAATTTTCATTTGGAAAAGAGAGATTTTTGATTTAGAAACAACTAAGTCATTTCTTCTTGCTACCATGAAGAAAGTTTTTAAGTCTTTGAAATGTTGTTCCAAAGAGTTTGAAAAAATCAAAATATCATCAATATACACTATGCAAAATTTTTAATAAGGCGCGAAAATATCGTTCATTATTCTTTGAAATTCTGATGGAGCATTTTTAATCCAAATGGCATTACTGTCTATTCATATTGTCCAAAAGGAACAGTGAAAGCCATTTTATAACGATATTTTGGATCAATTTGAATTTGCCAAAATCCTGATTTTAAATCAAATTTCGAAAAGACTAAGGTAGAATGTAATCCTTGTAAAAGATCTTTTTTATTTGGAATTGGATATCGAATCCATTTCAGAGCTTTGTTTAAAGGTTTATAATTGATCACAAGTCTAGGTATACCTCTTTCTATTTCTGAGTTTTTGTTTACATAGAAAGCTGCACAGCTCCAAGGGGACCTGGATTTTACAATTATTTTTTTTTGAAAGCAATTCACAAATTTCATTTTTACAATGATTTCTAAGTTCGTGATTCATTTGAATTGGTCTAACTATTGTTGGGATTGATTTTTCTGAAAAATTGTTTTCATATGGTAAATCTACCATATGTTGTTTTCTTTCCCAAAAAGTGTTTGGTAAATCTGAGCAAATTTAATTTTCAATTTTACTTCTAAAATCCTAAATTTTTTGTTGGATGAATTTTCTTTCCAAATTCTTCTGGATCCTAGAGAACAAAACATCTTGTTGTAAAAATTGAAGATGCTTTTGTTTTCCTTGAATTAAAAGATTTAATTCATTTTTGTAAACAAAACAAGCTTTTAAAAGATTTAAATTTCCTTTAGCTTTAGAAGAAATACTGTCATAGTTTATAGAATAGGGAGTTGTCATGTTGATAAATGAAGTCCCTAAAATGACGCTATGATTTATATTTTCAAGTAAAACAAAAAGGAGTTTTGATTGAAACAGAATCTTTTTTTATGGTGGCTTCAATTTTGCTTTTAATGATCATTTTTGAATTATTTGCTGCAGAAAGTTTTTCATTTGTTTCTTTAGTAAATCTTTTTGGAACAATACCGTGTTTTAAGTAATTTAAATCTACACAGGTATCAAAAAGAGCAATCGTTTCAATTTGAAAATTATCTGAAAAAATAAGTGTTATTTTAATTAGATATTTTCTGCTAGTAACAGTTCTTAGAATAAACAAGAAATCCTCTGGAATTGTCTCCAAGTTTTCAATTTCTTTTCTTGTATTTTCAAATTCTTCTTTGTCTTCTTCAAAAGAGTGTTCTTCAGTTTTATTTTGTTCAGTATATTTTGAAACTAACTGTTGAAGAAGATCAGAGTCAGATTGTTGTTTTTGTTTAAGAATTTTTAACTCTTGTTTTACTATTCCAATTTCTTCTTGAAGTGACTGGATAGTAATATGAGGTTTTTTCTGGGATTTTGCTCCTAAGATTTTTGTTAAATCATAGGGGTTTGTTTTGACTAAAGCTGAGTTGGAAGGTGAAAGGGATTTAAATGTTTTTCCTTTAAAAGATTTTAAAAGTTTCTTTATAATTTCTTTTTGAAGTTTTTTATCTTCTATTTATTTTACAATATCAAGCATTAACTCTTGATCTTTTGTTAAAACATTTATTGATACCTGTGATTCTGAGTCAGAATCATTTTCTGTTGAGTCATTTTCTGTTGGACTAGATGTTGCTAAATCATCATATTCAATACAATTATCTTCTTCATATAAATCTGTTTGAGTTTCTTCTTTTGAAATTTTAATTAAAAGTAATAATTTTTTTTATTTCATCTTCTAATTGTAACTCATGAAGTTTTTTGTTTATCCTACAATATCTTAAAATATGGCCAGGTTGATTACATTTGTAGCAGACAACTTGTTTTTTTTATCATATTTCTTAAAAGATTTTTTAATTGGATTTTGCTTTCTATAGCTTTTTCTAGGTTTAGATTTCCTATAGAAGTTTTCTCTACTTGGTTTTGGAAAAAATATTTGTCGAGATTTTTTGTGAGTTTTACTGTGGGATTTTGAACAAGATCCTTCACAATCTTTAGTTTGGTTTCCTATAGCAATTTCAAACTATTTACAAAATGACCCTAGTTCTTGTCATGTTTTCTTCATTTCTATTTTTAAATGTTTTTAAAGTTTTAAATCTTGACAGATTTTCTGTAACACCCTTATTATACCTAACACTATTCCAATACACTGCAGGCCGAATTTTTTTCCAACTTATTATCTTTTAACTAAATAACCTATACTTAGTTATCTTAATCCCAAATTTGCCGATGACCTATAACTGTCCAATTTACTATGCATTTAATAAAATTTTGGCAATATAATGGCTGTACATAGTACTAGCCCCCTGAAACGCAGACAATTTCACATATCCTCTCAGAGGCACAATATTCATATATCGCCATCTCAAGCATTTTAATCTCTTAACCATTTATCCAGATATATCACATACATACAAATTTACCAAAAAGTCTCACTATCCATCACCAAGTATAACATTTTACAGTCCCAAAATATCAACTTCAATGTATTTAATTACAACATACCAACCCATAAGTATAATACTTATATATACATGCCATAAAATTTAAAACTCCACAAATCAAAAGAAGTCCTTCAGAGACAACTCTTGCTCCCGCTCTTACGTACCTGCACGCAGTCATAACTACACGCTGAGCACTTGACATGTCCAGTGGTGACTAACAATCTAAATATTTCTAAAATTCCATTTAGAAAGTCACATTATGCAAAAATTCTCCATTTTTAATTTTTCAAGCAAACTCAAATAACACTTTTCTTTTCAATTAACAATTTAAATTTCAAATACACTTTTATTCATCAAATACTTATTTATTAATTCAAACTTTTACCTTTTTATCAATTTAGTTCCTTTTTCTTGTTAAATTACGAATTTAGCCTTTTTATGCTTATTTTTAACATTTAAGCTATTAATTAAGGTACTTAACCTTAATTTTATACTTAGTTATACATTTGTATGCAAAATTTTATTTTAGTTCTTGTTGACCATAAAACTTCATTTTAACCATTACTTGACTGTTTTATTCTTAATTAATTTGCTTAATTTTCACTCTTTTGAGAAAAATTACGATTTTGCCCCTAAACTTTCTTTTTCTTTCAAATTAGTCCTTTTTTGCTTTTAATTAACATTTTTCACTTCTCTTTCACATTTTCTCATATCATTTTCATTATTCCCCTAGTTCTGACCCGATAGAAAACTCCAAACCGGATACACGGGAAGTGGACCCCACAAAGCCAGAATAGAGATAGAGACATGACCCTTAGAGGGCCAATTCTCACAAAGCGGAGAACAGAGACAAAGTAGCCATGGTGATCAGAGATCCAATCCATAGCATAGCAAGTCATCATGACTTGCACCGCGGTACAGAGATATTTCTATGGCCAGCCAATTATATCCTGAGCTAGTTTTTACTTCCTGGTTATTTCTAAGGGCATTGCTGTACATACTTTTATTCAATTTTACTTAATTCGAAGTCTTCACAAACTTTTTCATTTTCAGAATTTTTATCAAATGACTTTTTCACTGATTTTTCAAATATAGTAAATTAATTCATATTAATTTACCACTTTTTACCATTTATTGAATTATCCCTTCATAATTCAATAATTTTTACCTATATAAATTTCATAATTTATTTTTGAAAATACCTTATTATTGCATATAAATTTCTTAAAAATTTATATTCACACTTTTCACATTTATTATCATTATTCCTTCATTTTATTGAATTATTTTCCCATAATTCAATATTTTTCATTGTATATAATCACTATTTTATTTCTCATTTATTTATGTAATGTATATAAATTTCCTAAAAATTTATATACACATTATTTCATATTTACTACCCACATGTACTTAATTTATTATTTGTTTCTTTATAAATCACCAATTTCACTACTTACATACACTAATCCAAAACTTTAAAAATTTCCACAAAATTCCATAAATCATATAAAAATTCATGGAAGTTAAATATGACATTTACAATTAATTTAGACTACTAATTATTATTTTCATGCAAAAATCATCCTTTTTTTCCTTAAGAACAAATTCGGCCATCATGCTAACACAAGCTTAAAAATTATTTCTCAATAATTAAGCTATTTAGCAATTTTTTTCCACATACATAAAGGAAATTAATTTAAATAAATAGGAAATACTTAGATTTATTAGTCACATACTACTATATCTTGATCAAGAGTACCTAGCATTCCTTCTCTTTGCCTTTATCCTTTGAAATTCTTCCTTCACTCTCCACACCTAATATGACCAGCCCATAAATCCTTAGTTTTCTTCATATTATTGATCTCAAATACAAAATCCAAGCTCAAAATCATAAACTACACGTCAAAATCCATGAAAAAAATACTAAATAATTAATTTAAATCCATAAATTTCTTAAAATCCAACTTACCCTATTTTCTTTTTACTTCATCACACTATATTTTTTCTTGCTATCAGGTCGTACCTATGCTCATCATATCTCCTGTCAGTTTCATCCTATCGAGTGGGGCCTATACACATGGTATGATACAGAGTGAAACCACTAAATGTAACACATGGTATGTTCTGATACCAGTAAATGTAACACCTTTATCAGAACAGTATTTTTTGATGCAAAACTTAACCGTAAACAGTAAATTTTTTTTTGAACTTCAATCACTGCCAAACAACTTTGATACAATTTTAATATTACTATTCAATTTACAAAATTTTGGCAGCATAACAGTTAGAACTCACCAGCCTCCTGAAAAACTTAAACAATCCCTACAGTCTCTCAGAGGCACAACAATCATATCAGATAACAATATACAGAAATAACAATATTCACGATTTTATAAATGCTAACTCAAACCATATCAATTCTTTACCGTTGCTATTTAAGTATATACATTCCAAACATACAAAATAATTACAACTGACTCATCTTCTTCTTCAATCACTGCTTCTTTGTGTGCCGACTCCCGCAACACTTCAGAACCTACACGTAGTAAATGCTACGTACTGAACACTAATTATGCTCAGTGGTGACTACTAATCCTAAAATTCCCAATTAAAACATAATTACATACATTATACAATTTTTATTCTTATTTATCAAAATTTTGCTTTTATTTCCTACAACATTATTTCCATTGTTTACCAATATTTCGGTTAATCTTTTTATTTTAATTCTTACCTTCCAATTGTGATTCGATTTTAGACTGACTTTCGTTGTGATTCGATTTCAGACTGACTTTTATTCTTACTTTTCTTACTTTTACTTTTACTTAACTTTTATTCTATACTTTTTAAATCATTTGATACAGTTATCTTTTCATTTAATGAGTTACCTTGATACTCATTTCGTTAATGGTACTTTATCTACTTATTGTTCCAGTTATCATTATTTATTCTCTTATTTTATTTTGGCTATTTTGACTAGTTAGTACATTACAATTACCAAGGCTTTTAACTTTTAATGTAAAGTGATATAGTTGTTTGGAATATTTTGAGTATATATCTTTATTTTCTTCTCTTTTTATAACTGGATTGTTTCATACACTTAATTCAAAATTATTACCTTTTTTTATTTAATCTATACTTTCAAAATTGCATTGCTTAATCATATTTTTATACTTAAATATAGGATTGTCATTATTGACTTTAAATGCATAATTAACATCATTTTTTGAACTTTTTACATTAGATAAACACGAATTACTATATTATTTTACAAAATATTTTCATTTCATTTTTGCTTCTTTAATTATAGACCTTTGGGAACAATTTCGATTTTATCCCAAAGTTTTCACTTCCTTTCAATCCAGTCATTTTCATTTACAACATTTACAATTATTTACTTTTACACTTCTGATTTATTATTTTTAATGTGCCCCTAATGTAATATGACATGACTCTCAAAAAGAATATGCGGGACATGGATCCAAGGGTCCCACTAATAGAGAAATGACCCCCACGGAACCATTTCTTAAAAAGCAAATCACTAACATTTTTACTTTTACTTTAACACTGAAGCTATGGACATAAAAGATCCTATCCATAGCAAAGCAAGTCACCATGACTTGCACCACGGTATAGGGTGTCCCTATGGCTAGCCAATTATATCCTAAATAAGAATATCACTACCTGACTATTGCTAAGGGTAACCAATAATGAAAAATATTTGGAATGATTTTTCAAACTTCCAATAATTTTAATTTCTTTCATTTTTGTTAAAATAATACATTTTGTCAATCGCACTCTTTTTAGTGCTTTTGACTATTCAATAACTTTTTTTTAATTCACTTTCTCTTTTCAATTACTTTATCTTTTTGGTCACTTTTTTGTGAATTATTCTACAATAATCTACTTTGAACATTTTATACTTTTTCAGACTTTTAACTTTAACAATTACTTTTTTTTAATTAATTTTTTTTCATATTTTTATACATTTGGTAAATTATATGGTTATAATTTACCATTTCTCTTTTCCTTTAAAACTTTATGATTTTTTTTCTTAATAATTCAATAATCGACTTTTTAAACAATCTTTCTTGCTTTTCTAGTCCAGAATTTAATTGTTCAAATATCTAACTTTTATTTGGTTAGTAAATTATTCTATAATAATTTATTATTTTAATACCTTATTTTTCATGGACTAATTTATTTTGATAAATTAGCCAATTATTTATTTTAAAAATTTTGAACAATTATGAATTATATCACAATAACTCATTATTCTAATTAGTTCTAGAATTTAATAATTATTCTAAATGTTCTCATAATTCATATAAATTTCGCAAAAATTTATATGTGCATTATTTTCACTATCATTATCATTTTTCACTTATTCCATGAATTAATTTACATTAACTCTTCATATACCTTTTATACATAAATTAATATTTAATCTTAAAAATTCTTTAATAAGTTCTATAATTCTTCTAAAAATTCATGGATAATTTATTTTATACCTATTATCATTTAAGACATAATTAACAAAAATTCACTATTTTTTTCCAATTATGTCATTCAATAAATATTCTAATATCTTTTAAAAATTCCATAAAAATTTATTGATGTTTTATTTCATATTTCTCATCACATTAATTCTATTCAATTGCATAACATACAAATTATTTCCTTTTAGGGGGATATTTCTGCCAACATAGGATTAATATTTGAAAATTCATTTAAATTCAATCAAGCTATTTAACATACATATTGAGGGTCCAATTTCATAATTCTCAAATCAATTTTAAAATACAAGCATTTCATCATTTTTTCTTAATATACTTTGAAGAAAAATTGAACAATTTTAAGGGAAATTAAAAGATTTCGTAGTCACTTAACATTTAGTGTCGAATTTCTGAATTTTTCCATCATTCTGTCCATTTTTGTGCTCACCGAACCATTGCCAGAGCTTCGCCGGACCGGTGACCGGAGTTGCACTATCAAAGCCAAAATGAAGTTCAAGCCATCCCGAGCTTGTCGGCGGTGGTCACGTGCCCCAAACTGCCGTCGTTTGTTGGGGATCTGGACCGAAATGTTTTGCCCCCTACCAAGGTCGATCTCCTTATTGCCGGCGAGTGGAAGAGAGAGAAGGGTAGCAAAATGGAAGCCACGTTGTAGGAAACTCGCCAGAGTAGCTTGTCTCTTCAACGGCCACCATAGATCGCCGAAAATAAAGAAAAGGAGATAGCTTTGGTTTGGGAAGAGGAAGGAGGGAACCAACCGGTGCTAGATGCCGTGGTTGCCGGTAGTCTAGTGCTCAGGAAGCAGTGGCAACGAGGTGAACACCGGCGATGCTCAGCGCCCCTGAATGGCGAGAGGAGGTGGTCCGACTCCTCCCTACGCTTCCCAATTCTTCATTTTTTTTTCTTCTCTCTTTACTCATTTCACCACCTTATTATTTTCTTTTACTTTTCTTTATACAAAATTGGTGGCCTTCAATGAATCCCGAATTTTAAGGCCCCCACTTTTTTTCATATATATATATATAACTTTTGAACAATTCAATTATCCAAAATAATTTTCACTTGCCCTCATAAATTGTTTCGAAAGCTCCATAATTTTTGTCATATTCAAAATAAATAGGACACAAATTTTTGACTCCATCGGAGTTTGTTATCGGCCCGATTTAAATTTATTAGTCCGATTCACTAACTGCCAAAATCACCGAAAAATTCCATTCTCGTCAATAAAATATTCTACACAAAAATTCATGTAGGCATACAAAATCTGAAAATTTTCGAAATTTATTTACTATTTTTAATTATTTACGCAAATTTAAATCATCTTCCCTACCAGAGAAATTGATTTGCTACTTTTTTCGTATTTTTTACCTTTGGAGGCCCATTTGACCTTAATTTCACTTCAAATTTCAACCCCAGACTCCCCATGACTAATACTTTCCAATGGTTAAGTAAAATATTTTTGACTTTTGGGTGTACTTTCGGGCCCGAAAAGCACTATTCACCATTGGGAAGTATTATTCACGGCTGATCCGGTATTGAGTCCATTATATTTTCAATCCTTCCTTTTGAGTGAAACTAACCAATTCTCTATAAGTCAAATTATTATATAGAATTTGATTAATTCCAAATGTTTCTTTGATTTTATTTCTAACATTTTGTCCTAAGAGTGTTGGTAATCCTGCTAAGAATTTTTCTTTCCAAAATAGTTGATTGAAATCTTTTCTAAACATTACCCTAGTTAGAAATGTATTTTTATAATTTTGAAATTCAGAAAGCTTTTTACACCTAAGGTTTGAAAGCAGTTCTGCATTTTTATCTTTTAAATGAAATGGATCTCCTATGAAGTGCAAACTAATTGTGTGGATTAGTGTTGCGACTGCATCTGGAATAGGGTTTCCTAACTCATCGAGGATGAGAGTTCCTTCCTCTGTTATTTGAATAACACCTAAAATTTCTAATTGTTGTTGCTCGGTAAGATGAAAATCCCACCAGCCTTTTAACTATCCTGAAAAACTTGCTATCAAAAGTTTAGCTATGGCTCTATCAGGGGTATTTGTTTGGATTTTATAAGCATTAGATGCCATAGTCATCTATTGCAGAAGACTAAGAATATTATACTTAGACATACCATCTATGTTCCATTCATAGACAGTAGAGGCATTGAATTTTGACTAAGACAGTACTTTTGGTCTATTTTCTATTCCTAAGTCTGGAGTAGTTACCATAGCCAAAGGTGAAAGTGAACCTCGTGGCCAATGGAGTCTGGACAACTCCTATTTTTGGCTTTCTTCAGAGTCAGAGATCTGATCTAAGATGCTGACTGTTTTATTTTTATCTAAGGTGTCCTGTGCAACCATGGGAGCAGAAGTAGAGGATGATGACTCTATCCTACTTAGTTGGTCTTTCAAGGCTTGAGTAAAATCTGATTTACTCTCCTTAAATAATTTTTGACTAGTCTTGGATACCTGGAAATGTTTAAAGATGGGGTTTTTTTTTTTAACTTGGATTCTGTGGTTTCAACAGGAGAAACTACAGAAGTTTTTTGGTGCTCCTCTATCCTAGTTAATTGTTTTGTAATTGTACTAAGATGAGTGTTTGTAAAATCATTCTGTTGAATAATGTTTTTAATATCCTTATCCGTATTTTCATTCGAAGTTTTGTAAGGACTGGCTTCTACTATTTGGTTTAAATGTGTTATTTTTATATGTCTTAATGGCGGATGTGTTGACTGTATTTTTCTACCATCAGATATTTTTCACTCTGTATCCTTACTTCTTAAAGTTATAGGATTAACAATTTTTTGTTGAAATGGATATGAAATTTTTTTCTTGTAAAGCATAAATTTCAAACAAGTCAAAGCATAAAATTTGTGTTTTATTTTCAAAAATAAATTCATAATATTTTTCTTTGATTTCTTTCCTTTTTTCTAGAAAATTTTTAAAGAGCCATGTCCTCTTTTCTAGATTTTCTTTTGAATAGAAATCCTTATGCAAATATGTTTTATCTACTTCAAAATCTTTTTTAATGACATTTAATTCATTTATAACATTTTTTGTTACCGCTGAAAAAGACGGTGAAGTAAGTGGTGAAACATGAAGTGGTTCCTCGTTTGAAACTTGTGGTCTAGTGTAGACCTAATGAGGAACTGTTGTTGAATAATCAATATTTTGAAAAGATGCACTTGGAATGCTAAAACAAGAAAATCTTGGTTTTGAAAAATTTTCTTCCCTATCAGGGAGATGAATCACTGAGGGGAGCTTTGAGGCTCGTCCTATATCAATAGTACTAGTAGAGGAACCAAAGTTAGAGAAGCGACAACTGGAAGCCCTTGAAAAGCTTATTTTTACCCTTCCATCATCGTACTGAGTAATTTTCCTCAAATGAGTGTTTGGTTTAGATTTTTCTGGAGATTTTGGTTTAGTTTCTCCTTCTAAAACCCATTCTTTAGGAAGATCAATATCTTTCCAAAGTATGGTTTTTGGAATAACAGTGATTGCTCTGAATAAATTCGTTTGTAAGAATAAGGTTTCACCCTTTTTTGTGATATTTTTTTACAGATGTGAACGTAGAAAACATTGCTTTATAATGTATTCTAAAAATAATATCTACTGGAATTGAACCTTCAAGCATTTTGTAATTATGAGTTTTAATTTGTAAAACCAACGATTTCAAAATGTTTGGATCTGCAAGAGATAATGAAATATTTGGTGAGCATTCAAATGAGATTGGTCCTTGAAAAAGACTTGACTCAACTGAACTTATTATTCCATCTTTAAAATCTAAAAATCTTGCATCCCTCAAAACACAAAGAATTGAGGTGTTTAATCCTTCTCTTGTTAGAGGTTTTATTCCTACTTGAGCAAGACCTATATGAATGTATTCATATTTTCTGTCTATATGTTTTTGTAGAGTTTTTTGAGAAAGAAGATGAATAGTTTCAAATGGTTTTGAGATTTGAACTCCTCGTTCTTCCGTTTTAATAATGAAATCAGTTTTTATGAGTTTTTGAAAAAGACTGTTCTCATAAACTTGATCTCGTTTTATTTTTGGAATTTTCCAGTTGTTTATTGATTTTTGAAATATTCAATAATGATTTCTTCACTGTTTACAATTCTTGATCTTTGTCATCCTAGATCCAAAGAGTTTGAGGTAGAAAACTAGAAAAAGAAGTAGTTTTACAAAATAAATTATCCATATTTTAAAATTAATTTTTTTTGAAAAGATTATATATATATATATATATATTCATTATTTACTTATTTAAAAAATTAGTATTTTAAATTCTAAAAATGTCACTTAATCATTCAATATACTTATTATCTATTTGAATTTATTGTAATTAAATATAATTATACTCATATATGCAAGGTTAATATTTTTTGTGTTTACTTCATTAATACTCCATCTAAACATGAAATTATTTTCATGATATGATTGTATTTTTATGTTTCTAACATATGATATTTAAAAATTTATAATTAATCACTTATAATAATAAAATTAAAATTATATTTTGTAACTTATTATTAGAATATTTGTGACATATATTTAATATTTGATGAATATTTTTTTTAATTTTTATACAATAGTATTTAAAAAAATTATAATAATTATAATATTTTAAAAATAGAAAAAACTCGATTGAACCTGATTGAACCGATCGAATCACGAATCTCCAGCCTTATCGATTTTTGATCCGGTCCGGTTTTAATAACATTGTTGTAAAGTAATTTAAAGGCCTGTATACGATTTATTTATTTATTTTTTAGTGTTTTTTTGTGATATTAATTTATTAGGAGGGCATCCTACATGCCACGATAGGTCTCATATTGCATCTGAGTCAGCAAGATGGGTCTCATATTGCATTTGAGTCAGCAATATTTGTTAGTTTTAATGGATTATTTGATAGAGTTCCTTAATTGAAAGGAGACACAAAATTGGGAACTAACATTGAAAGGTTCAAAAAATTGGATTGGATTGGATGGATTTGGATAATTTTAAATTGATTCTTTTCAGTTTCGGGTGAGTTTGAGTTTGAATCACTTCTTTTCAGTCTCAGATTTTTTGAATTGGGTCATTTATTTTTAAGGCAGAGTCAAATTGAATCTTGAGTTACTATTAGAACTTAAAAACTAGATCAAAATTGAAAATTGAACTGTGAGCAAACTGATTTTTAATTTAATCGGTTCGGTTTTGAAATAAAAATTTAATTATATAAATTTGGTTTAATTTTGGAACTAAAAACTGCTAAAATCGAACTAACTCAACTATTAGTAACTTTACATTGTTTTGTGCCTTTTAATTTTGGAAATAAAAACTGCTAAAAATTTAATTATATTTTTATTTATTTAAAAATCTTTAACCCTTTTCTTTTATTTGTGCTTATTTATGTGTTAGATCTTTTATTTCAATTGGTAGAAGAAAAAATAAATTAAACTAAATTTTGAAATGTTAACTATAATAGAAAGTTTTACCTAAAGAAGGGGTAGGGGGTGAGTAAACAAAACTGAAATTTAGGTTAACCAAAAAATCGATTCAAAATCGAATCGATTTGTAGATTAACTGAATTAAAAATTTAGATTTATAGTTTTTACTTTTAAAAATCAACGGTTAACCATTGTCTAACGGTTAACCGATCTATATATATTTTATATATTATATTTTAAATTTTACTCTTAAAATTTTCAATATTTTTGTAATTACAAATATTATAATATATAGCTTTTAAAAATATTATTATAATATATATTTTTAGTAAATAAACATTGAAATTATCTTTTTATTACCATTATTTATTCATTACACGTGCATAATTAGTATTCTATTGTTAGTTTCATATTAAATATATTAAATTCTTATAATTAATTATGAAAACTTGGTTTTTATTTGATTTTTTTTAATATATATTGTATTTAATTTGTATTTTTTCATTTCTAAAGTATTTTTAATTATAAAAAATAATATTAAAAATTATATAATTTATTAAATTTATATGTTAAAATTTTTTAGTGGTTAACCAATAAATCGATCTGAAAAAATTAGCTAAAAATCGAAATCGATAGAGAGATTAATCGAAATTAATGAGATGAGGCGTTTCTCTATAATGTCTCTTATCGAGGTGGTTAAAACTTAGATAAAAAGTGCTACATTATGTGCTACTGAGTACTTAAAATCTGAATTTTAAATTTCATTTTAATTAGAGTGGATAGCGTACTTACACTATTTCATCCAAGTGTTTAGCAATTTTCTCTTTTATTATTTATTTTTTATTCACATTTTTTTAATTTGAATGGTTAAGATATATTTAAATACTATTACATTTATTGCCACAATTGAATTTTGCACAAAATTCTTTACATAAACCTACACCAAAAACTAAGATTAATTTGATTATATTTATATCTACATAAAAAAAATTCTCATTTAATATTTATTAAAGGATTAGGATCTTTTTTGGCACTATTCAATCATCTTTTTGTTTTCGATGATTAGTATTTTTTTAATCACGATTTCATCAAAGGGCTCATAATTTTTCTTGTACAAAATTTTTTTCATTGAACTAAAATGATGGTTATGATTGAATGTGTTACTATTTGATATAATACTCATCGAAATTCATTATTTCCCTTTTTTATAATTTAAATTTATTTTTTAATAAATTATGACATCATTAATAAATTTTCTTTACGTAAAATATACAATTAACATCATATACAACTAATCATATTGGTTGACTTGAATTTTTCAATGTCGTAGGTGTCATGCTCTAATAGCCCTTAGGAGGGTATGGGCTGCTAAAACCAAACTATTGACATAAAAGTTATAAAAAATATCTATAATTATTTACTCGATAAACAATTAATAAGCCTTTACAAAAACATGTTAGGTACAGGAAAAAACAATTTAAATTTGAATCATAAACTTCTAAGTTGGCCTATCATTGTTGTCCCAACTCTAACCTCTGATTTAAATAAGTAAACACCCGCATGATGGAAAGCTAACGTGCTAAGCGTAAAGCTTAATATATACTAAAGACTACACGCAAAGGTAAATAACATATAATATAAGTAGGTTTAATATGAAATACCCAAGAATCATTAAATGTTTAGAATACATATTTCAGTAAATAATGGAGTATAACTCGAAATATAGTAATTATCCAAGTTTTTATTATCATAGTAAAAACAAGGATGGAGTATTAATAGGTTATAGTAGAAATGATCAAAAGCAAAAGCATTAACAAGTTTTATGTTATTGTTTGAGGAGGCAAATAAAGGAATTTAAAATAAAAGATATCTTGGGTATCAAAATAAAAATGACATTGTCTCAAAATCAACTCAAGACAGTTACAGAGTAGAAAATACTCTTATGGAGCATCAAACAGAAGAGGTAATAACCTCATGTATCTTCCATCAGAAGATGTCATAGCACCAATATCAGAAGACACTGCAGTGTGACAGAAGTAGCTGCATAGATAATGTTTTTGGCATGCCTAAATATCAGACTCTAGGATTCATATACCAGACCTTACTTTAATGAATTACCTTCAGACAATTGGACTCTAGACACATAATGGTTTACAAAATCTTCAAAGTGAGCACACTATTAACTCTTACACTGCATACTATTAAAATCATACCCAAAGCATCCATCAAACAAAATTTTTCAAATTGCAAAATCATGGGATTACTAATGCATTTTTGTGACTTTGGAAACATTAAAGTAGATTCAAAAATCAAAAGTAGGAAATTCAATTGCATAAATAAAGTAAGAGGGCACCCAACTGGGTTAAGATTCAACTCTGTCAGGTTACTCACTTCTGACTGGCTAAACACCAATGACCTGACTAAGTCAAAGGTCATCTCAG
Source organism: Excoecaria agallocha (assembly GCA_037975025.1). Taxonomy (NCBI): domain Eukaryota; kingdom Viridiplantae; phylum Streptophyta; class Magnoliopsida; order Malpighiales; family Euphorbiaceae; genus Excoecaria; species Excoecaria agallocha. Next base: position 30,467,368 of record CM075821.1, on the reverse strand, counting down.
CCAGGTTGATAGAAATTTCCATTTTCTGTAGACTGGTTTCTTAACTGAACCTGCAAAGCATCTGACACCTACAAAGCATGGTTTCATCTAATGTCTTCCCAATTCATTAATCTACTAAACCAGAGTTTCATAGAACTAAAATTCATTTACTTCAATAATTCATAATAAGATGAGTTCATTAAACCCCTTTCCATTATAAACGACAACAACTATTGAATTGAGGTTGCCTTCAACCAACACTAGGTGTTTACTGACCAAAGTCTCCATATGACTTTTAACTCACAATTTTAAGGTCTTTGCATATCCCCAATTATTTTAATGCTAACAAATTTGTGAATTCATTAAACAAGTGTTGCATAAGTTATTTATTTCCTCTCTTTTGCAGGTCTTATAGACACTGCATCAATTTTTACCAATCTCCTTTACTTCTATGGTGTCAAATACAACAACTATTACATTATCAAACCAATCTATTAAGAAAGGATTTTTTAAAGTTATATGACATTATAATAAATCAGTATAGCCTTCCCCTTACCTCTTAGAGGGATGACTGCCATAAGCTTCTAAGTTGTCCCCTCAACTTTAATCTTCTTATAATCCTCAACTATAAGCACAAAATCCCATCAATCACCACTCTAGAACCTGATTTCATACTTTAAATTTACTAGTAAAAAGGGTGAAAAAAAGGAGAGGTAACAATTTCATTTATCCCAAAATCTTACCTACCTTGGTCTTTTTTATAACACTCTCTTCCTTCTCCTTGTTAAATTTCCAGTAAAAGATCAAAACTTGAACAAAGAAAGGAAGAGGAGGTAAGAACGGTAGCTAAAAATGGTGAATTTTCCTCTTTAGTGGCTGGCCTATCTAATAAGAGGTAGGTTCTACCTCCAATAATTTATAAGGGTTCTAGAAGCTTAAATATCAATTTCTTATTGGTGGTCTCATAAAAATCTTGGCACAATGTCACTTTAATCCCTTATTAATAGTTTAATTACAATTTACAACTTAATTCTAACTTTTATTTTAATTTAAGCCACTAAATATAAAGGTGTACTCAAATTCCTAACTTTTACAATATGCTAAATACCCAAAAAAAATTCATAATTGCCAATTACATCCCTAAATCTACCATGGTATAATTTGGGTCATCACAATAGGTCGTGGGTCAACTTTTCCCACCAATCAAACTTGGTCGTATAAGTCATTATTCATTGTGAAATCATAACTCAGATTTTAAATTTAGTTTTTAACACTTTAAATGGACTTGTATCCATCTCAAATTCGATCCTCGAATTTGTCTCACATGTCATTATTCATAGTGCAGGACAAATGCTATTCATGTCTAGATAACACTATTTAACTTAGAAGTGAAAAGACAAAGTGAATGTGAGTGAAGAACAAAAAAAGCAACTGAAAATTTAGAGGACCCTTTATATGCCAATTTGCACGGCTGTGCAAGGCTAATTGCATGTCCCTGCAAAATCCCCATTTACCACCTAGTGAAAATGAATAGTAAAAATGTCTTTGCATGTCATCCACCTAAATTTAGTTTTTAACACCTTAAATGGACTTGTATCCATCTTAAATTTGATCCTCAAATTTGTCTCATATATCACTATTCATAGTGTGGGACAAATGCTATTCATGTCTGGATAACACTATTTAACTTAGAAGTGAAAAGACGAAGTGAATGTGAGTGAAGAACAAAAAAAGCAACTGAAAATTTAGAGGACCCTTTATATGCCGGCTTGCATGGATGCCCCTATAAAATCCCCATTTCCCACCTAGTGAAAATGAATAGTAAAAATGTCTTTGTATGTCATCCACCTCATTTTCCATAATTCCATTCTCACATGCACGATTCCAGCACAACTATTTTGCAGGGATTCATCAGTTTTCAAAATTCAAAGTTGGCTTACCATTCAACGTTTCAATGTTTATTAGGAAAGTTCAAAATATTTCAGGGAATATATTTTGCACACGTACACGGTTATGCGAGCACCGAAAAAAATAACAACAAAATATAATAATAATTAATTGAGAGAATAGAATAATAATGAAAATTAAGTATGTAATGGTAGATAAAAGTAAATATAAGTAGATGTTCAACATGATAATAATAGAAAAAAATTGTTAATATTACCCTTGGGAGAAAATGAATTCTTGTAAATAAGTTGTAAATAAACTGAGTTTTTATTTTTACTAGACTGATAAATTGTAAAATTGTAAAAATTATAATTTTTTTGAAAGAAATCAGGGTTATTTTGCATTTGTTTGGGTCAAAACCCATGCATAAATACTATTCATGTGGGTTGTTACATGCATAGGAAGGTTTCACATTCAAAACTTTTCAAATTCCTGTTTTTTGGCCTTGCACGCTCATGCATGGCTTGTTCATGGCCTTGTAAAGGTTGCACGGCCATGCAAAGCCTATACACACCCGTACAAAGTGCCAGGACATAAAAACCCGACAGTTTCTTTCCTTCTTTTCTCTTTCTTCCCTTTTTCTTCTTCTTCCTTGATTCCAACATGGTACAGTCCAGTTTTTGCATTTTTTGTCCGTTTGATGACGTTTCACGATTTTGATCCAGTATATTGCTGGGTTTTTGCATTACGCATGTTTTGACATATTATTTGCACGTTTTCATTAAGTTTTTGTATTTTAACCAAAAAATGTATGTTTAACACTTTATACCTCTTTTTATGATTCAAATAGAACCAAAATTCTATGAAAATGATGGTAGAAGTTGTTATGGATGTGTGTGATATAGTGTAAATAGTAGTTTTTGTTTTGGTTTTGGAGAAAATCCGAGTAAATATGCTATGGTTAGGTTACTGCACTTTGTTTTTTTTTTTTTTTAGTTTTGCTTATTTTGTTATGATGCCTATTATCATTTTTAAGTATTTGATTGAATTGTTTAGTGAAATTATGTATATAGGTAGTGTATATAACTTGTGTAAAATTGGAAGTTAGCATAAAAAATATAAAAAGAAAATAAAAAAATAATAATGATACAATAGTAATAAAAATAATGATAGTAGGTATATGTTAATAGTTATTGTTATATATAATATGATGATGTAAAATATATAAAAAAAGTTGACTAGTGGGAAATATGTGTATAATTTTTTATTTATGTGATGATGTACAAATAGATAAAAATATCAATAGTAAAAAAAAATGAATGAAAGAAATGATAAAATAAAAAGATAAAGAATAATACGAGGTAATAAAAAATGTTTTGACATTAGAGCAAATTAAGATTTATCCTTTGGGAAAAGGATGCATTGGTTGATAATGTTGTCATCTTGGTGGCAGAAGTATACCAATATGTACATGTAATTAAACTTTTTTTGTGTATGTTTGTTTGCATGTGAATAAAAAATAATGGCAATAAAAATAACGATGATAGTATATTTATGATAACACGATGATTACTAATATCTTGACATAGAATTTTTTTTCATTGCCTTTTGTGAGCCTTAGCATGACTACTAGATGCTCGGTGGTGGGTTAGGATAAACTAAGTGTTGGTTAGTTGTTATAGCTTCTTATGGATGAATTTTGTGGAGGTTTAGGCTTAGATTTTCAAGCTGTTATGCTACCAAAATTTATGCACAAAAATACCAACTTTTAAGTAACACTATTAAGTGAATCACTATAATTAAATATGTAATGTTATCTTTTACAAGACATGGATCCCTACTTTCCCATATAGATCACACACGAGCAGGCCACTAGATATTAGACCATGGTAGGAGTCCACATGCTACCTAGTCGATTCTTTTCTAGAGGACTTTTAGGCCAACTGGGATTACTTAAGGAAGTTGATGTGCTAATAGCTTAGATGGGATGGATAGTATTTTATGAAGGGGCATACAGGACCTATCCTGAGATGACTAGACAGCTCTTTGCTACCTTTCGCTACTTGGGGCAGTAGCGACCAAACGACGAGGAGGTTATCATCACCTATAGCATTTAGGACCACCCAGTGTTTATGACACACAAGCGTTTTGTCATGATTTTGGGGTTACCTATAAGAGAGGATGTAGTCGGGCCAGAAAGATCTACTCCAGCCTATATGTGGGAGGTTATTGCATGATCGGGTATTCCATATGTGCAGAGAACAACAAATTCAGCCATATTGAGGTCACAACTACTTCGTTACTTCCACTGAGTTCTTTCTTGCTTATATCTGGGGAGGATAGGTAGTCCTAGTGCCTTCATTATGGCAAAGATTTGCAAGCTATAGGGCATGATGATTAGGAGATAGGTAGATTTAAGCCATGCCATCTCGGAACAGTTGAAGAGGGTACAACATAACCCACGTGAAGAGACAATCATAAGTGGGTTGGTCACTAGGTTACTTTTGGCAGATGGCATGCCAGGGGTTACAATGGGCTCATCAGCTGGAGAGGATATTTACCTGGAGAGAGAGGTAGCCTTTGACATACGTATGGCTAGGGATGACGATGCTGCCTTGCATGGAATTAGACTGTTGACCCTGAAGGAGATGGATATATCTTTACACCAAGACCAAGCACCAGATTATTAGCCTCAGCCACCACAGCCTGACTAGGAGCCTTATATTGACCAGTAGATGGAGGATGTCTTGGGCCCAGAATTTAAGAAGGAGAAAGTTCTTTTTACTGATTATTTTATAGGTGAGGCCCATTGAGTGCTAGGCGAGGCACAAACCACATGAGCTTTTCCCACCTTCCAGCATGAGTTGCGACCTAGAGATTACAACTACCTTAATGCAACATAATCTTCAGCACCACCTCTACCACAACCAGAGGCACCTGTAACTCTATGAGATGCCATATTGTAGGGTATTCAGAATATGACGGTATCTCATATTGCTATAGTTGTGGATATACAGATGATTCATCGGAGCAGGATAGGCACCATAAGGTGTATTTAAAGAGATTCGATGAAATTGATGTTCACCAGTGCCAGTTGACAGCTGACATGGCCAAGATGGAGATAGGGATCCAGAATGCTAATAAGAGTGTACAAAAGGCTACAAAAAGGATCCAAGCACTGGAGACCGTATTCCTCACAGCCAGTAAACAGTCAAGAGGGCCAAAGATGAGATCGATAAGAGGATTAAGAAGCTCGATATCGATATCAGAGCCCATGTCACAGGTATGGATGGGACGGTCTCAGGTTGCTTCACAGCATAGATGATCGAGATAGGCAGGATCCGAAAGAAGATGGGGTGTCTTGTAGGCTACCTTGATGAGTTCCTCCACCCTAACATTGTTAGCCCCCTGAGATCCACATAGCTAGATCCATCTACCTTTTAGTTATTGACCATTTTATAAGCATCACTCTTGTTCTCCGCCAGAGGGCTCGACTGACTACAACCTACATTGAGGCCACACGACTTCAGGAAGATGATATCACTTACACATGCTTTTATCTCACACATAGTTTATATATTCGTACATTTGGATATTTACTTTGGGATGATGTTTATTTATTTTGGGATTTGCTTTGGATTTGTTAGGGATTTCTTCTGAATTTGTCTTTGGATTTTTTTATTACTTGTCATGTTTGATACAACATACTTGCTTATTTATTGAATTGTGTTATATGGTGATATTGCCTGTCTCTAACAGATTAATCACAATTTTTAAATGCTTCAATTGCAGGACAAAAATAATTGAATAATAATAACCCATACATGCACACATCATAATAAAAAACATTTAACATAATTCACACATCATATTGTAATGACGAATCATAAATGATTGTCTTATCAAGCTACACAGGGGGCACAAAACTCCTACCAAACCTTTTCAACACTATAAATGTAGGAAAAATAGTATATAACATGCTATACATCATTAACCAATGTAGCCTCATGAGCATCGCCTGCGATGTCACTCCTTTCACTGTATGGGGTAAGTGGTCATATAAGTTAACTCTAGATATAAGCAACACCAACACACATAAAAATTTTGCACACAAAAGTTTTACAAAATCAAGGTATAGCTACAGAGTGGAATTTTCTTTAAGGTATAGCGACAAAGTGGGATCGCCTTTAAATTGAGGTATAGCCATAGAGTGTGATTGCCTTCAAATCGAGGTATAGCTACAGAGTGGGATTGCCTTCAAATCGAGGTATAGCTGTAAAGTTGAATCACCTTTAAGGTATATCCATAGAGTGGGATCGCCTTCCAATCAAGGTATAGCCACAAAGTAGGATCGCCTTTGAGATATAGCTATAAAGTGGGATAGCCTTCAAATCAAGGTATAGCCACAGAGTGGAATTGCCTTCGAGATATAGCCATAGAGTGGGATCACCTTTAGGTCGAGGTATAACCGCAGAAGCGAAATCACCTTTGAACCAAAGAACACCCCACAAGCTGGCATCAGTCACACAACAAGCCTTCTTAAGAAGTAGCAGGGAAGTCACCTCTTTGGGTAAGTGTCTCTTTCTCACTTTGAACTTTGGCTCGCCTAGGCACTCGTGTGTACTAGCCTTCCTAAAATTGGAGATAATTGTAGACACTGGGTCCTAAAGAGGCTTTTGTTAGGGTTACCTAATGAGGAAAACTGCTCTTTAGAAGAAAGCGGGTCAAAAATAGTGCGGTATTTTCCATGTTGAAACTTATTTTCTCAAAAATATTTTTAAAAGTGTTTTCATGCTTGATTTGGGTGATCGAGGGTAACAAAGGGTCTAATAATGAGAAATATTATCGATCAAGGGTTTAAACGATAATTTAAGCAAGTTTTAAGCCTTGCACACCCGTGCATAAGGAGAATGTCATCATTGTTTAGCCAATTGCTAGCTTTTTTCAATTTTTGGGTTTGTACACTTGTGCAGAAGGCCTTGCATGATCGTGCAGATTGAGAATCTTGCCTTTTTAGGCAAGTGGCCTGCAGTACTCGAGTTGCATGCCCGTACAAGCAAAATGTAGGTTAACTTTTCATATGCCAATTGGCAAGTTGGTTGACTTTTGGGTTTGTACACTCGTGTATGTGTGTTTGCATGGCCGTGCAAACCTCACTATATAAAAGTTTGGCCGATCACTTTGAGAAGGTTGGGAAATTTTATGCTTGAAGTATTATTGTTATTATAAAGGTTTTTAAAAGCTTTTCAAGTTCAAAAAGTCATCTTTGGCATTTAGTTTTTCACCTTTTCAAATTGATTTTGACTATTTCAATACAAAAAAGGGTCCACAAATCTAACATCTGATAGTCTAATCAAGTACACTGAAGGTAATATGAAAAGACTCTTCTACTCGATTTGGTTTTCTGATACTATAAAGTTTATATATTTACCATTTTAAATATTGTAAAATCTATTTACTGATTTATATATTGCTGTCTGTCATATATTTATTTTTATGTAGTTTTAGGTTGTGAAATCCTTTTTAAGGATATTTTGCTTTGTGGTAGAAATTATTAGGCTATTTTCTTTAAATTCCTTTCTGCCTATTTTAAAGTTTTTTTTTTATTTTGATTTAAAAATCACTTTTTGTTTCTAGTAATCCCTTTTTGCTCCCTTTTGGATTTATTATCAACAAGGACTTTATTTTAAAAGGAGAGAAAACTAGCCTTTGCCAGGCCAATGCGGTCATGTATCGTTTGGTGCACACCCATGCATCATGTGATGCACGACCCAAAATATGTTTTCTTGTTTTTAAAATGAAAGAATCAACTGCATGTCATCCAATGTGCATCAATGCAGGTTTTGACATACGTGCTGGATCTTTTTTTATGTTTATTTCATTTTTGCTCTTTTTACGTTTTCTCTTTTCCATCATTTATTGCTATTGCTATTATTACCACTGTTGCTGTCATTACTATTATTATTGTGGATAACCCTCTTGTGAGTGTAGCCAGGCGAGCACTACTAGTAAGTCCACAATCCCCTTTCTTTATTATAAAAAGGCTTTTTAGATTGTAGATGGAAAATGTCACAAAAAGTATTTATAGGAAAAGATTGGGATATTTCATTACTAAATGAGGACCAACATCCCATTTCTTGCCAGAAAACTCAAATGTAAAAATTAACATTTAATAATGTAAATGATTTTTGTACATAGTTAAATAACATGGGATGTTTTCTAAATAAAACTTTGACTGGTAATTCCCTATCTTCAAACCCTCACAGTGAAATGTTTCTTCATAACCCACATGTGTAGACCAAAGTCCTTATAAAAAAGGTAACAGTGAATTTTCCAATGTATGGATGTCTTTATTGTTTTATTTTATGCCATGATTTATCACTTTCTTGCGTGATTGGTTGTTCCTTTAATTTTTATGTTTGCTCTGATCTTACATGTAAGAAAAGAGATAACAAAATTAATCTAAAAATCGTTATGTCACACTTATCAAAGGTAAAAATAAGAGTGGAGTTTCGAACCATCTCTGGGTTTTTGGCCTCATGAGGTTAGAATACCCTTTTCCCAATGTTCTATTAGGTGGTAACTCTTTATAATCAGCCTTGTGGTGCTCAACAAATGTCTCCCAGCTATCGATCATTAGCGATAAGTTATTGACAATTCGAGACTGTGTCTTGAGTTGGGTCCTTTTCTCTATCATGAAGTGATCGGTCAGTTTGGGCAGGAGAGCCTCAACTTGGTCAGGCCCTAAAAGTGGAACCAAATTGCTAAAAGTCAGAGGTTTCCTCCCTCAAGCTCTATGATGCCTTGGTTCTAAAGGAGATTCAAGTAATGACAGAAATAGACCGCGCGTCATACTTAGTGCCTCAAGGAGGATCTTTTCATTGGAGAGGTTGATTGACATCCTGGATGATTTTAATGATGTGCCTACATTCCAAACTGGCATGATTTTGTTGTGTTGTCTCGCTCGATGCTTGTTGGTATGCTCAGATGACCTGACTGGAGATTATAAATTGTTCAATGTTCTGGACAGTGTGCACAGAGGGTGTACCCTATTTCCTTTATTTTTGCAACTCACCCTAGCAGTCCTTTTTTTTTCTTCCTTTTTTCTCTTTTTTTTTCATTTTTTCCTTTTTTTCAGGTGTGGCTACACGAGAAGCTAAAACTGCTGTCAGAGCCTCTCCTTTAGGCTAGAGCCATGATCACTTATCCACTAAGGCATTATGACCTTAGGTATAGACAATACAAGTTTCATTCAACCCATGAAGGAGTTATTTGGTTGGTTTATTTGGTATATGGTGATATTAGTTTTAGGTGCCTCTGGTTATCCATATCTTCTATAGTTCAGGATGGACCTTCTAGATGTATCCTTTTGTGTGAATTACATTGGGCCACCTTTTACATTACTGCTCATTGCCCTTTGGCCTTCTATGGTGGTCCACTCCCTACTCCTTTTCTGACAGGCTACTATCAAAAGATCTGGGCCCAGCTTCTCGTGAAGACTATCATACTCGAGATCAGTGCTAGTGACTTTATCACCTCCATCATATACAAGTAGAAGGTCACGGGCCCAGCGGTCAACACCAAGACATATTAGCTTAGGCACCAGAGGGACAGAGCATTGTGATACAAATAGATTAGATTAGATATTATCATAAATTATGTTTTTGCTTTCGTTATAACTCTTAAAGTTTGATCATATGAAAAGAAGATGACTACTTTTGAATACATTAATAATGTTTTGGATACAAATGTGGTTTTTCTTTTTGATTTGATTACACATGATCATTATTCAACATTATCTCAATGACACATATTACTTAATTTCAAAATGAAATCTCAAAAGCATTGGGACTCCTGTCATCAATCAGCCTTCTCGGCTTTTCTTAATTGATTATTTTCTCTGAGCCTCTAATTTTTACTCAAGATATTTTTTTTCGATTTTCATACTAATGGGGCTCCCAATTTTAGCAAGGCCACCATTTTTTTTGGTTTTCAATCTGTTAATGCTTATCGGCTCTCTGAATTCATTACCATCATTATTGGTTAGAATAGTGGCTCTTTTGGACAATAACCTTTTCAACATAAAAGGTGCTTCCTAAATTGTGACATATTACATTCAATCATATTGCTATAAGTCGAGTGATATTGTTATAGTTACCATGATGTTATAGTAGTACGTTGTCCAATTTAGGTAATGAGTTGGTAGCTTGATTCAGCATTCCGACTTTTACATTTACTTAGCGTCGCTAAGTTTCTATTCATTCGATAAAATTTTCAGCAGCATAACGACTTATAATTTATGCTACCCAAACCTATAAATGATCAATTTTACACTCCCAAATAGTAATCTCTACCTTCAATACTCCAATCCATACATGGCACTTCTATTATCAGTCACAACTCATCAATTCAACATAGTGACCACATCACACATCTACTAACATTTAAAATTTTTTACATATCGTATTCCATACATCGAGTCCAAAATACAAATATCCAGTTACATCGTACTATATATACACATATATATATATCACACATCTAAGAGGTCTTTATATGTACACGACACTTGTACTCCTTCGCTACCCTTTTCTTTGACCTGTCCCTGGGCGCAGTCAAAATAAAACCATGCGTTAAGCAACATAATCGCTCAGTGGTGGATGCATTTACACAAAAATTTCACTAATCATTTGTTTATTAATTTTCAACATAAATTATCAATTTATTTATAATAGCTTTATTTATTCAATTTACTTAAAATTATAATTCTTTTTTCTTCATTATTTACCATTAATTATTCCAATAATCTATTTTCTTATTAATTTCATATATTTACTAAATGTTTAGGTAAAATTTGCAATTAAGTTCCTGAGTTGACTTTTTCTCAATTTTGTCTTTCATTTGACTTGTTTGACTTTCGTTGACTTTTATTTAAATTTCAATGTGCAATTTACATTTTAGTCCTCTAAAATTTTTCAAAGATGGCAAAATTTCAATTTGGTCCTTGTATTTTGACTAATTATATTTTTGCCCTTTTTACTCAAATTGGCCATTTTGACTTCCTTATTCACTCTTTTTGCTCCAAATTCACATTTTACCTTTACTTTATTGCGTAATTATGATTTTTCCCTTACTCATCATATTAACTTTGTCTTTCATTTTATTTATTATTTAATTATATTTATAATATCTAATTCACCATAATCACTTTTTTGTTCCAATTTTTATATAAAATTACCATTTTACCCCCAGTTGACATCAGTGAAAAATCTTGAACTTGATAAATGAGATGGAAAATCTAGTGTACTAAATTAATTGTATAGCTAATATACGATACAGTACTCTAGTACTAACACATAATAAGCCAGCTAAATAATTACATATATCATCATCACATCTCAGGATAAATCTTCACAAACTCATGGTATCCTGCAGAATATTCCTATGGCTAGCCATACTATCCCGATGTCCTGGAATTACCCACTGAACACTAAGGGCACTATTCGATATTATATCATATTACATTTTTGTATCATTATTTATTCTTATGGCCTTATTTTAACCATATTATATTTTCAAATACACTTAAATGAGCTCATTGGTTATGTATTCATCACACATGAGCTTATTATTACACAACTATAATTAAATCACACCATTTTACCCATGTACACCATTCAGCCATTAAAGAGACTCCCACTTATAAAATACTTCTCATACCAATTACATGTTATACATAGCCTTATACCCATTTTAAGTCATATTATGGGAAAATATGTTAATTACACATGAAAAATGTTAAGTTTCACTAACTTTCCACATTATTTAACTATGACGTAATTCATCACAATAATTATTTTTCATCTCAATTAGTCTCATCACACTACTAACACATTAATTTAACTAAATAACATTAAATACCCAATTATTTATCAAATTACACTAATGTACCCTAAGTCACATCATTTGGCCACTTCACTTCCACCCATTTTAAATTTGTTTTCTTCACTTATTTAACTCTCTAATGATTCATTCTAACATATTATCATGTAAACTTAAATTATTTCATTATTATAAGTGATAAAGCATAGTTACATAATACAAAACACAAGGAAAATTTAATTAAAATAGTGAAATTAAAGGTAATTTGTATCCACCAACCTCAATTTGGCCTTGATAACACTTATCCATCCTTCTCCTTTCCTTTTCCCTTACGATTTTGCCTTTCCTCTTCTTTCTCTTCTTTTGGCCGAATATAAAGAAAGGAAATTGATAAGTTTTTAGTACAAATTTAAGCAATTTAAAGTTATATATCAGCTCTTCTAATCATTATCTATGTCCTTCTATAATATCTGTCACTAATTCCTCCTAGAATTCACAAAATCACAAGATTTCATTTAATCCCTCTTACCTTCTTTCTTTGATTTCTTGGCTTCCTTTTGATGTAAAAACTTTTTTAGATTAAAGAGGAGGAAATTATGAGTTTGAGGTTAAAGTTTGGGCTTAAGATTCAAGAAGAGAAAGCTTGATCAAGCAAAAATGGTAGAAAAGAGAGAGAAAGGGTGTCTCGAATTTGGCTGAATAAGAGGGGGAATTTGCAGAAATTTTGGGGATTTTTCAGATTTTTAAAAGATTTTATAGGGTTTCTTTAAGTGTACAAAAGGAAGGGCCAAGATTCACTTGTTAACTATCAAATATAATGGCCTTAAGTTACACCACATGTCACTAATTCAAGCACTTTCCCTTATCTAACTAATATAAGCTTTTACACACCAAATCATAACCTTATGAAAACAAATCCCATGTCTCAATGTGGTCAAATTCTTGGATTTGACCCCTCTTTTGACCCGATCTCGATTTTTTATCTAAAAAAATGAGCATTTGATCCAGAAGTCAAAATACCATGAAATTTTTCCCCACATGCACCAGAATATTCAGGAGTATGTCTTTAAAATTTTAGCTCATTCCAATGTCGTTTCAGTATACTTCTAGCTCCGGAGATAAATTTAACCGGTCTGAAACCCAAAATTTTGAAACTTTCAGAAAATTTATTTTTCACTTTCAATAGCTTATTTATTCTATTTGTAATGGGTCTATGTGATTGGAATAAGTTTTGGAGCTCTATAGAATTTTTCAGAGCCCGATCAAACTTTCAGTCAACCCTTTTACAGTAACTGAGAAAATACTTCTCTACTTGATTCGGGGACCTATTTAGGCTTAATTTCTTATCAAATTGTACCACTACACTCCATTTAATACATATTATCTCATAAAATTCTTAACTCCACTTTTCAGACTGGTCACCCATCTCCTGATTGCTCAGGGCGAGCACGTTTAACCTTTAAGTTTTTATGGTTTTCTCTATATTATACTAATGTAATCACTCTGATAACTGTCCTAGGGCTACTGTGCATGACAGATGAAATCTCAAGGTGTTACATAAATAGGCATGAAATTGCCCTGAATGTTTGGAATGTTAGTGTAAGCCCTAGCCCCAATGCATTGTAACGAAACACTTGAAATTAATAATATGAGGCATTAGTTTTATCTTTTGTATTCCTGTGCATATCAATTGATAAAACTATCCAAGAATGTCGTTTCGGTTTAAGTTATCATGTGTGAGGCACATGGATTGTAAGACCTTGAAACAAATGAGACTTCATTCTAAATATCCCTAGTCAGTCATTGTTATGGGAATAACAAATGAATTAAGACTAGTATGCTCTCTCTGATCTTATGAGTTCTGTCTTACGGATCATTAGGACAAGAGTGTCAATCAGAGATCATAGATACATGTTAAAGAACATGGTATCTGGATTCGATCCGCTCATGAGAACACTACATGGTACAAGTCATAAGTGTTTCTCATATGCAAGTTTTGTATCAGAGTTCTTAGACCTGAAATCTCTATGAAACTCTTTATGAATTACTGTGTACTTTGACATACACCTAACGTGCTCGTAACAGAGCGACAAGTACGGGTATGATTGGGTATGCACTGATTCATGTTAGAGAGCATGAGAGAAGTGAAGGGATTACCCCTCTCGATAAGAGAGAAAAATATCACCGGCCACTTGATCAGTGAACTGAGAAGTGTATGGCCATACCGAGATGAAATAATGAGTAATCATTATTTATCTGAGAATTCAGTGTCATTGGAATATCAAGAAATGAATTAATGTATATAAGGATGACTAGTTCCATGCCTTATATTAATTATGATATTTATGGGTAAGGGACTATGCGAAATTGCATTAGGTCACCAAATGCCATATGCATTTTCATTTAATTTGGAATGCTATAATATCTTGCTAGAGAATATATATAGCCTTTGAATTAATTTATTAATTCATTGCCAACATTAAATGGACCTATAGGATCGCACACAAAGCATTGGGCTTAAAATATTTAAATTAAGTATTGGACATTAATTTGAGCTTTTGATTAAAGTCAAATTAATGTATGTAATGGGTTATAATATTGCTATTGGGCTTTGGTCCATGAGAGAGAGAAATTCAGCCCATAAGGTTTAATTTCAATTAATTAATTATCTTGTTTTAATTAAGTTAATTGAATATTAAAGCCTAAAGGAATTTAAATTAAATTAAATCACTTATATATTTAATTAAGTGATTTCATTTATTTAAATGTCTTATGTTTTATTTCAAATTTGAATTTAAATTCAAAGGAGTTTAATTCAAAATATATTACTTATCTTTAGGAAGTGATAGAGTTTGAATTAATTATCTTAGGATAGTTGAATTCAGATTAATGACTTGCCAAAGGATAAGCATATATATTAAAAGAAATAAAACCCTAAACCTAATTTTTTTTGTGGCATGAATAGTAACTCGTGAGTAGTGACTCTCTCTCTCTTAATTCTTTTGTTCAATTTTTCACAAGGAGAAAGGATTGTTCCTCATTCTCTTGTGTTATTGAGCATTAATAGCAATCTAAAGAAGTACAAAATCAAGTTTTGTAGCTTCAAACTATAACCCTTACACAATACCGAAAAAGAGATCTAGCAATCTCGTTTTTAAGCCGACGGTGTAATTGTGTGTGTGAGAATAGAGGGAGTGGCGCAAAAGGCTGTTCCTTGGCATTGGTGATCGAGAACTAAGGTGGATAAAGGCATCTTGGTTGCTGGACATCACATAATCAAACAATAAAAGGCATCATCTATTGTAAGTTTCAAAACCCTAAAATTGCATGTTTTCGTTCCTATCTTTGGATATGTATGGTATGTATGATAAAATTTTTGTTTTTCCGCTGTGCTATCATGATTATCATACCATGTCATATTCCATCAGTTGTATCAGAGCCTAGACATGCTTATTTTAGTGCTTTAGATGCATGAAAAAATTAATTAAAAATCGTTATTTTGAAAACATGCAAATCTGAAATTTTCTGTTTTGAGTTTTTTGCATTGTTTTGGTGTAAAAACGATTTTAATTGATTAGATAGGTATTATAATTAATATGACATGTTAATATACTGTCCTAAGATGTTATTAGGGCTGGTAATGGTCGGATTTAATTATTTATACCTGATGGTACATGTTAATTATGAAACTAGATGCTAGTTGGCATGAAAATTGCTAGTTTAACAACTAGTTTTCAAAATTAAATGTAAAAACGTTTTTGGCATGTTTGTAAGTGATATTTAAAGATTAATTATCAGGTCTGGACATTTTTTAAATTTGGTTTTAATTCTGGTCCATGATAATTTAATTGATTAATTTTAAAATCACTTAAAACTATGTCTAGTTTGTGTTTGTTACATGTTTAATCAACATTGTTTGTTTTGTTTTGATTAAAATGGTAAAAACACATTTAGATTAAAATGGTACAGAATATTAAATCAATGTTTATGGACTTATTTAGATTATTAAATGACTCATAAAATTGATTTAAATGTTTGTGCATTTTATGGCATTACATAAGCATTAAACAACTAGTTTTTGTTGTTTGTTTGTTTTTGCATGAATGCCGTGTACTATATATGTGTTCTTCATGATTTTATTTTTAATTCATGTTAGCACATATTATATGCATTTTTAATGTTTATGGGCTGTATGACATAAAATTAAAAATGGCAAAATTGGAAATTATACTAGAGTTGATTTATAGCACAAATCTAACTAGTTTGTGTTTTGGGCTTTTAAGAGAACTTATTCAATAAGAGAATTAGTCCATTGGGCTTCGGCCCAGGCCCATCACAGGGTCATCTCTTAAAGGTTCAAGTACACAATTTCCATTAATGGGCTTGGCTAAATCTAATTAAAATTGGACTTTGTTTGATCCATGAATGCTATGTATATTTATTTGCTTGTTTGGTGTGATGAATGGATATGCATGGTGCATTCATGGGCCCTGGGTTTTTGTAATTAAATATGGCCTGCGAGCCATTGTGTTTTATTGAAAAAGTTTCATTTATTTCTTAGAATAAAATATACTTAAAGACTTTGTAAATCAAGACGAAGCCCACCGGAGTGGAGAAGCCCAACTCGAAGATTCTTATGTAATAGTATAGAATCTTAGTTGTAGGTTTTTGGGCCCATGTTTGTCACGCTTTACTTTATGCAATTATATATATATGCATGCTATGTATGGATGACAAAGCGTATGCCATGTAAGCCGTAATAAAATGAATCCCTAAAAATAGTAAGTCACAAAGTTGCCTTCCTAATTCAAAACATGTCAAGGCATCGATCATCGGTCACGTAGACTAGGAGTCCTAGATGCGCCCGATTATCTTTGTGAGGCATGGGTTGTGAATGTAGGTTGGACTTATCATGGGAAGGGATGCCCGGACCTAGGCAACTAATAAATGGGTTGTGTTATAACATCCTAAGATGTTAGCCCATTTGATCCAAGAGTCATGTACGAGACATGATTGGAGTTTTCCTACCTAAGTAACTTAACTTGTTAGGTGTACAAGCTCAGCTTGACTAATAAGTTGTTGAGAAAAGTGGATCTTGGCCCACATTAAATCACTAACGCGAATTATTTAAAGGGATATTAATTCGGTTTGTGGGATCATAAATAAGACCTCATTTAATCTTGCTAAATTTTATTGTAGATTGAAAATGGCATCTTCAAACAACAATTTCTCATTGCGATCGGTCCTTGAAAAGGACAAATTGAATGGCACCAATTTCATAGACTAGTCTCGAAACTTAAGAATAGTTCTTAAGCAAGAGAAGAAGTCGTATGTTTTGGATGCACCCTTACCTGATGAACCAGGAAGGAACGCCTCTGCGGTTCAAAAGGAAACTTTTGAGACCAAAAAGAGCGACTTCAATGATGTGACCTGTCTGATGCTGGCCACTATGGTGCCTGAATTGCAAAAGCAATTTATGGACCAAGAGGCCTATGCGATCATGGTGCACCTCAAGGAGATGTTCCAAGAACAAGCTCGTCACGAGAGGTTCGTGACAACAAAGGCTTTAATTTCTTGCAAGATGGCTGAGGGTACTTCTGTTAGTACCCATGTACTCAAGATGAAAGGGTATCTTGATACTCTTGAGAAGCTTGAGGTACTAGTGCCAAAGGAATTGGCCACTGACTTGATCTTAGGATCATTGCCTGCTGCTTATGATCCATTTGTGATGAATTATAACATGCATGCAATGAACAAATCAGTCACTGAGCTTCATGGGATGCTTAAGAATGCTGAAGAAAACATTCGAAAGACCAATCCCGTACTAATGGTTCAAAAAGGAATAAAGAAGGGACCTGCTAAGGGAAAGGGAAAGGGAAAGGGAAAACCCAAATCAGTTGGGAGTGCACCTCAGGCCCAATCCAAGCCCAAGGCATCAAAACTCAAAGAGAGTGAGAGCACTTGCTTCCATTGCAACAAGATAGGGCATTGGAGGAAGAATTGCGCTCTCTTTAAGGAAGAACAAAAGAAGAATGGAGCCAAGGCGTCCAGTTCTGGTATTTTTGTTGTTGAAATTAACCTTTCTATTTCTACCACTTGGGTATTGGATACCGGTTGTGGTTCTCACATTTGTTCAAATGTGCAGGGGTTAAGAAATAGGCGGTTACTTGGGAAGAGTGAAGTGGACCTCCGTGTGGGGAATGGAGCACGAGTTGCTGCCATGGAGATAGGCGACTATCACCTCACTTTACCTTCCGAACTTTGTATTGTTTTGAATAATTGTTATTATGTGCCTGCTATGAGCAGAAACATTATTTCAGTTTCATGTTTGGATAATGATGAATTTGATTTTGTTATTAAAAATGGCAATGCTCATATTCGTCGCCAAGGCATTTCTTATGGCAATGCCATGTTGCAAAATGGCCTTTATATCCTTGATTTACAAAACAAAGAGTCCATATACAACATTAATACAAAGAGGGTTAAATCAAACGAATTGAACCCTACTTACTTCTGGCATTGTCGCTTAGGACATGCAAACGAAAAACGCATTTCAAGACTCCACAAAAGTGGAGTGCTTGGGTCATTCGACTTAGAGTCTTATGATACATGCGAGCCATGTTTGCATGGAAAAATGACAAAGAGTCCTTTTAATAAAAAAGGCGAGAGGACTAATGGCTTATTGGAACTAATACATTCCGATGTATGTGGACCTTTAAGTACACATGCTAGAGGTGGTTTTAGCTACTTCGTGACATTCACAGATGACTTCAGTAGATATGGCTATGTCTATCTGATGAAGTACAAGTCTGAAACTTTTGAGAAATTCAAAGAGTTTAAGAATGAAGTAGAAAACCAACTTGGCAAAAGTATAAAAGCCATTCGATCAGATCGAGGTGGCGAATACTTAAGCCAAGAGTTTGACAGTCATCTAAAGGAGTGTGGTATTATTTCACAGCTCACTCCTCCTGGAACACCTTAATGGAATGGTGTATCCGAAAGGAGAAATCGAACTCTGTTGGACATGGTTCGATCTATGATGAGTCAAGCTAATCTTCCTATCTCTTTTTGGGGTTATGCATTAGAAACTGCTGCGTTTCTATTGAACCGTACTCCAACTAAAGCAGTTGAGAAGACACCATACGAGGTATGGACTGGGAAAGAACCCAATATGTCTTTTCTCAGGATTTGGGGCTGTGAAGCACATGTTAAGAAATTAACATCTGAAAAATTAGAGTCCAAATCCACTGTCTGCTTGTTTGTGGGTTATCCTAAAGAAACAAAGGGATACTACTTTTACTCACAAGCCGAGAACAAAGTATTTGTTGCTCGCAAGGCTGTTTTCTTGGAAAAGGAGTTCCTTCTCAAGAAAGACAGTGGGAGTAAAGTAGAACTTGGAGAAATTCAAGCACCACAAACTCCTATAGAGGATGGTTTGGAAATGGGATCAAGTTCACAACCAGTTGTGGAACAAGAACCCATTACACAAGAACCTAGAAGGTCCGGTAGGGTACGTCAGGAGATTGAGAGATATGGATTTCTAATCACTGACAGTGACACTATTGAGTTAGTAGATCGTGAGGATCCTACTACCTACCGAGAAGCTATTGAAAGCCCAGACTCAGATAATTGGCTTGAAGCCATGAAATCCGAGATGCAATCAATGTACGATAACCAGGTTTGGACCTTGGTTGATCCACCAGAAGGTGCTAAGGTAATTGAATGCAAGTGGTTATTCAAAGTAAAAGCTGATAAGACCTACAAAGGTAGACTAGTAGCAAAAGCTTTTCGACAAACTCATGGTATAGACTATGACGAGACCTTTTCGCCTGTAGTCATGCTCAAGTCCATTAGGATCTTGCTTGCCATAGCTGCATATCATGATTATGAGATATGGCAAATGGATGTCAAAACTGCTTTCCTTAACGGAAATTTACTTGAGGATGTGTATATGACACAGCCTGAAGGTTTTGTCAATCCCAAGCATCCTAAGAAGGTATGCAAGCTTCAAAAATCCATTTATGGATTAAAGCAAGCATCCCGAAGTTGGAATCTTCGCTTTGATGAGGCAGTCAAAGAATTTGACTTCATCAAGAACGAAGATGAGCCTTGTGTGTACAAGAAGGTTAGTGGGAGCATAGTAGTGTTTCTGGTCCTATATGTGGACGACTTCCTTCTCATTGGGAATGATATTCCAACATTGCAAAAGGTTAAGCAATGGTTGGGAAAATGTTTCTCAATGAAAGACTTAGGTGAAGCCGAGACAATACTTGGTATTCAAATCTATAGAGATAGATCGAATCGGCTTTTGGGACTAAGTCAAGAAAAGTACATAGACAAAGTACTAAAGCGTTTTAGTATGGGAGACTCAAAGAAAGGATACATACCTTTGGCTTTGGGAGTTCCTTTGACTAAAGAACAGTGCCCTAAAACCAAAGAGGAAAGGGACAACATGAGTAGAATCCCATATGCATCTGCTATTGGATCTATCATGTACACTATGTTATGTACTAGGTTGGATGTTGCTCATGCACTGAGTATAACCAGTAGGTTTCAGCAAGACCCTGGTGAAAAACACTGGTCTGCTGTAAAAGGGATTCTGAAGTACCTGCGAAGGACTAAGGATCACTTCTTGGTGTATGGTGGTCAAGAAGAGCTCGTCATACAAGGTTATGCCGATGCTGCTTTTCAGACCAGCACTCAGGATTCTAGATCGCAATCTGGGTTTGTTTTTGTTTTGAACGGTGGTGCTGTCAGCTGGAGAAGCTCGAAGCAAGAAACCGTTGCCGACTCAACTACAGAATCTGAGTATATTGCAGCAAGTGAGGCTGCAAAAGAGGCTGTTTGGATTAAAAATTTCATTAATGGATTAGGAGTGGTCCCAAGCATCCTAGATCCATTAGAAATTTTCTGTGACAATAACGGGGCCATTGCACAGGCCAAGGAGCCCCGGTCACACCAGAAATCCAAACACATACTCAGGAGGTACCATTTGATCAGAGAAATCATTGATCGTGGGGACGTCAAGGTTAGCAAGATATCAAGTGAAGACAATGTAGCAGATCCTTTGACGAAACAGTTACGTCCAAATCTGCACGAAGCTCATTTGAGAGCGTTCGGTCTTAGGGCTATGCCCAATTGGGACTAGTGCTAGTGGGAGATTGTTAATGTAAGCCCTAGCCCCAATGCATTGTAACGAAACACTTGAAATTAATAATATGAGGCATTAGTTTTATCTTTTGTATTCCTGTGCATATCAATTGATAAAACTATCCAAGAATGTCGTTTCGGTTTAAGTTATCATGTGTGAGGCACATGGATTGTAAGACCTTGAAACAAATGAGACTTCATTCTAAATATCCCTAGTCAGTCATTGTTATGGGAATAACAAATGAATTAAGACTAGTATGCTCTCTCTGATCTTATGAGTTCTGTCTTACGGATCATTAGGACAAGAGTGTCAATCAGAGATCATAGATACATGTTAAAGAACATGGTATCTGGATTCGATCCGCTCATGAGAACACTACATGGTACAAGTCATAAGTGTTTCTCATATGCAAGTTTTGTATCGGAGTTCTTAGACCTGAAATCTCTATGAAACTCTTTATGAATTACTGTGTACTTTGACATACACCTAACGTGCTCGTAACAGAGTGACAAGTACGGGTATGATTGGGTATGCACTGATTCATGTTAGAGAGCATGAGAAGTGAAGGGATTACCCCTCTCGATAAGAGAGAAAAATATCACCGGCCACTTGATCAGTGAACTGAGAAGTGTATGGCCATACCGAGATGAAATAATGAGTAATCATTATTTATCTGAGAATTCAGTGTCATTGGAATATCAAGAAATGAATTAATGTATATAAGGATGATTAGTTCCATGCCTTATATTAATTATGATATTTATGGGTAAGGGACTATGCGAAATTGCATTAGGTCACCAAATGCCATATGCATTTTCATTTAATTTGGAATGCTATAATATCTTGCTAGAGAATATATATAGCCTTTGAATTAATTTATTAATTCATTGCCAACATTAAATGGACCTATAGGATCGCACACAAAGCATTGGGCTTAAAATATTTAAATTAAGTATTGGACATTAATTTGGGCTTTTGATTAAAGTCAAATTAATGTATGTAATGGGTTATAATATTGCTATTGGGCTTTGGTCCATGAGAGAGAGAAATTCAGCCCATAAGGTTTAATTTCAATTAATTAATTATCTTGTTTTAATTAAGTTAATTGAATATTAAAGCCTAAAGGAATTTAAATTAAATTAAATCACTTATATATTTAATTAAGTGATTTCATTTATTTAAATGTCTTATGTTTTATTTCAAATTTGAATTTAAATTCAAAGGAGT
Organism: Excoecaria agallocha; assembly: GCA_037975025.1. Taxonomy (NCBI): domain Eukaryota; kingdom Viridiplantae; phylum Streptophyta; class Magnoliopsida; order Malpighiales; family Euphorbiaceae; genus Excoecaria; species Excoecaria agallocha. The sequence continues at coordinate 30,445,242 of CM075821.1, read as the reverse complement.
TTAATTCAAAATATATTACTTATCTTTAGGAAGTGATAGAGTTTGAATTAATTATCTTAGGATAGTTGAATTCAGATTAATGACTTGCCAAAGGATAAGCATATATATTAAAAGAAATAAAACCCTAAACCTAATTTTTTTTGTGGCATGAATAGTAACTCGTGAATAGTGACTCTCTCTCTCTTAATTCTTTTGTTCAATTTTTCACAAGGAGAAAGGATTGTTCCTCATTCTCTTGTGTTATTGAGCATTAATAGCAATCTAAAGAAGTACAAAATCAAGTTTTGTAGCTTCAAACTATAACCCTTACACAATACCGAAAAAGAGATCTAGCAATCTCGTTTTTAAGCCGACGGTGTAATTGTGTGTGTGAGAATAGAGGGAGTGGCGCAAAAGGCTGTTCCTTGGCATTGGTGATCGAGAACTAAGGTGGATAAAGGCATCTTGGTTGCTGGACATCACATAATCAAAGAATAAAAGGCATCATCTATTGTAAGTTTCAAAACCCTAAAATTGCATGTTTTCGTTCCTATCTTTGGATATGTATGGTATGTATGATAAAATTTTTGTTTTTCCGCTGTGCTATCATGATTATCATACCATGTCATATTCCATCATGGAACAGGCCTCATCTGTTTGAACGCTAAATCTCCTTTTTTCAAAGGATGCTTCCTAACATTTTTTTTCCAAATGAGAGAGCTAATCTCTTTTAGTAAATCTAGTTGTGCTAGTAAGCTCAAACCCTATCCCTATTTAGTAGGGTAGGCTGCAACAACCTCTGTCTAGCCTATTCCGTCTCTAAAAATTCAATTTCTAAAACCACTCTAAAAGATTGATGCTCAATTTCTACTGGCAGCACAACTTTTGTCCTATACACTAGAGAAAACAAGGTAGCTCCTATTGATGTTATGGCCATAGTCCTATAGCCCAATAATGCAAAAGGTAGCTTATCGGCCTAATATTTGTAGGTTCGAAGTATTTTAGCTAAAATCTTTTTAACATTCTTTTTGGCTGCTTCAACTGGCCCATTGGCCTAACGTTGATAAGTAGAGGAACTGTGGTGTTGAACCCCATACTTTCTGAGCATTTGCTTGGTTTTCTCAGAGAACTGCAACCCATTGTTCGATGTTGTGTGGTGAGGTAGACCATACCTATATATCATATTCTTTTCAATGAACTTAGCCATGTCCCTAGCATCTACCTTATTTAAGGATTCCATTTCTACCCACTTTATGAAGTAGTATATGGAAACAATAATGAATCTGTGCCCATTTGAGGCTGGTTGATGAATCATACCCATGATGTCTATGCCCCACACAACAAATGGTCAAGGTGATGCAAGGTTGCATAACTCAAAAACTGGCAAGTGTCTTAAGTCTACGTACTACTGACATAATTGACATTCTTTGACATACTTAGAATAGTCAGTGTCTATTGTCAACCAAAATAATCCTTGTCACATAATCTTCTTTGCAAAGGCTAACCAATTCACATAAGCTCTACATACTCTTGCATGCGTATTTTCTATAACCTTTTGGCCTCTTTCTCATTTAAGCACCTCAGTTGGATACCACCAGGTTGCCTTTTATAAAGCACCCCACCTACGGTAATGAACTGGGTTAAAAGCTTATAGATCATTCTTTGGTCCTTTCAGTAGCCTCCTTCAAAAGTACCGACCTTTTTAAGTAATTTTGAAGATCATAGTACCAAGCTTTCCCATCATCCACCTCGATGTCCATTACTGGTTCAACCTCAAGGTATGGCTTGTTAGAACTTAAGACCAAGATCAGCTTTATACTTACACCCTTTAGGTTATTCCACATTGATACCAAGGTAGCCAAGGCATTTGTTAATTAGTTCTCATCTTTAGGCACATACCCAAAGGTGTAAACCTTGAACTAATTGCTTAAGGCTTTCAAACACTTGATGTAAGGCAATAACCGTTCTTCCTTTACTAATCATTCACCCCTCACTTGATAAACTATCAAAGAGGAATCCCCGAATACTTCTATAGATTTCACCCCCACAGCTAGCAAAGCTTTTAATCTAAAGATGCAAGCTTCATACTCTGCCATATTATTTGTAGCCTTATACCTCAATTTCTTAGCTAAAGGCAACTTCTCTCCCTTTGGGTCACCGGGATCACTCCAACTCTAGCTCTTTTGTTATTCATGGCTCTATCAAAGTATATTTGCCAACCTTGAACTATTATAGCCACAATGTCCTCATCAAAAAACTTGTAGGTTATCTTTTCTCCCTCTAGTGGCTGATTAGCTAAGAATTTGCTACAACTCTACCTTTAACGCTTTTCCTAGTGATATATTTGATGTCAAATTCCTGTGAGAGAATTAACCACCTACTTATCTTTCCTAGGAGTGAGGGTGCTTCATGTAAATACCTAAGAGGATTCTGTTTAGCTACTGCTTGTACTCTATAAGAATGGAAATAATTCCTCAGCTTCTTCAAAGCTCAAATAACTACTAGAAAATTCTTCTTAATTTCTATGTACTTAGCTTCATATGAAGAAACTTCTTATTAAGGTAGTATACTGTATACTCAATCCCAAAGTCATCTTCTTGAGCCATCATAATCCCCACAAAACTGTCCTCTATGGCTAAATACAAGATCAAAGGCTTACCTACCTGTGGTGGTCTCAACACCCGTAGATGTAGAAGGTATTCCCTGATGGTGTTGAATGTCTTTTGATAATCTTTGATCCAAACTACTAGCTGATCCTTTTTAAGAAGCTTGAAGATTGGTTCACAAATTGAATCCAACTTAGCTATAAACCTGCTTATGTACTGGATCCTACCTAGGGAATCCTCTAAACTTCTTTTCTTTTTGAGGTAAAGGCATCTCCTTAATGGCTTTCACCTTTTCAGGATCTGTCTCTATTCCTTTTTGGCTTAGTACGTGCCCCAAAAGCTTACTTGAAGTAACTCCAAATATTCACTTCTTAGGGTTAAGGCGAAGGTTGTACTTGTTAATCCTTTAAAAGAACTTTTCTAGTGCCTCAAAGTGGCTTTCCTAGGTTGCCGACTTGATCATCATATCATCCACGTACACTTCTATCTTTTTATGGATCAAGTCATCTAATATCCTCATTGCCATCTTTTGATAGGTGGCACCTGCATTTTTTTGTCTAAAAGCCATGACTTGATAGGCGTATGTACCCCATTCGATGATAAAGGCCATCTTGATCCTATCCATAATCTTATTCAAACTCTAATTGTACCCTGCATGGCCATCCATAAAGCTATACATGGCATAGACAACTACATTATCTACCAAGATATCTATGTGAGGCAAAAGGAAGTCATCTTTAGGGCAAGCCTTGTTTAGATCTCTATAGTCTACACAAACTCTAACCCTTCCATCCGTCTTTGTTACAATGACTACATTTGCTAACCATGTTGGGTATTGGACCTCTATTAAGGACTTGGCCTCTATTTGCTTTCTGACTTCTTCTTTGACCTTTCCAACCCACTCTAGCTTAAGTCTCCTAAGCTTTTATTTGACTGGCTTATACCCTGGATAGGTTGGGATGGCATGTTTAGCTATCCCTTAATCTATTCCTGACATGTCCTTATAGGTCCAAGTAAAGACTTTCATATTTTTTCAATATTCTCTCAAATGTTTCTCTTCCTCAGGAGTTATATCTGATGCTAATAAGATTTCCTTGGGATTTTCTTTGTTCTGAGATTTAATGAACATGTGTTTGTTGAGTTAATGTCAAATATGAATAATTCATGATTTTGATTATGCATATTAAAATTAGGAGAAACATCACATAAGTAAGCAAAAGTGTTTATCTTATTAATATAATCAAAAGAGCAATCATTGTTCTCATAAAAATATTTTAGAGTATAAATAAAGTCAATAAAAGTATAATCATCTTTAGTTTTGGCAGTAGCAGATGCCTCTCTAGCTTCTAAGTTTGGCTTGGGTTGATCTTTGACTTCAATCTTTTTTTTACCCTTTTTCTAAACATCAAGTAGCTTTTCGATCATGATCTCCTCAGGTACTTCTTTATCCCAAGCTAAATGATGTAAAAGAATCTCCTCATCTTATAAACCTTTAACTGGCTTGATAATCCTTTGTTCCCAATCGAATAAATCATTAAATAGCTCAAAATCAGGCACCACTTCACCTCCCACTAATCGAGGCTCATTTTCTCCACAAGAAAGGCAAATTCCTAAAGCTGGTATAAAGCCATCAGAAAGGTGGAGAAATTCTTTTGCTATTTCCTTTCCTTTTCCATTCAGACTAGGACCAGTGTAACATAACTGTTGGGAATTATCGGTTATATGCATCTCATACATAAGCGAAATTTAAAATTTTTAATCAATATATATGATCTTGCCATGAATTTACAATATACATATTAATGAGAATAAGAAAAATCACCTTTGATTTTTGTTGAACGGTTGATTTTACTTCTCACCGGATTGTCGCAAACCACAGTGTCCAAAATCGAACACCTCTAATGAGTAATCCACACTAGATAAGGATTGAAAGAACCAATAATTGGGAGGAACAAGGGCTGGTCGAAATCCTTAGATGCTAGCTAGGGAAGGTTGTGGCTAGGGTTGAGAGAAAAGATAGAGAATGTTTTCTTAATTGTTCACACTTCACCCTAATTCTACATCTCTTGGATTTTTATAGTTGGGTTAAAAAATCCAACTTCATAATGGGATTGGGCTCTTTAAAATTGCTGGAGAATTATTAATTGGGCTTCTGGAATTATTTATAATTATTTGGGCTCAATTAAATCTAATTTAAGCCCATTTATAAAAGACTATGCACAAAATCCACAAACTAGGCCCTTTGTACATATACTTGGATTTAATTACCCAAATAAATTACAAATCCAACCAAATTAAATATGTAGTCTCCACAACACTTATGTAACATATTTAATTTATTTTTGTTCAAGAAGTAGGCCTCTAAGGCCTTCTGTTTTGGAGTTGGCTTGTGGCCTTTCTTCTAGAGGGCTTCTATGCCAACTTCACTTCTTTGGGCCTTTATAATTCCTCCAATTGATCTATTAATTATTATATCAGCCCTATAATACTTATACTTCAATAATAATCAATTATGAAATACATTATTTCAATTAGGTCCAATTTTACAGAACATTTCAAAAAAGTTCTGCGAATAATTTTACTTGATCATAATTAATTAAACTCTTTAATTAATTATTATCTTATTCACTTCTCTATCCCCATAATAATATCAAATATTATTATCCTTGTAATTTTATCATTTTGTCTTTTTTCTCTATATGTATGTGACCTATTGAATTCCTGTCCATATTGGCAGTATAATATGTAATTGTGAGTTCTATTCAAAACTCACATGATTTAAACTTCTTTAAATCATTTTATCAATCCCTATTGATATTCTTGATACACTATTATACAAATCATGATTGGCCTCTAGCTAAGCATCATGACTATGCCCTTTTATAGAAACAGTTACCGTGCAATTACTCCTTCCACCACTCTTATCTCAATTAGATTCTGAGTATGGATTTCTGTCAACTCATATAAATTTAATTATGTATGTTCTATTAATTTAATCATTGTTTCCAAAATGCCCTCCATGGATATCTATCCATCTTGGCATATTACTCTGGCCAGAGATTCTTTGAACAAGGCAATTATAGAATCATGCGAGATAACTTCCCTTATTAAATCTGGGATGGTGAATCCTTTGTCAATCACTCAACTATCTTCAAGTAGGTCATGATATACCCAATCTCCTAACTATGTTCACTCCCAATTGGAAGTAATTAGTTATGAAGTCAAAATATACCACTTGCTACTTAAGATAACTTTGGTGATCTCAAGTCCAAGGATATTTGCACAACCGCTATAAAGAGATTTCTCACTGACATAGATTTAATATCTGTGTGAGGATTCTCTTTGCAGATCTCTAATGAACTTGTTCTTCTAACAAGCATCCACATGTTAGCTTTGATTATCTTTCATAATCACAGTTATGAGAACCACTGCTTGAACCATTCAAGAAGCATAACATGTGCTAGTCTGTCTGAATTAACAATGCTCTATCTTGTTAATTCTATGACTAGGGATATTTAGATATTAACACATTTTCATGCAATAGACATCTCATATCATGAACACTTTCATGATTGCCTTTGCACTGTGTTTATAATATCTAGGACTTCATATATTAATTTAAGATTTACAAACTCATATATTTAAACATAGCATTAATAAATGAATGATGCCTTTTATTAAGAATATGAATTCATACATATGAAATACATCCCTATTACATGGGCTCCAGGGCATACTCTCTAACAATAACCCCTTTTTGTCCTTCTGTCCCTTGGTGGTGAAAGCATTTTAAGGCCCTTGAGAATTCTTTTCTAAACTAGCTCCAAGTAAGAAATGCATATTCTTCAGCATGTTAATTAGTTGCAGGCTATTGGCAAAACCATTTTTACTCTCTTCATCATTGATCATAGACACATGGAATCCACTAAAAGGCTGCTTAGCTATTTCCAGCACAAATATCTGATTCTCTCTTGCAGCTTTAATGGTGACCACCTGACTATCATGAGGTATCTTAATTGTTTAATGCAGCATAGAGGGCACTGCATGCAACTTGTGGAACCATGGTCTTCCAAGTAGTACATAAAAGTTGGTAGGAATAGGTAATACCACAAACTCAGCTTCAATTTTAATTGGCCCTGTCTTCATTAAAGCTTGCCTCATCAAATTATCATAAGCACAAATGGTTAAATTCGACTTGTTTAACATGCTCTCATTTAGCCCAAAAGCAGGAATTGTAACTGGAGGACATACCTTGATAGAAGACCCATCATCTACCATCACACATGTTGTATGCTTACCATTCACCTAAGCCTTAATACATAGAGCACGATTATGGTTTCTACCTTTAGTAGGCAGATCAACATCAGAATACACAATATTTTCCCCTATTCCTCCATTGACTATATCTAACAGTTCTGATGGTGAAACAGTAGACTTGCTCAAGGCTTTCACTAATTTATGCCTATGTAATAGAGACTATCTCAATAAATCCCAAATGGAGATATAGGCCTGTGTTTTCTTTAGTTGCTTTATTATCTGATTCTCCTCAGTCTTTTTCTTTATGGGCATTATAGTAGGAGCTGGTTGCTTCTCAATTTCAAGTGCCACCCTTCCACTTCTAGTGACTATCTTCACTTTCTTCTCTTCCTTCACTTTTTTCTTATTTTCACTAGGTTGAACTCTAGATATTAATGGGCACTATAACCCCTTCATCTTTACTCTTAATGGGAGAATCCTAACAATCAATCATTGAAACTGGTCGATTTTTTTCACTTGGCTTTGTTACTTTGGGGGTGGAACGAGTAATGGCTATGTACTCATTTCCATACAGGTCTCTCATCACATACCACTCAAGCAGTTTAGACCCAAGTATGAACATTGGATGTGGCACGACATTGTATCTTCTTTTCTTATTCTTTTCTCTCTTTTTAGGATCTAAAATCTATTTGCTATCTATCAAATCCTAAATCCTATTTCTGAAGGTGTGGTAATAATCAGTGAGATACCCTGTATGCTGATGGTAAGTACAATATTTATCTTCTTAATGGTGGGGCATCCTTTGGCTTTTAGCAGGTCTTGATGGTAATGGCTGCAACTTTCCTTCTTTGCATAGTTGATCCAAAATCCAAGACAATGACTTACCGAGATTAGAGTAGTGCCTTTGATTAACCTCTGTAGTAAACATTTTAGCTATCTTCCCACTTCTATTTGCTCCAATGCTACTTTTGACTGCCTTGTTATTGCCAAAATTTCTCCTCGCACCTTTATTATTGGCCCTTTTGGCCAAATATTCGGCCTTAGCTTTTATGCCTATATCTTTCAAAGACTATAAATCTTTAATCCCTTTATTTTCAAGCCTTCTCATAGGTAGGGACTTGCATTTTGAATGAAGATCCAAATCTGATTAGCTATATTAGGCTTTTTCTTCATCTTCAATACCCAACTCCTCTACCTTGTGAAATACTCATGAAAAGACTCATCATGCTTTTATTGGAGCAACTTGAGGTCTTTTAGAGTGATCTCTATCCTCGTACTGCTTGAGGAACACTTCAATCAGTAAGTCCCAATCCTCTTTGGTGCACCTATCCAACCCGTGATACTAGTCTATTGCCAGACTTGTTAAGTTCAAATAGAAATATTCCACATTTTGCTTCCTGGTCAGGGTGGTCCCCTTCATGATTAGGCTATACTGCTTAACATGTGCAGAAGGATCAAAAGTCCCATTGAATCTAGGCAGATCAGACATCTTTAACCTCTAAGGTAGCAACTTATCTCCATCTAAATCCCTATCTTCAAGGTTTATTTCTCTTCAAGTAGATAATAACCTGGACATTGCTTTAACCTTTTTTTCCATTTTCTTGAAGGTTATGTCATCAGCACTAGGACCCCTATTCTTCACATCCATCATGTGAGGGTCATAATATAAATCCTCTTCTTCAATATAATCATTCTCTGGCTCATACCTCTTTTCCCTCCTTGGTGGGTCTCGAACAGTAGCATCTATCGTGGTAGCATCCCCAACATGTATTGGCTTCACTATCTTAAGAGCAGGTGCTGCAGGTCGAGTCCTAATGTTTGGTGCTGAAGAAGCCACCAATCCACCAATCATGGCCATCATCCCCTCTTTGAAATCTTAGAAACTCCTTATTTTCCTCCGATCTAGTTTATCTTTTGTCATTGAAGCCTCAAAACAGAAGCAACTTGTCACACCCTTCACGGAACAGTCTTTTTCGAAGCAAAGATAGCAATAAATGGTAAATTTTTTTAAAAAGAATTAAACATACACTAATAAAATTCATGCAAACACTTTCACCAACACTCACCCATCAATAATCATAATAACAATAAGCAAAATACAATTTAATCTTTTACCTTAATTGTCTACATATATACATGCCATAATACAACTCGATTTAGCACTATTTCTTCTTTTTCGATCTTGCTCCACTATGTGTTATGCTTCCGAATCACTTCATAACCTGCACGCAGTAAACACTACGTACTGAGCACTAGACATGCTCAGTGGTGACTACTAATCTTAGAATTTTCCAATTAAAACATAATTACATAGATTATACAACTTTTATTCTTATTCCATCAAAAATTTGCTTTTAAATCCGGCAACACTAATTTCATTATCTACCCATATTTTGGTAATCTTTTTGCTATTCTATTAAACCTTTCAATTTGCTTTTCGTTATTTTCATGTGTGGATCGATTTCAGATTACTTTTACTTTTACGTTTCTTTTTTACTTTAGCTTTTACTTTTACTTAACTTTGGTTTTATATCTTTAGTCACATTGATTTAATTATCATTCCAATTAATGATTATGTTGGTACTCGTGTCTTTAATGGTATTAAATCTTTTCACAATTTTATTTCTCGATTGATTTTTCAGTTATCCAATGTGTGATATCATTACAATTTTTCGCTACTTATTCTTTATTTTACTTTAACTTTTTAAATAACTAACACATTACTATTTTCAAGGCTTTTAAGCTTTAAATGCAATGTGATACAATTATTTTGGAACACTTTGGATACAGATCTTTATTTCATTCTTTTTGCATTTGAACATGTTTAAGTACTTATTTAGGACTTAAATCTTTTTCTTTTTCCAAATTGAACAATTAGGTGTTTTTTTATCGTTTTACTTTTTATTTAACTTTTCTTTCAGAAATACATTACTTAAACATAAGTTTTCACTTAAGGACAATGTTATTACTTTTTGACTTTAAATAGAAAATTAGTACTATTTTCCAAACTTGTTATTTTTTTAAAACTATAATTGGTACATAAAATACCAATTAATTTTAAATTAACATTTTTCATTTAAAAATTCATTTTAAACCTTTATTTTTTTCTTTACAAAAGCTTAATTTAATCTTCGTTTAACATTTTATTCTTATAAAACATTTCTTTTTCATTTTTTGCTTATTAATCACAACTTTTTTGAATAAAATTCAGTTTTATCCCAACTTTTCATTTTCTTTCAAACAATTCATTTTTCATGGTAAACTTTACATTCAATTTATTTAGACATTACTGATTAATCTATTACGATACGTCCCTAATGCAATAAGACAGGATTCTCAAAAAGGATATGCGGGACATAAACCCAAAGGTCCCACTGAAAGAGAAATTATCCCCAAAGGACTATTTCTCGAAAAATATTTTACTTTCACTTTCATTTAAAAAATTGAAACTATGGAGATCAGAGATCCTACCCATAGCAAAGCAAGTCGCCATGACTTGCACTGCGGTATAAGGAGTCCCTAAGGCTAGCCAATTATATTTTAAATAAGAATATTATTACCTAACTATTGCTAAGAGCAAAACAATCAATTATATTTTAAATAATTTTTAAAAATTTAAAAATCTTTAGTTTCTTTTTTTACTTCTTGATACAATATATTTTTGTCAATCGCACTCTTTTTTTGTGCTTTTGACCATTCAGTCACTTTTTTCTTTTACCTTTTTTTCTCACTTTATCTTTTTAAATCACTTTTGTGAATTATTCTTCAATAATTCACTCGAAAACTTAAGACTTTTCAGTCTTTTTATGCACTTTATGAATTATAGCGTTATAATTCACAATTTTTTTATTCTTTTTGTGTAATTCTCTGTAAATTATCTTTTAATAATTCAATAATTAATTTTTTAATATTTTTCTTTTTCTGTCCGAAATTTTAGTCATTCGGGTATACCAACTTTTATTTAGTTGGAGACTTATTTTAATTTAATTCACTCTTTTAATATTTTTTATTGACTAATTTATTTTGATAAATTAGTCAAACACTTATTTTACAACTTTTTGAACAATTAGGAATTATATTGCTATAATTAATTATTTTATTTTCTGAAAATGCATAAATTGACTTTTTTTTATACTGAAGTAATTTACTTCATATTAGTTTATCATCATGTACTTATTTATTGAATTATTTCTTAATAATTCAATATTTTTAATTAAACATAATCAATATTTTATTTCAAAAATATTCTAGTAAAGCATATAAATTCTACAAAAATTCGTATACAAATTATTTTACAATTTCCATCATTTCACTAATTTTGTGAATTATTTATCAATAGTTCATTATTCTTATTACTTTTATAGCTTAATAATTATTCTGAAAATATTCTCATATATCATATAAATTTTACAAAAATTTATATAGACTTATTTTCACTATTATTATCATTTTATGACATAATTAACAAAATTTCATTATTTTTTGTTAACTACATCATTTAACAAATATTCTAAAAATATTCAAATAATTTTTATAATTCCATAAAATTTATGGATATATTATTTCACACTCAATACAATTTTTCATTTATTTTTTGAATTATTTCACAATATTTTATCAATTTTCTTCTTTACATACCTAATCATTAAACTTTAAAATTCTCAAATTAATCTCATAAATTCTTTAAAAATTCAAGGGGATTAATTATAACATTTATGATTAATTTAGGCTATTATATATTAATTTCATGCAAAAATAAATTTAATTCCTTTAAGGAAAAGTTCGGCCCTCATTCTTAATCAACACTAATGATTTTTTTACTTTATTCTAAGCATTCAATTTATATTTTTCATGGTTCAATTTCATTTTCCTCACAATAATTTCATTAATTAAGCAATTTAACAAATTTTTTCTTAATTACATAAAGAAAATTAATTCAAATAAAAAGGAAATCAAAAGATTTTGTAGCATTCCTTATTCAAGGGTGCCTAAGATCTTTTTTCCCTTGCTTTTCCATTTGTAAACTTTCCTTTCTCTTCCTCACCATCCATGGTCGGCCAACAAAGCTCTCCAAAACTTATTTTTTGTCCTCATATGCAAAATTTAAGCTCATAATTAGCTTCTACATCTCAAAAACTATAAGAAAACACTAAGAATCAATTAAAATCAATTGACTTTTTAAATTCCATCTTACCCCTTTTTTCTTTCTCAACTTGATTTCTTATTTTTCTTTGCTCAAATCACTTGATTGAGGCCATTGGGGTGACCTAGAGAAATGAAACTTTATCTTGTATGTTGAAATTTATGGGAGATTTGAAGTAGGATTGAAGAGAAATCAAGAGAGAGAGAGAGGATGAGAGGTTCGACCTTAGAGAAGAAGGAGGATGGCTTGAGATTTTTATGGAGTTATCTCTAGATTTTAAGCCTTCTTATACCACTCTTATGGGCCCAAAATTGGACTTGATGAGTGGGCTTTGCCCACTTAAACATTAAGACCCATTTTAGGCCATTTGAGGTCCAATCCAATTTTTATCTTTTTATTACTTTAAATCACTTCAAAAATGAATCCATTATTTTTATCATATCAAAAATTGCTAGTATGCAAATTTTTGGCTCAATCGGAATCCATTATCGGTTTGATTTAAACTTATCAATCCGATTCGATAACTACCTGTATTCCGAAAAATTCAATTCTCATCATCAAAATATTATACATAAAAATTTATGTTGACGTGTAAAATCTGGCGATTTTCGGAGTTGATTTGTTAGTTTTATAAATTTATACAAAATCAAATCTCATTCCCTACCTGAAAAATTAATTCGCTACCTTTTTTGTATTTTTGACTTTTGAAGGTCCATTTGACCTCAATTTTACTTCAAATTTTAACTTCGGACTCACCATGGCCAATACTTTCCGATAGTTCAATAAAACATTTTTGATTTTCAAATGTCTTGGGGCCTCGAAAATACTATTCACTATTGGAAAGTATTGTTCACGACTAATTCGGTGGTTGGGCCCTTACATTTTTTTCCTGCTAAAAAAAAATTTCGTCCTCGAAATTTACTTATATCAAAAAGTAGAGGATACAATACTGTTATTTTATCGAGCCTTCACTCACATTCGATGGTTTCGAATCATCTTCGCCAATGGAACCCACTTACGTTTAAAACTAATCAATCTCAGTATCAAAATCTTTATCAGTTTCTTTTCACAGGTCAACTTATCCCCGTGTGTAGTTTTCCTCCATATTTCGATTCAAATTAAACCTTATTGAGTTCTTTGTACTTAATTTAGTCCAACATAGATGAATTATCTTTTCTTTTTTGACATTATCTCTATGAGAGTCAGTTTCTACTATAGATAAACACTTTTCACCACCATTATCACATTCACATACACTTTACTATAACCGTTCTTCCAATATTTGAATCATCTACTCCGACTGACCATCAGTTCTGGGGTAGATCATCATGTTAATATTGAGATTATTACTAATCTCCTATATAGCATCTTTCCTCTTTGACACTTAGACAATCCAATAACAGAATCTCTAATCACATTGTCCTATTTCCAGTCGGATACAAAGTATTACTATCTCGACGGCTGGAGAACTAATCTTTTAACTTATTCACAATGACTATCACATAAACATTTTCTTTTCGAACCATTTTCTCACCCGGTGTACAATGTCGGCTTTACTTATACTTTAACTAGCAATGTCCATCTAAAGCCAAACTTAAACTGGCATTCATAGCTTGAAGAATTGAAAACCTTATCATTAATCATTCATACTCATTCTCAGTCATACATATTTAAGTATCTTCACATTACCCAAATACAAATTCTTATGTTGAGGGTTTCAGCCATTTCATTAACTTTTCTGTAGTGCCCGAATAAATCCAGGAACTTTCCATTTAACCAGAAGTCATATTTACTAAACTGAGAGGATAGTTGCTTACCTTTAAATACTCATAGGGCAAATCCCAAATACTCATTATACTCTTTCAATATCTCAAAACATATCAGATGGTTACTACTTAAATCCTCTAACATGGATCCATATAAAGGTGAATAATCCTTTCCATCGATTCATCAAGTGGTTAGTACGCTAACAAATCTAATTGTCATGACCAATAACTTATAATGGCCATATCAAACACAGAAAACAATCTTAAGCGCACTATTCCTCATCTCATTCTCAGGTCATCCCTATGCTCATTATATCCCCTGTCAGTTCCATCCTATCAAGTGGGGCCTATACATATGGTATGATGCATATTAGATGTTATCAAACAATGTGAAATGCTATGCAATGAATGTATGATTTCATGTATGCAGGTAGAATACTATCACGTATTCTCATATGATGCAGATGTCATAACCCATCCCAATACTATGAAATGTACAATCAAATCCCCACGCCTACAAAGGAATCACTAACAGGTATATAGAGCATTTTAAACAACCTCAACCTATAATCATAACAATTTTCTCAATAACATTCTTAAACCATGACAATCCAGTCAAGGTATTACTGCGTCCTACACAATTTATATGTACTCAATATATAATTCCTTTTTAAATTTCCAACATATTCTTTATTTTATCCTTCTTTAAACTGTGTCTCGTCCATATAGACACTTAAACTCTCACATTCACATTCAATTTCAGTCAACTCTTCTTTTTCCTGCTTTGACCTCAATTAGATCTCAAGTAGCAATACTTCCATTCTCATTCACTGCCATCCCTACTGCATAGAATCAATCATTTCACACCTAACAATCTCAGTCAAATGTCAACTTTTCACTTTAAAATAGGTAGGGGAGCACGTACATGTCATATTCCTTAACATTTATCCACTTTTAATTGGCATGTATATACAGACAAACCTATCACTTAACCTTATCCCACTCCAATCTTAGAACTGCTTAAACCTTTGCTCTGATACCACTATATGTCACACCCTTCACGGAATAGTCTTTTCTGAAGCAAAGATAGCAATAAACTGTAAATTTTTTTTAAAAGAATTAAACATACACTAATAAAATTCATGTAAACACTTTCACCAACACTCACCCATCAATAATCATAATATCAATAAGCAAAATACAGTTTAATCTTTTACCTTAATTGTCTACGTATATACATGCCATAATACAACTCGATTTAGCACTATTTCTTCTTTTTTGATCTTGCTCCACTATGTGCTATGCTCCCGAATCACTTCATAACCTGCACGCAGTAAACACTAAGTGCTGAGCACTAGACATGCTCAGTGGTGACTACTAATCCTAGAATTTTTCAACTAAAGCATAATTATATAGATTATGCAACTTTTATTCTTATTCCATCAAAAATTTGCTTTTAAATCCGGTAACACTAATTTCATTATCTATCCATATTTTGGTAATCTTTTTGCTATGCTATTAAACGTTTTAATTTGCTTTTCGCTATTTTCATGTGTGGATCGATTTCAGATTACTTTTATGTTTCTTCTTTACTTTAGCTTTTACTTTTACTTAACTTAGGTTTTATATCATTAGTCACATCGATTTAATTATCATTTCAATTAACGATTATGTTGGTACTCGTGTCTTTAATGGTATTAAATCTTTTTACTATTTTATTTCTCGATTTATTTTTCAGTTATCCAATGTGTGATATCATTACAATTTTTCGCTGCTTATTCTTTATTTTACTTTAACTTTTTAACTAACTAACTAACTAACACATTGCCATTTTCAAGGCTTTTAAACTTTAAATGCAATGTAATACAATTATTTTGGAATACTTTGCATATAGATCTTTATTTCATTCTTTTTGCATTTGAACATGTTTAAGTACTTATTTAGGACTTAAATCTTTTTCTTTTTCCAAATTGAACAATTAGGTGTTTTTTTATCGTTTTACTTTTTATTTAACTTTTCTTTCAGAAATACATTACTTAAACATAAGTTTTCACTTAAGGACAATGTTATTACTTTTTGACTTTAAATAGAAAATTAGTACTATTTTCCAAACTTGTTATTTTTTTAAAACTATAATTGGTACATAAAATACCAATTAATTTTAAATTAACATTTTTCATTTAAAAATTCATTTTAAACCTTTATTTTTTTCTTTACAAAAGCTTAATTTAATCTTCATTTAACATTTTATTCTTATAAAACATTTCTTTTTCATTTTTTGCTTATTAATCACAATTTTTTTGGAATAAAATTCAGTTTTATCCCAATTTTTCATTTTTTTTTCAAACAAATCATTTTTCATGGTAAACCTTACATTCAATTTATTTAGACATTATTGATTTATCTATTACGATACACTCCTAATGTAATAAGATAGGATTCTTAAAAAGGATATGCGGGACATGGACCCAAAGGTTCCACTGAGAGAGAAATGATCCCCAAGAGACCATTTCTCGAAAAATATTTCACTTTCACTTTCACTTAAAATACTGAAGCTATGGAGATCAGAAATCCTATTCATAGCAAAACAAGTTGCCATGACTTGTACCACGGTATAGGAAGTCCCTATGGCTAGCCAATTATATCCTAAACAAGAATATTATTACTTGACTATTGCTAAGGGTAAAACAATCAATTATATTTGAAATAATTTTTAAACATTTAAAAATCTTTAGTTTCTTTCTTTTACTTCTTGATACAATACATTTTTGTCAATCGCACTATTTTTTGTGCTTTTGACCATTCAGTCACTTTTTTTTCTTTTACCTTTTTTTTCTCACTTTATCTTTTTAAATCACTTTTGTGAATTATTCTTCAATAATTCACTTGGACACTTAAGACTTTTCAGTCTTTTATGCACTTTATGAATTATAGTGTTATAATTCACAATTTCTTTTATTCTTTTTGTGTAATCATATGTAAATTATCTTTTAATAATTCAATAATTAACTTTTTGACGATTTTTCTTTTTTTGTCCGAAATTTTAGTCATTCGGGTATACCAACTTTTATTCAGTTGGTGACTTATTTTAATTTAATTCACTCTTTTAATACTTTTTATTGACTAATTTATTTTGATAAATTAGTCAAATATTTATTTTATAACTTTTTAAACAATTAGGAATTATATTGATATAATTCATTATTTTATTTTCTGAAAATGCATAAATTGACTTTTTTTTATTTCTTTTTATACTGAAGTAATTTACTTCATATTAGTTTATCATCATGTACTTATTTATTGAATTATTTCTTAATAATTCAATATTTTTAATTAAACATAATCAATATTTTATTTCAAAAATATTCTAGTAAAACATATAAATTCTACAAAAATTCGTATATACATTATTTTATAATTTTCATCATTTTCACTTATTTTGTGAATTATTTACCAATAATTCATTATTCTTATTACTTTCATAGCTTAATCATTATTCTAAAAATATTCTCATATTTCATATAAATTTTACAAAAAATTATATAGACTTATTTCACTATTATTATCATTTTATGACATAATTAACAAAATTCTATTATTTTTGTTAACTACATCATTTAACAAATATTCTAAAAATATTCAAATAATTTCTATAAATTTCATAAAAATTTATGGATATATTATTTCACACTTAATACCATTTTTCATTTATTTTGTGAATTATTTCACAATATTTTATCAATTTCCTTCTTTACATACCTAATCATTAAACTTTAAAATTTCTAAATTAATCTCATAAATCCTTTAAAAATTCAAGGACATTAATTATAATATTTATGATTAATTTGGGCTATTATATATTAATTTCATGCAAAAATAAATTTAATTCCTTTAAGGAAAAATTCGGCCCTCATTCTTAATCAACCCTAATGATTTTTCTACTTCATTCTAAGCATTCAATTTACATTTTTCATTGTTCAATTTCATTTTCCTCACAATAATTTCATTAATTAAGTAATTTAACAAATTTTTTCTTAATTACATAAAGGAAATTAATTTAAATAAAAGGGAAATCAAAGAATTTTGTAGCCACTTACAATTTTCCCTTATTCAAGGGTGCCTAAGATCTTTTTTCCCTTGCTCTTCCATTTGCAAACTTTCCTTTCTCTTCCTCACCATTCATGGCCGGCCAACAAAGCTCTCCAAACCTTATTTTTTTGTCCTCATATGCAAAATTTAAGCTTATAATTAGCTTCTACATCTCAAAAACTATGAGAAAACACTAAAGAATCAATTAAAATCAATTGACTTCTTAAATTCCATCTTACCCCTTTTTCTTTCTCAACTTGATTTCTTATTTTTCTTTACTCAAATCACTTGATTGAGGCCATCAGGGTGACCTAGAGAGATGAAACTTCATCTTGTATGTTGAAATTTATGAGAGATTTGAAGTAGGATTGAAGAGAAATCAAGAGAGAGAGAAAGAGAGAGAGGAGGAGAGGTTCGGCCTTGGAGAAGAAGGAGGATGGCTGGAGATTTTTGTGGAGTTATCTCCAGATTTTAAGCCTTCTTATACCGTTCTTATGGGCCCAAAATTGGGCTTGATGAGTGGACTTTGCCCACTTAAACATTAAGGCCCATTTTAGGCCATTTGAGGTCCAATCCAATTTCTCTCTCTTTATTACTTCAAATCACTTCAAAAATGACTCCATTATTTTTATCATATCAAAAATTGCTAGTACGCAAATTTTTGACTCAATCAGAGTCCGTTATCGATCTGATTCAAACTTATCAGTCCGATTCGATAACTACCGGTATTCTCGAAAAATTCAATTCTCATCATCAAAATATTCTACATAAAAATTTGTGTAAAATCTGGCAATTTTCAGAGTTGATTTGCTATTTTTAAAAATTTATGCAAAATCAAATCTCATTCCTTATTAGGAAAATTGACTCGCTACCTTTTTTGTATTTTTGACTTTTGAAGGTCCATTTGACCTCAATTTCACTTCAAATATCAACCCCGGACTCACCATGGCTAATACTTTCCCATGGTCCAATAAAATATTTTTGACTTTCGAATGTCCTTTCGGGCCCGAAAAATACTATTTACTGTCGAAAAGTACTTTTCACGGCTAACTCAGGGGTTAGGCCATTACACAACTAACCTTTCCCTTGAGGATATGAGGCTTGCTACCTCATCCAGAACTCTTCCAGTCTCATTCAGTTGCTTATCATCCATTTCTGATTCTGTTTCTTGACTTCTTCTCAACTCTAAACTGACCTCTAATTCCAACCCTGAATTTGATTCTGACCTTAACCCTAGCAGCTCAATTATTTATCTCAAAAAAAGGCGACCGTCTGACCCTCTAGACCACCTAAGTGAATTTATAATGGCTTCTATCAATCGCAATCATATACAAGCAGAGACAAAGCCTTCCAATCTTATTACTCCCACACCGGAGGTCATGCAGTCTCTTTCCTAGGTGGGCTTAGCCCATGGGTCAATAAGGTATCCAAATAGATGAGTATGGTGCACAGCAAAAAATCGGTAGCATAACCTCTCTTAATTGAAAGTGCAGGCGTATGGGTTTTTGGCCATTATATATTTTGACTAACTCATACAGATTGAGTTAGGACCTCTGGGGCACGACAACCTTTGACTGGTACCCTCCTAATTAGTTTGAGTTTGGTCAATACATAAAGGCCCACATAGCAGGCAAATATTATTTTGATTATATAACTTAAGGGAAGTAGCTATTGTCATTACAGGAGCTTGATTTAGGGTGATGAAACTTTAGGGCTACCTAAACATGGTCCTTACTAATAGTTCTAGTTGATCACGAGCATAACGATTGATGGATCACCATTTTATATACCATTTAGTACAAGACTTAGGTTGGTGGGTCTTCTTGACACCTCTCTACATTGAGTGAACATAGGGTGTGTAACACCCTTACTGAAACAGTCTTATCGAACAAGCAATTGGTCGAATTTTTTTTTTTAACCATTTAATCCTTTTAACTTAACAATCATTTTACACACATAAGTCTCCATTAGTCGCTGGCTTATAACTATCCGAAATTTACTATGCATTTAATAAAAATTTGGCAATATAACGGCTATAATCTTAACTAGCCCCCTGAAAAGCAGACAATAACACAGCCTCTCTGAGGCACAACGGTTTATATATCCAATCACATAACATATCCACCCATTCCATCACATCATTCAAACACACCATCCATTCCTTGCAATTCCTTATCCAATCTTCTATATACAATACAGTATAATACTATTGTCATTACAATAGAATCTTCTTAAATGTAAAACAAATATATACATGCCATCAAAAGTAACATTATAGTTTTTCAACATCTCCTTTGTCCTTTGTGTACCTATGCTCCCAAAACATCCATACCTGTACGCAGTAAATCCTACGTGCTGAGCATTAAACATGTCCAGTGGTGACTAAGAATCATAATATTTTCCTACAAGTATATTTTTCCTATTTAAGTGCAATTAAGTTAATTATTAATAGCTTTTCTCATTTAAAAGCATATTATATTATTAACAACTAATTTTTCGAATTTAACTTAAAACTTTACTTAACTTTTCAGTTTAGTCCTTAAACTTTTCATTTATTTCAAAAATACCCTTTTATGCTTTTAATGACCAAAATGCCCTTTCTTGCCGTTAATTACTAATTTACCCTTTTATTTCATATGTTCTTATTTTAATCTATTAATTGACTTATAAATTACCGATTAATCCTTATTTTAACTTTTACCATGTAAAATTATATTTTAGTCCTTTAACTTTATAAGGTTAACTTTGACACAGTTAGTTAACCAAATTACCATTTTACCCTTTTTAATTATTTCCTTTTCACTTTGACTTATTAACTTCATCATTTAGTAAAATTACTGTTTTATCCCTAAACTTTTAAACTCTTTTCATTTTAGTCCTTTTTCAACTTAAACTTTAGTTTTAACTTTCTTTTTACACTTTTAACATTTTCTTATCATTATGCCCCTAGTACAGACCCAACAGAAAACTCTCAGACCGAATATGCAGGGCGTGGACCCCACAGGATCACAATAGAATGAGAAATGACCTCTAAGAATCATCCTTAATATAACATATGAACATATGACAGTACGTATGATAAATACTATGGAGATCAACGATCCAACCATAGTAAAACAAGTCGCCATGACTTGCATCGTGGTATAGGTATCCCTATGGCCAGCCAATTATATCCTGAACTAGGTTTTACTGCCTGACTCTTTTTAAGGGCACATATTTCCAAAATTTTCATTTTATTAGTCAATCTTTCATTCTTTTCACTACTTTTCATTACTTGCCAATACTGTACCGGTACATTTTATTTGCAGTTTGTCTTGTTTACACAGTATGTGAATTATTTCACAATAACTCACCATTTAATCTCTAAATTATGCAACAATTCATCATAATTTCATATTTTTCAATTAATACTTACCTAAAATTTATTTCGAAAATATTCATTTAATTCCCATAAATTCTATAAAAAATCATGGATATTAAATTTCATTAATATTAACATTAGAAAGCTTAAAATCACTAAAATAACTCAAATTCACATTATTTTCTATTGAATTACCATTCGGTCTACACTAAAACTCTACCATATAAATTATTTTAAATTCATTCAAAGGTTCTAATAAACATAATTAAGTCCCAAATACTTGAATATAGCATTAATTTTAATAATACCTCAATATACTAATTTTTCCATAACAAATCTAAAGGAAATTCACTTAATTAATAGGAAAATAAAAGGATTAATTAGTCACAAACCTTTTTCTAGTGATTATCCTTGCCTAGGCTTCCTTTCCTTTGCCTTTGGCTTGTGAGATTTGCTCCTCCTCTAGATTTCCTTCAATGGCCGAATTCTTTATCAAAAAAACTCTAATATTTTGACTTCAAATGCTAAAATTAATAGTAAAAATGAACTCTAGGCACCCAAAACTAGTAGTAGGCACCTAGAAACCAAATTAAAATTAAGTATTTCACTTACCTAACTTTGACACCCAAACTTTAACCCTTGGTTTTCTTTGATTCCCTTACTTGAATCAAAGATCAGAGGTGACTAAGGTACTTTAGAGAGGTTGAAATCACTTTCTTAGGCTTTGATTTGGTGAGATTTGGTGAAGGATTGAAAGAAAAATAGAAGGAAATGAAGATTGTGTGTTTCGGCCACCCAAAGAAGTTGAAGAAGGAGTGAGTTGCTGCTAGAGTTTTTTGGAGAAGGAGATTTTATATATAACCTTAGAATGGGCCTTGGTCTAGGCTTTAATTGAGCTTGGACAATTTATTTGTTTAAGCCCGATAATTACCCGATAAATAGCCCTAATTAATTTCTCCCACTTTCCAGCTTCAAATTACTTCAAATTTGATTCCATTATTCATATCATATTAAAAATAGGCTATGCTTAAAATTTCAGCCCAATCGGAGTTCATTTCAGGTGTTATTCAATTTTATCGATCCGATTCAAAATTACCGGTATTACTGCAAAATTCACTTTTTGTCATATGTAATTTTTTGATAATTTTTAGGCTTCATTTTCTATTTTTAATAGCCAAAACGATCAAAAATCAATGAAAAACCCTAAACCCTAATTATCTCGGTTTTCGTTCTTTTGGCTTTCGGAGGCCTATTTGACCTCAAATCCACTTCAAATTTAAACCATGGACTACTCGTGACTAATAATTTCTAATAGTCTAATAAAATATTTTTCACTTTCGGGTGTAAATTTTCAGTCCGAAAACACTATTTACTGTGGAAAAGTACTATTCATGATTAGCCCGACGTTGAGGACATTACAATTATCCCCTACTAAAAATAAATTTTGTTCTCGAAATTTACTTGATTTGAAAAGTAAAGAATATTGTTGTCTCTTGGTCGCTTCTAGTTCCCAAGTAGCTTCCTCTACATTGTGATGGTGCCATAAGACCTTCACTAGTGGAACCTGTTTATTTCTTAGCTAGTTAATCTCCCTAGCCAAGATTCTTACCTGTCTTTTCTCATAAATCATATCAGGCTGCACCTAAATATCCGCTGGTGTAATAACATGGCTAGGGTCAGATCTGTACCTTTTGAGCATTGACACATGGAACACATCTTCGATCTTTTCTAACTCTGAAGATAGCTTTAATCGATAAGCTACTGGACCTACTCGCTAAAGTATCTCGTAGGGGCCAATAAATCTTGGACTTAACTTTCCTTTCTTGCCAAACCTCAAGATCTTCTTTCATGAAGATATTTTCAGAAAAACTTTGTCTCCGACCTAAAACTCAATGTCTTTCCTCTTCAGATCTGCATAGGATTTCTATCGATCCATGGCTTTTTTCAGTCTGTCTTTGATAATTCGCACTTTTTCTTCTAAATTGCAAATTAAATTAGATCCTATCCACTTTTTTTCATTTAACTCAGTCCAACATAGAGGAGTCCTGCATTTTCTTCCATATAAAGCCTCAAAAGGAGCTATCTTTATATTGGATTGATAGCTATTATTGTAGGCAAATTCTGTAAGAGACATATATTTTTTCCAACTGCTACTAAACTCTAGTACACAGCATTATAACATGTCTTCCAAAATCTGGATCACCCGTTCTGACTGACCATCTATCTGAGGGTGAAATGCGGTGCTAAAATGGAGTCTTATACCTAAAGCTTCCTGTAGACTTTTCCAAAATTGGGAAGTAAACCTGGGATCCCTATCTGAAATGATGGATGATGGTACTCCATGAAGTCTCACTATCTCATTAATGTAAATTTTTGCCAATCTGGTCAAAGGATAATCCATTCGGACTGGCAAGAAATGAGCAGATTTGGTGAGTCGATCAATAATCACCCATATAGCATCATGTTTCTTCTGAGTGACAGGCAATCCTATGATAAAATCCATAGTGACCCTGTCCCATTTCCACTCCGGTATCAAAATAGGATGAAGTAATCCAGAAGGAACCTGGTGCTCAGCCTTTACTTGCTGACATATCAAGCATTTACTCACAAATTCTATCACATCTCGCTTCATTCCTGGCCACCAGTAATAAGATTTCAAATTATGGTACATCTTGTTACCTCCAGGATGCATAGCATAACTACTATGGTGTGCCTCTGTAAGGATATTCTTCTTCAATTCTTCCTGGTCTGGAACACAGAGTCTTTTCTTATAGCAAAGGCTTCCATCTTCATTCAAAGAATAGTCTCCTTCATTTCCATCCTTTAACCTATTCATAATGGTTTTCAATCGAACATCCTCTTTCTGAGCCATTTTCACTTGATACACAAAATCTAGTTTCAACTGCATTTCAGCCAGTAAAGCTCCATCTGATGCTAGACTCAAACTAATATTCAAAGCTCGAAGAGCTACAAACATTATTGTTAATCAATTATACATATAAATCACTTATATCAATTCATTTGAAAACATTTACATTACCTGTCATGAATTTTTTGCTAAGTACATTAGCCACCACGTTAGCCTTTCCTGGATGGTAGTCGATAAAGCAATCATAGTCTTTAATCAACTCCAGCCAGCGTCTTTGTCTAAGATTAAGCTCTTTCTGAGTGAGTAAATACTTCAAACTCTTGTGATCAGTATAAATATAGCATTTCTCTCCATACATATAGTGCCTTTATATCTTCAGTGCGAAAACAATAGCTGCTAGTTCCAGATCATGAGTAGGATAATTCTTCTAATGAGTCTTGAGTTGTCAGGAGGCATAAACAATCACCTTGCCTTCCTACATCAAAACGTAGCCTAGTCCATTTTTGGAGGCATCACTATAAATCACAAAATCCTTACCCGGCTCAGGGTTGAATGAAAATAGGAGCTTTTGTTAACATACTTTTAAGTTTCTCAAAGCATTCTTGACATCTGTAAGGCCACACAAACTTGGTGTTCTTCTATAACAGTCGAGTCAGTGGAACTGCAATAATGGAGAAACCTTTTATAAACCTCCTGTAATACCCGACTAATCCCAGAAAACTTCTCACTTCAGTCACATTCTTAGGTGGCTTCCACTGAAGAATTGCTTCAATCTTTGATGGATCCACTTTAATACCTTCTACAGAAATCACGTGACCTAAGAAAGATACTTCATTCAACCAGAAGTCACATTTACTGAATTTAGCATACAACTGCTTCTCTCTCAGAGTCTTCAAAACCATTTGTAGATGCTTATCATATTCCTTTAGTGTCTTAGAATATACCAGAATGTCAAAGATGAAAACCACCACAAACTAATCCAGATAAGGATGAAAAACTCTGTTCATCAGATCCATGAAGGCAGTTGGTGTGTTTGTAAGCCCAAATGGCATGACTAAAAACTCATAATAGCCATACCGAGTACGGAAAGTAGTTTTAAGTACATCTGTAGCTTTTACTCCCATCTGGTAGATACCTGATCTCAAGTCAATCTTTGAAAATACACCTGCTCCTTTCAGCTAATCGAACAAATATTCAATGCGAGGAAGGGGGTATTTGTTCTTTATGGTCACTTTATTCAGTTGCCTATAATTAATGCATAGCCTGAGTGTCCCATCTTTCTTTTTAACAATCAAGACCGATGCTCCCCAGGGAGAAACACTAGGCCTGATGAATCCCTTGTCGAGCAATTCCTGTAGCTAAATCTTTAATTCTTTTAACTCTACAGGCGCCATTCTATAAGGAGCAATGGATATGGGTGCGGTGCCTAGAGCAACATCAATAGAAAATTCTACTTTCCTATCAGGTGGTAAACCTGGTAATTCATTAAGGAACACATCTGGAAATTCTTTGACAGTGGGCACTTCTGACACCTTTGGGCTATCTTTCTTTGCCTCCACTGCATAACACATATAGGCTATACACCCTTTTCCTAATCAATCTTTTATCTGCAGTAATAGATATCACATCAGATAGAAAATCATGTCTCACACCAACCACTGTAATTTCTCAATCATCTTTAAGTTTTAAAATGACTCTTTTTCTTTTACAATCAACAGTCACTTGGTGGGCAGATAGCCAATCCATCCCCAGAATCACATCGAACCCGTGGAAGGGCAACTCAATAAGGTTTGCCAAGAATATATATCCCTGGGCACTAATAGGACACTGTCTGCACACCTTATTTACCACTACAATATGCCCCAAAGGATTACTCACCAAGATACCCTGGTCCAAGCATGCCTCTTTCATCCCTTTATCCCGAGCTAATGCACTATTAATATAGGAATGAGTCGAACCAGGATCAATCAAAGCATGAACTGAATTAGATAATGGAGAAATGTACCTACTATCACATCTGGAGCATCCTCCTCCTCTTTGGCTCTCATAGCATAAGTCTGGCCTGTAGATCTCCTCTGACCTTGAGATGACTGCCCAACTGGTCTAGAGGCTGATGTGATGGAGGCAACTCCCCTACCATGACCTCTCGGTGCAGAAGACCCAGTACCTGATGCTGGAGATGCCACCGAAGCAGTCGGTAATGCTGGACAATCTTTAATCTGATGCTCTCTGGACCCACATCTAAAACATGCTCCAGTCTAAAATCTACACTCCCCATAATGAAATTTGCCACAATAATCACAAGCTACAATTGTCCCACTGTCTCTATCCCGAGGGGTACTGGCTACTGGAGTGGCTGAAGCTCTACCACGTGCAGCACTATCCCGACCTCGTCCTGCTGGAATTGGAGGACAACTCTGAGGTGTAAAAGATCCCTTTGACTTTTTACTCTGATCATCCTTTCCACTCGACTATTCTTGCTTTCTCTTTTGCTGAAATCAAAACTGTCTCTCAGCTTGCTTATTCTGGATAGTCTCCAATTTAATGGATGCCTCCACCATAGCTCTCAAAGTGGGGTACTGCTGGGTCCCTATAATCTGTCTGAGCTCAGTATACAGCCCCCTCTCAAACCTCTGTCGCAGCTTTACATCAGTAGACTAACTCTCATTAAGGTATGCATTGAGGCACTCAAACTCGTGCTCATACTCTGCCACAGATTTATTACCCTATCTAAGTCTCCAAAAGGCATCCTGCATGGCCAATTTATATTCAGACCCAATGTATTTAAGCTCAAACTGAGACACAAAAAACCCAAGTCAACTGATCCACTGGGGTGTGCCTCCTAACTGAATCCCACCAAACAAAAGCTGGTCTTTGCAGCAAAGCAACTATACCCTCTAAATTTTCTTCTACTGAACTATTTGTGATCTCAAAAAGCCTCTTTATTTTAAATAACCAATTTTCAGCCTGTGATGGTGTCAAAGGATCAATTCTAGAAAAGTCTTTAGGTCCTAACCTTTTTAACTGCTCTAAAATAGGTCTTCTTCTAGGTGGATCTGGCTGGACTTGAACAACAGTATGAGAGGACTGAGCCTGACCTGCTTGTAGTCATTGTTGAATATACTTTACCATAAGGTTAAGGAAGTCTGGCTGTGGAGGTGGAGGTGGAACTACTGGAGAGGAAGCCGGCTGCTGTGGGGCATCCTGTTGCCCAGTACCTATGGAAGCTTCACTTTCACCATCCCTCACCAGTCTATCTTGAACAGATGACATCTTTACACTATAAAAATGAAAGGAGCAAGTACACATTAGATTTCAATAACACCTTATTACTTACAATTGGCATGTATATACAGGTAAATAAATCATACTTATTCCCACTCCGTTCTTAGGATTGGTTAAACCAATGCTCTAATACCACAAAATGTAACACACTTACTGAAACAGTCTTATCGAACAAGCAATTGGTCGAAATTTTTTTTTAACCATTTAATCTTTTTAACTTAACAATCATTTTGCACACATAAGTCTCCATTAGTCGCTGACTTATAACTGTCAGGAATTTACTATGCATTTAACAAAAATTTGGCAATATAATAGCTATAATCTTAACTAGCCCCTTAAAAAGTAGACAATAACACAGCCTCTCTGAGGCACAACAGTTTATATATCTGATGAGGATTTATTTGAACCCTTAGTCTCACTAGACTGCGTATAGGATGAGTAGGGTATCGTTCTAAAGGGAACGGGGTAAATTTTGTATTGAAATCACAAAGACTAGATGGATAGGTAACGAATAAAATAAAGATCATGCATTTAACTAAATATCTAAACTACTTTGGATATATTAAATTAATTTGGATTAAAGATGACTTAAATGATGGTATGAACATACATTAAAAATTATGAAATAGTAATTCATTTAAGAACAAGTTCTAGATAATTATATAAATAAAGTGGCTGGAGAATTTAGCCAAGATTCTTTAAAGCAACTCTCATTGTCAGTAAAGATGTTTTTATTTAGAGTCTATAAGCACTCTCATGTTATTATAGAGATAAACAAAAATTACGAAGCTCTATGCCAATTCTTTAACCCCTCAAAGTGAATTCCTTAAGTCAAATTAAAGGAATTCAATGCTTCAAGTACATTCATTTGTTTTTCCATCAAAGAATTTCAACTCTCGTTGCGAATAAATTGACTAACAAGCCAAATATGGTGGCCAATCATACATAGCAAATCAAAGCATACAAATGGATGTAAATCATAATTCATTCATAATAAGAATAAACATGTCTTAAACAAATACTAGTGCATAGTTATAATGTACAAAGGAAACTAGCCAAAGTATATACTTGAATTAAAGACAAATAAGAGAAAGAAACCTATCTCATGTTCCTTTGGCTTTATCCCTTTGTAATCATCTAATAAAAGATAAGTAAAAATGTTATCCAAAACAAAACTATATTTCTAAAAACTAAAAATTGATTTTTTTCTCTCCTTTTTCTTTTCTTGTCATCCATATTTATAGAGGGAAAACTCTATAAACATGTCTCTTCATAATGGTTGTCAATGTGAAAAGTTTCCATGAAAGGTCATGATGGTTGGTTGAGAAAATATATGCTGAAAAATAATGTTGCTTGAGAACAGTTGCCATGATCGACTCGTGAATGCCTTCACGAGTCGTGATCCTTGACATATTGTTCCACTCGTGAACATTTAGCCTCTCTCATGAATGCTTGTTCGACTCGTGAACACCCTCACGAGTCGTGAACTCCATCTAATCTTCTGGACTTGTGAGCTTTCTTCCTGAGTTGTGATCCATATCACGACTCGTGAACAAGATGCCGAGTAGTGAATGTTCCTCCTCTGCCTCACTCGTGAATTTCCAGTCCGTCTCGTGAATTCTTGTTCGAGTCATGATCCACTTCACAACTCGTGATCCGATCACCATTTCTTCATTCTTCACCAGCTCTTCATTCTTCTTCATACTTCACCATCTTTAACCTAAAAACACACATAAACACATAAATTGAACATAAACACATAAAATACACATAATATTACATACTTAAGCTACTTAAACATAAGAAAATATATATTAAAAAGTAGACATTTTACAAGGTATCAAATTCCCCCACACTTAAACCTTGCTTGTCCCCAAGCAAGAAAAAAATGAGAAAATCTAATTCCAAATTAGACTAAGTAACTTAAATTATAAAGCATTGCTCAATATTCACTTTAAACAAGATTGAAATGAAGTCAAATACCTTAAACACTCAAAATTTCAGTAAACAAAACTTAAGACATATATTCTAAGTTACCAAGTCACCTAAGTTTACTAAACCCAACATCAAGATAATAAAGTCTCAAAACTAACCATGCTCAAGGGAGAATATTGTTCATAAAACCTAAGATTTTAAGATTATAGTTGCCTTTTAGGACAATTAAAAAGCACACATACCTTTAAACCAATCTTATGGCATTTTTAGACTGCATTTTTCATTCTTTTTCTTCTTTCTTTTTTTCTCTTTTTTTTCTTTCTTTTTTTTTTTCAAGCATGGGTATACTTTTAGACTTTATCCCATGAATTTTAAAATAGCAAGAGAATGTAGTATTGGGTGCGTTTTACGCTCCATCCCATACTTAACTGAACTTTTTTTGGATATGCATCTTGCTTCATTTTATTTATTTGTCATTTTCTTTTGCTAGTCCTCATCCATTATTGAATAGCTAGAGGTAAGTATTAAGGCTATAGTTTCCATGAGACAACAAAAATCCTAAAATCTTAAGCTAAATAAGAAAATTCTAACCTTTAAGAATAGTTAGTAAAGAAACTAAACAACCTAAAATATTGAAAGAAGTAAAAAGAAATAACTTGAAAACATAAAACACATGCCAAAAGCCTTGAAAAACTAATAAAAAGAGCATAAAAGGCAAATGACTCTTCATAACAACCTATATTACATACAATATGAGCAATACTTCTAATAATGCTTACGAAAAAGGTTAGTCTAAATAAAGAAAAAAACAAACAAAAACAAACAACACACATAAGATTTATAATGCTCCCCCACACTTAGAACACACATTGTCCTCAATGTGAAGGAACAAAACATAAACAACAAAAACAAAAACAAAAAGAAACAACTAAAGAAAATAGAGGAAAGAAGACTCCCCTAAAGATCATGGTGAAGGCGGAGGCGAAGACACCACATAACCCGATTGGGCAATGAAGGCATCCACCTTGTGCTCAAGGCGGCGTTGACGTCGAACCAAATGGGAGGTAACTTGCTCCAATGATGTGAGTTGATTTTGAATGGTGGATTGATTTTGCAACAACTGGTTGAACATGGAATAAATGGAATGTGAAGAAAATCCAGCAATAGGTGGTGAAACAGCAACCTTATCGCTAGGAACATCCTCCATAGGAACATCTCCTTATTCATGTGCCTCATCCCCTGCCTCATCCGAAGTGCTTTCCTTAGCCACTTCTTGTGGAGTAGAGCTTCCTGCAAGATCCTTCCAACAAGAATGTGAAAGCGGGGGAATAAATTGAAAAGAATTATTGATAATTTCACCCCGAACAAAAAGATGTTTGGAAAAATATAAGCATGGAAGTGCAGTATCATAAGTACGCAAATCAATATCAAGATTCCTAGCAATAGCAGCTATTACATGTCCATGGGTGATAGGAGACTCTGGACGACCAACACAATTCAATAACTGTTTGAAAATCCAAAAAGACCAACAAACAGACTTGCGATTATGCACATACCACATCAAGAAAAGTTCATGACTTGAAACTCGATTAAATTCAGGCTTGTTAAAGACAACAGAGGCAAGGATTTTATGCAAAATCCAATACTTTAAATCTGTTATAAACATAGACTTAGCCTCTCTAGCCCTAAATGGTGTAGTTAAGCCAGTGAGAAAATTCCAAAAAGCATTCGGCCTATAAGTCTTAGGAGGATCACATAATCCAGATTGTTTAAAGCCAAAAATGCGATGCATCATGAAATATGTTAGTGTATAATCAATTCCATTCAAACGAAAGTCTACAAGTCTAGGATTGTCAGCATTTTCTTTGAAATTTGTGTAAAACTCCAAAACTAAATCAGTGTAGAATTGCTCATGCATATTAACAAAATGCAAGAGGCCACATTGAGACAACATCTCATTCACTTCATCAAGAACACCCACTTGTTCAAGCAAAGAGTTGGGAAAATACTTACATTGAGATTTTGCTCTATCTTTAAGAACAAGGAATCTGTTACCTTCATGGATAGAGGAAAGGGGAAAGGGTGTACCAAAATCTGACTGTAAACTCTCTAGTTGTGCTTCATCTCCCCCTTGCTGGCTTCTTGAAGAAGATGGGTTTTTTGTTCTAACCATTGATGGAAAATAAGAGAAAGACAAAGAGAAGATATGCAGGAAGAGAAATATAAGAGAAGAACAAGATGAAGAAGAAGGACACAAACGTGAATGTATGTCGTAGTGAAAGAGAAGAGCAAGTAAAAGAAAAGAAATGAAAAACAAAATGAGTCGTGAAGTGACTCACGATAGTGCACGAGTAAAGTAAAAGAAAAGAACTAGGAAAAGGAAGAAAAGAATAACTGCAGAATTTATAGAAAAATTAGGGAGAAAGTGAAAAGAAATGTCGTTTCACAAACCCTAGGTGTGATTTATAACCGTCCCCCCCATTAAATTTAAGTTAATTAAGGGCAGTTAATCCAAATTAAAACCACTAAGATGACTAATTAAAAGAAATAAGAGTTAAAGAAAGAAATAAAAATGAATTAAAAATAAGAATATGAAGTAAAAATCACGACTCGGTAATTTTGGAACAGTGCATCACGAGTCGGCATAAACAACACGACTCGTGAAGAATGAAGCATTTGTGGCACAAGAGGAGAAGTTCACGAGTCGGTATGAGAATCACGACTCATGAAAAACAAAATGCAGGCAGCTGAGGAAAATGTTCACAAGTCGGACAACCTTTCACGACTCGGTATCATTTCCTTTCTGTGCTACTCGTGATCTTCTTCACGACTCGGTATAGTCTTCACGACTGAGTATATTGTTACCTTTGGAACACTCGTGAACATGTTCACAAGTCGAACTACACTCGTGAACATGATACTGTGCTACAATTTTTCTGCAAAATCATACCAATCTCAAGCCAAAAGTTAAAATTACAACAGATAAATAAATCAATAAGAAAGAAAACTATAAACTACTTAAAACCTAACAAAAAATAAATCATAAACAAAAACTCTAATTCTAAAGCAAACAAAATACAATATAAGAATTCATACATCTAATAACTAATTTATATCATACAATCCTAAAGCATCTACTCTTTTGTATCAATCAATAAAAATTCATTTAAGTCGTTCCCCGGCAATGGCGCCAAAATCTGATGGGGATTTATTTGAACCCATAGTCTCACTAGACTACGTATAGGATGAGTAGGGTATCGTTCCAAAGGGAACAGGGTAAATTTTGTATTGAAATCACAAAGACTAGATGGATAGGTAAAAAATAAAATAAAGATCATGCATTTAACTAAATATCTAAACTACTTTGGATATATTAAATTAATTTGGATTAAAGATGACTTAAATGGTGGTATGAACATACATTAAAAATTATGAAATAGTAATTCATTTAAGAACAAGTTCTAGATAATTATATAAATAAAGTGACTGGAGAATTTAGCCAAGATTCTTTAAAGCAACTTTCGTTGTCAGTAAAGATGTTTTTATTTAGAGTCTATAAGCACTCTCATGTCATTATAGAGATAAACAAAAATTATGAAGCTCTATGCCAATTCTTTAACCCCTCAAAGTGAATTCCTTAAGTCAAATTAAAGGAATTCAATACTTCAAGTACATTCATTTATTTTTCCATTAAAGAATTTCAACTCTCGTTGCGAATAAATTGACTAACAAGCCAAATATGGTGGCCAATCATACATAGCAAATCAAAGCACACAAATGGATGTAAATCATAATTCATTCATAATAAGAATAAACACGTCTTAAACAAATACTAGTGCATAGTTATAATGTACAAAGGAAACTAGCCAAAGTATATAATTGAATTAAAGACAAACAAGAGAAAGAAACCTATCTCATGTTCCTTTGGCTTTATCCCTTTGTAATCATCTAATAAAAGATAAGTAAAAATGTTATCCAAAACAAAACTATATTTCTAAAAACTAAACATTGATTTTTTTCTCTCCTTTTTCTTTTCTTGTCATCCATATTTATAGAGGGAAAACTCTATAAACATGTCTCTATATAATGGTTGTCAATGTGAAAAGTTGCCATTAAAGGTCATGATGGTTGGTTGAGAAAATATATACTGAAAAATAATGTCGCTTAATCTACTTAAACATAAGAAAATATATATTAAAAAGTAGATATTTTACAAGGCATCAATATCCAATCACATAACATATCCACTCATTCCATCACATCATTCAAACATGCCATCCATTCCTTTCAATTCCTTATCCACACTTCTATATACAATATAGTATAATACTATTGTTATTACAATATAATCTTCTTAAATGTAAAATAGATATATACATGCCATTAAAAGTAACATTATAGTTCTTCAGCATCTCTTTTGTCCTTTGTGTACCTATGCTCCCAAAACATCCGTACCTACATGTAGTAAATCCTACGTGCTGAGCATTAAACATGTTCAGTGGTGATTAAGAATCATAATATTTTCCTACAAGTATATTTTTTCTATTTAAGTGCAATTAAGTTAATTATTAATAGCTTTTCTCATTTAAAAGCATATTATATTATTAACAACTAATTTTTCCAATTTAACTTAAAACTTTACTTAACTTTTCAGTTTAGTCCTTAAACGTTTCATTTATTTCAAAAATACCCTTTTATGCTTTTAATGACCAAAATGCCCTTTTTTGTCGTTAATTACTAATTTACCCTTTTATTTCATTTGTTCTTATTTTAATCTATTAATTGACTTATAAATTATCGATTAATCCTTGTTTTAACTTTTACCTTGTAAAATTACATTTTAGTCCTTTAACTTTATAAGGTTAACTTTGACACAGTTAGTTGACCAAATTACCATTTTACCCTTTTTAATTATTTCCTTTTCACTTTGACTTATTAACTTCATCATTTAGTAAAATTATTGTTTTACCCCTAAACTTTTAAACTCTTTTCATTTTAGTCCTTTTTCAACTCAAACTTCAGTTTTAACTTTCTTTTTACACTTTTAACATTTTTTATCATTATGCCCCTAGTATAGACCCGGCATAAAACTCTCAGACCGGATATGCAAGATATGGACCCCATAGGACCACAACAGAATGAGAAATGACCTCCAAGAATCATCACTCACATAACATATGAACATATGACAGTACGTATGATAAATACTATGGAGATCAACGATCCAACCATAGTAAAGCAAGTTGCCATGACTTGCACTGCGGTATAGGTATCCCTATGGCCAAGCAATTATATCCTAAACTAGGTTTTACTGTCTGACTCTTTTTAAGGGCACATATTTCCAAAATTTTCATTCTATTAGTCAATCTTTCATTCTTTTCACTACTTTTCATTACTTGCCAATACTGTACCAGTGCATTTTATTTGCAGTCTATCTTCTTTATACAATATGTGAATTATTTCACAATAACTCACTATTTAATCTCTAAATTATGCAACAATTCATCATAATTTCATATTTTTCAATTATTACTTACCTAAAATCTATTCCGAAAATATTCATTTAATTCCCATAAATTCTATAAAAGTTCATGGATATTAAATTTCATTAATATTAACATTAGAAAGCTTAAAATCACTAATATAACTCAAATTCACATTATTTTCTCTAGAATTAGCATTCGATCTACATTAAAACTCTACCATATAAATTATTTTAAATTCATTCAAAGGTTTTAATAAACATAATTAAGTCCCAAATACTTGAATATAGCATTAATTTCAATAATACCTCAATATACTAATTTTTTCTTAATAAACCTAAAGGAAATTCACTTAATTAATAGGGAAATAAAAGGATTAATTAGTCACAAACCTTTTTCTAGTGATTATCTTTGCCTAGGCTTCCTCTCCTTTGCCTTTGGCTTGTGAGATTTGCTCCTCCTCTAGATTTCCTTCAATGGCCAAATTCTTTATCAAAACAAACTCTAATATTTTGACTTTAAATGCTAAAATTAACAGCAAAAATGAACTCTAGGCACCCAAAACTAGTAGTAAGCACCTAGAAACCAAATTAAAATTAAGTATTTCACTTACCTAACTTTGACACCCAAACTTTAACCCTTGGTTTTCTTTGATTCCCTTCCTTGAATCAAAGATCAGAGGTGACTAAGGTACTTTAGAGAGGTTGAAATCACTTTCTTAGGCTTTGATTTGGTGAGATTTGGTGAAGGATTGAAAGAAAAGCAGAAGGAAATGAAGATAGCATGTTTTGGCCACCCAAAGAAGATGAAGAAGGATTGAGTTTGTAACATCCCTAGATGGCTGCTTGCCGATATTGTCCGTTATGAGTTATTGGTCATGTCATTTGGATTTGCAAATGCACCGGATGGCCGCTTGCTGATATTGTCCACTTTGGGCCTTAGCCCTCACGGTTTTATTTTTGGGTCTCCCCAAAAGGCCTCGACAAGGGAGAGGTATCCATAGTCTTATAAGGACTATTTTATTCTCCTCTCCAACCGATATGGGATACTTTGACTGAATCCACCTGTATGTAGGAGCCTTTAACTGACTCTACCCCCCTAAGGAGGCTCAGCGCCCTTGCTGACACATCAGGCCCGGCCCATATGGCCAACACACCGATTCGGCACCTGTTCTGATACCAAAAAATGTAACACCCTTATCTGAACAGTCTTTTCTGATACAGAACTAAGTGGTAAGTCAAAATTTTTTTTAAACCAAATTTAACCCATTGACTGCTAATACTTATACACTATTCAAATTTATACATTTAACTTATCATCTTATAACTGTTTGAAATACTATTCATTTTATCAAAAATTCAGCAGCATAACGACTAGGAACTTACTAGCCTCCTAAAAAACCAGACAAACCACAACCTCTCAGAGGTACAATAGTCTATAACAGTAAATATAATCACATCCAAAAATTTACTCATAGATCGAACATATTCATTCTAAATCATTTACTGATAAAAACATAACTGTAAAATAACAATAGTAATTAATTCATCATACCCACTTTACATTTTACACCTTTCAGTATCTTTTTCACTTCACTACTTTAGCCAACTATTATTTCTATACTTTTTATATACTGTGTGAATTATATCATTATAATCCACCATTACTTGGAAAAATATTGAATTATTAAGAAGTCAGTCAAAGGCTCCCACATACAGGAGGATTCAATCAAAGTATCCCACATCGGTTGGAGAGGAGAACGAAACAGTCCTTATAAGACTATGGATACCTCTCCCTTGTCGAGGCCTTTTGGGGAGACCCAAAAACAAAATCGTAAGGGCTAAGGCCTAAAGCGGATAATATCGGCAAGCGGCCATTTAGGGATGTTATATTTGGTATCAGAGCCGGTGCCGAATCGACGTGTTAGCCATGTGGGCCGGGCCTGAAGTGTCAGCGAAGGCGCTGAGCCTCTTTAGGGGGTAGAGTTAGTCAAAGGCTCCCACATATAGGTGAATTCAGTCAAAGTATCCCATAATGATTGGAAAGGAGAACGAAATAATCCTTATAAGACTATGGATACCTCTCCCTTGTTGAGGCCTTTTGGGGAGACCCAAAAAACAAATCGTGAGGGCTAAGGCCAAAAGTGGATAATATCGGCAAGCGACCATCCGGGAACTTTACAGAGTTGCTACTGGAGTTCTCTGGAGAAGGAGATCTTATATATAGCTTTAGAAAGGGCCTTGGGTTGGGCTTTAATTGGGCTTGGATAATTTATTTGTTTAAGCCCGATAATTATCCGATAAATGGTCCTAATTAATTTCTCCCACTTTCCAACTTCATATTTGATTCCATTATTCATATCATATTAAAAATAAGCTATACTTAAAAGTTCAGACCAATCAGAGTTTATTTCGGGTCCGATTCAATTTTATCAGTCCGATTCAAAATTATCTGTGTTACCGCAAAATTTACTTTTTATTACCAAAATAATCTACATATTATTTTAGGCACATATGTTATTTTTTGATAATTTTTAGGCTTCATTTTCTATTTTTAATAGCCAGAATGATAAAAAATCAATTAAAAACCCTAAACCCTAATTATCTCAATTTTCATTTTTTTGGCTTTCGGAGGTCTATTTGACCTCAAATTTACTTTAAATTTCAATCCCAAACTACCTGTGACTAATAATTTCCAATAGTCCAATAAAATATTTTTCACTTCCGGGTGAATTTTCAGCTCGAAAATACTATTCACTGTCGAAAAGTACTATTTATGATTAGCCCGACGTTGAGGCCATTATAGGGTGTGCTTCAGGATAGCACTAGGGCTATAAAGGGATGCCTAACTTAATTCTAAGGCTCTAGAATGTATGCACGAAATGCAATTTCAAAAGGAGATAGGATTAATAAGAAAAACTTAATTATAAGTAACTTAATAGAGATGATTTTAGGAGCAAGGTCTTTTTTTTCCCTAGTGGAGTCGCCATTGTGATCCATATCGGAGTTACTTGAATATTTGGGTTGGTTCTCGAAGATTTGCTTTTAGGGTGGAATACTGAATCGAGGTTCACTATATCTCATGAATTGGCCATATTATAATAGAGAGGATTTTAAGCCCAATTTATTGTTGATGGTCAAACTATGAAGGCATTTAAAGTGGGCTCAATGAGATAGGTATCATGGAGTCGCTGCCCAATAGGCTGTTGGAAAATGATTCTCAACCTTTTGATTCCCAAATAGAAAATGATGTTTAGGACATCACTCTTAGTTTACATCTTGGTTAGTTATTTTCTTATAATACAGTTTTTATCATTAGTCCACTATCTCCCTTCTCACACCATGTATTGCGATAAATTTAAGTAAACATTCAATCAATTAGATAAAGCGGTAAAAAAGCGATAAAATAAGCCTACTTAATTGTTACATAAGAAAATCTTCCCAAAGAAAATAATAATATACAAAATGAAATGACATATATAAAATGGGAAATTAGTTCAATTTTTGGGAACATCAGTTTCCTCATACATGATTTTTACAAAAAAGGAGAGCCTTTGCTTAATTTTAATGAAAACACAAGATAAATGATTCCAATTTTAAAGAAAACGAGGCTCCCTTTTTATGGTGTGATTTTTGGGTTAAAATTGGACATTAATCCATTTTATTAGAAAAAATCCAATTAATTAAATACAAAAACTTTTAAGTGACTTAGTGAAGTTGACGTGCTAAAAATAACTCCTTTTTTTACAAAATTATTACATCTCCAAAGAGATAATACATATAAAAATAATTAAAATATCAAAATTGAATAAATAAAGCAATATAAATAAAATGGTCTAAATGCAAATTAAAAGAGAGAAAGAGAAATAGCGAAAGAACCGAATGGGATGCACGACTCCCGATGCAAAATCATCCCTTAAGAACTCCAAAAAGACACATAGTAATTTGCTCACATAAAGCATAAGAAACAAATTAGTTAGCATATTAAAAGGAAATAAATATTAAAATAACTTAACATAATAAATAAAACAATCATGCTAAAAAAAATAAAGACATGAATACAAACTAGAAACTACACTCACAAAGATACAAAAGTGAATCTAAAAACAAATACTAAGAAAATGACTTAATTCAAGATGAAAATTAGTAAAATATATTAAAAACTCAAGAAAAATCAAGCCACGAATGCCCCAAGCAGGAGGAAGGATGGGATGGACGGCCATCTATAATGCTTTCTTCTCGTTTGTCACTGGAAAACAGACATAGAAAGTAATTTTTTAAACCAACAAGTATGGAAGACCCAACTAAACCCTAAATAGGTCCTAATGCATGCCTAATCTAACCATGACATCTAAAACATGCTTTTTATCAAACAATAACAATAAATAACATGCAAAATAGAATTTTAACATAAGAAACTACATGTATATTTATTGATGAGGATAAACCCTAACATATTATTCTAACACACAGACAATCTCAAATCATTACACTACAAGAAAATCTGAAAATAGCAACGAAATTGATTTCGTTGCTAATTTAGAAACGAAATTTGATTTCTGTTGCTAATTAGAAATGGAATTTCAATTCCGTTGCTAAATTTGGTTGAATTTTTTTATTGTTAGCAACGGAATAAAAAGTGGTGGTATTTCGTTGCTAAAAAAAAGAGGAAAATTTTAACGCCAAAATATAGCCACGAAAAATAGCAACAGAAATTTATGACCGTTGCTAAATATGGCTGCATTAGATGGCGAAAAAATTTTGGGACGAAATTTAGCAACAGAAACTTAATTCTGTTGCTATTTTGCAATGAAAATTAAATTCCGTTACTATTTAGCAATCGAATTAATATTCCATTGGTAAAAATATTTTGGTCCAAAAATAGCAACGAAAACTAAATTTTGTTGCTAAAATAGCAACGGAAAATATATTCCGTTGCTATTTAGCAACAGAAATTAAATTTCGTTACTATTTAGCAACGAAAACTAAATTTCGTTGCTAAAATAGCAACGAAAAATATATTCAGCAACGAAAATTAAATTTCGTTGCTATTTAGCAATCGAATTAATATTTCTTTGGTATTTGAGTTTCAAAGAGGTAAAAAAATTTGGGTCCAAAAATGGCAACGGAATTTGAATTCTATTGGTATTTTTGGTCCCAAAAAGCAAAAAAATTTAGGTTCAAAAATAGCAACGAAATTGTATTTCCGTTGCTAAAATTGCAACCGAATTAAATTTTCGTTGGTAATTTGCTATTTGCCCTAGGTATAAAAGGCCTTTTATTTCTCTGCCTTCATTTTATCTCTCCCATCTGCCTTGCTCTCTCCCTCAGCCTTGCTCACACACACACTCTTAAATGTATTGATAATTTGATCTTGGAATTCTTGGTAAGTTATTCCACTTACTTGAGTCCAATTACTGTTATACTTAAGTCCAATTATTGGGTTCTTGGCCATTTGTTTTGAGAAGAAATGGAGAGGGAGAGTCTAACACAGGCTTAAGAAGTTATTTGCTCGATCACAACAACGTTAATGGCCGCAACCAAAACCCAAAGAGTGGTGGCTCAGCCACTGCTATTTTTGTTTTCAGCTCCTTAACAGCTGTTTGTGGTTCCTATGTTTTTGGTGCTGCTGTAATAATCTCTGTTTGTATCTTTTTTATGTTAAAAAGTTAAAGATTTTTTTGTTTAAATATTACTGGTTTTACAGTTGGGATATTCTTCACCTGTCGAGACTGGAATCAGAGATGATCTCGGCCTTTCTGTCGCCCAGGTATATATAAATATAATTACAGTAAATTACTGCTAAATTAAATCTATCTATATTTCTAACCGAAAGATTGTTTAACTTTTATTCGGTACTCTGTTTTTGGGTCGATTATGGCGCTTGGAGCAATGTTGGGTGCTAGCATTAGTGGAAAAATAGCAGATTTACTTGGTTGAAAAAAGGTAAGTTTCAGTTTCACATCCAATTCTTATTTCTGTTTATTTTTCTTTTTTAATAATTTTTTTATTCAGGCAATGGGGATCTCAAAAATAATCTGCATCATTGGTTGGCTAGAAATTGCTTATTCTGAGGTAAAATTTTCTCTTTTTTATTCAAGTATTTGTAGTTAAAGTGGCTTAATACGTACTGTTTGTCATTGGCAGAAAGCTTGGTTGCTAGATCTCGGAAGAGTCTTGACAGGATGTGGTGTTGGACTTCTTTCTTTCATTATAATGTTTCAAATATATACACACACCTGAAAATGCGAATTTTAATGAATCTGAGTCAGTACTAGAATGCCATGTAAGCGTTATGAATCTTTGCGATTTGATTGTGGTGTAGATATCCATGATTGAATAATTCTTTTCAATCTCTTTTATTAGGCCGACTTTAAATAAAGTTTCATATCTTTGATTGGTATAATGAGTAAAGTGTGTGTGTGTGTGTGTGTGTATATATATATATATATATTTTCTTTGAATTTCTTGGCTGCTGCAGGTTCTTTCTATTATATATATTTTCTTGTAAAATAATTTATGAAAAACCATCTTTTACTATTATATTAGTAATAGTAATATACTAGTTTAGATTATGCAGTAATTCCAGAAGCTTTTGTATTCAAGATAACTTACTAACTGTAAATTTCTTTAGATTGTAAATTACTGACTGGTTATTAGCAGTTGATGAATGTGAAATTTTAGATGAGTATGCTATTACATTTAGGTTAACATTTTTTTTCTGAATTTTTTATTTGTTATTGTGAGTCGTTGAATTTTTGAAATCTCTATAGAAAATGCTATCATTGTCTTATTAACTGCAAAACTTTTGTTGAACAAAATTTTGAAAACTTGTATTTGTATGGCACGTGGGTTCTTGGGTCAAGTTTTTTGTTAGGCAGCTTTTGGAATGATCTTGGAAAGGTACAGTGAGTAAAGTTACCAGAATTACCTACTTACACATGGATATTTAGATGATAAATGGAGGTGACATATAGCAATGTAGCTCTTCCTTGGTCTTTTTGTACAATGTTGGTGTATACTTCTTTGTTCTTCCCCCATTTTTTCCTTGCTATTTGTTTGGAGTCCTCTTTAGGCAAGAAATTTTGGTTTTTTTTAAAGAGTCCTATGCACATCTTGAATTGAGAAGTAGAGCTATTTCAGTGGATTGTTTTTTCATATTTTAATTTCAAAATACATTACTGGATTTCTATCTTTTTCTAGGTTTATACAATTTAGTAGGTTAAATCTTAAGGGATTTAATTACTCTAATAATTTTCTATTTGTTATTGATAGTATTATATACCGACAGTATTCGACAATTTCAGTGCCAGATATTGTGATTTCTATTAGTTTATTAGAACATGTACTGTGATTTCTTTTAGTTTTGAAGCATGCATAGTGATTTTTAGGAAGTTTTTGATTTAGATTCAATTCATTTATAAATCAAGCCATTAATATTGCAGTGATGGGCAATGTTTGAGAAAGCTGAAGATGAGTATAATGATTTAATGTTGATTGGATTGCAAGTGCACTTTTATTTTAATTGGCAGATATAGGCTTTTGCATAAATTTTGTGTAAAAAATCAACAATAATTTAGTGACGGAATAGCGATGATAATTTCGTCGCAATTTTTTTAATAATACTGCTTGAATTTAGCAACGAAAATTAATATCGATTGCTGTAAATAGCAACGGGATTTCAATTCGGTTGCTAAATATAGCAACGAAAATTGATTTCGGTTGCTAAAAACAGCAATGAAATTTTTATTCAGTTGCTAAATATAGCAACGGAAATTTTAATTCTGTTGGTAAAAATAGCAACGGAAATTAAATCTGTTGCTAAATTTAGTAATGGAAAATAATTTCCATTGCTAAAAATACCAACCGTCAAATTTGCAACCGAATGTTCCGTTGCTATTTTTCGTTGCTAATTTTTATTAGCATCGAAAATTCAACAAATTCGGTTGCTAATTTTCTTGTAGTGTTATAACATCTCAAAAATCATATAGATTCAGATAAACAAACACAAAAGCATACATTACAGTATC
Organism: Excoecaria agallocha; assembly: GCA_037975025.1. NCBI lineage: Eukaryota > Viridiplantae > Streptophyta > Magnoliopsida > Malpighiales > Euphorbiaceae > Excoecaria > Excoecaria agallocha. The sequence continues at coordinate 30,402,440 of CM075821.1, read as the reverse complement.
ATAAAATAATAAGCATGTTTCTGTGATTATGATATGAGCTAGAGAGAGTAGGCTTGAGACCTAGAATATTACCCTTAGGATATTCTCGATTTTGTAAAATTAGAAGTGTTGATCTCTACACCGATCCTCGATTTTCGTGTTCAAAAATAAAGAGATTTTTTTGTGTCTTTTGGTGTGAGTGATCTATATTGAACTTTAGTTCTAAGAGAAGAGAATTAATTTGTCTCTCTCAAAAACATTGTTCCTTTTTCAAAATTCTCCGTGTCCCCTTTAAAAACCCTAATTTTAGCTTTTTATATCTAAAAAAGAGTTGCATCTTCACTCTAACTCTAATTCTTCCATATTAGGAAGGATTAATCCTTTTAAATCCAAAATAAATCAAATCTCCTCCTTATCCTTGATTTTCAAAACTGAAAAATGTGAAAAATTTAGAAATAACCCCATAGACGATCATCCGTTATTGACAAACGGTCGTCCCTTGTACGATTCCCTAGAATTTACAAAAATGCCCCGATTTGACTTGGACTAGAAAGGGATAGCCATAGACGGCCATCCCTCTTATGACAAACATCCGTCTATCATTGCTAAGGATAAAAGCCAAGGCTTTTAGTGCTCTTTTTCAAAACCTTTCACAAAAAACAATTAGGAAACCACAAGTTTTTATGAATATGTGAAAATCAAGGTTGGAACTTCGAGATTCGCGCTCGTCTTCAAAAATATATTATTTTCACATCATTGGGTAATCTTGATCTATGTTGTCTTAGGTCACGGTGTCTACACGTACCATTTGTCATTTCTAGCTATGAGTATGTCGTCTACATATAAAGTCAAATTGATAAATTTATTTTTCAGAGCTTTAATAGTAAATACAATGGTCTTCATCTGTCATGCTGAACTTATTTGACATGATTGTATCATTAAATCTTAAGTACCATTGTCTCGAAGACTACTTCAGGCCATATATTGATCTTACTATTCGGAAAACCTTATATTCGTTGCCATTTTCGAAAAAACATATGGGTTAGGCAACGTGTCACCATGTCAGACACATACTTTTGGTAAGAAATTGATTCTTAGCAATTGGGCTATCTATGAGTTTGCAGTTTTGCATATTAAATCGTTCAACGACTTTGTTGATATATGTCTCTTGTGAAAGAGACAACAACCTTATCGAATGATCCCTTGCAATATTAACTCCAAGGATACGGTCTCCCTGACCCATATCTTTCATCTCAAAGTTGGAAGATAAGGAAATCTTTTATTTCATTTATGTACCATTTGTCATTTCCAACTATGAGTATGTCGTCTACATACAAAGTCAAATTGACAAATTTATTTTTAGAGCTTTTATAGTAAATACAATGGTATTTATCAATCATGATAAACTCATTTGACATGATTGCATCATTAAATCTTAAGTATCATTATCTCAAAAACTGCTTAAAGCCATATATTGATCTCTTCAATCAACAAACCTTATATTCGCTATCATTTTCGATGACACTAATAGGTTGGGCCATGTGTCACCATGTCAGACTCCTTCCAACATGCAGCATCTTTTTATTGGTCCAAGTGTTACCAATATAGTCCTCTGTGACACGTGGCATGATGACAGTTTGCCACGTGGTGACCCTTTATTATGCCATATGTCACAATGACATGTCAACGCCATATCGCATGACCATAATCAGCCACGTGTTGATCTTTATTGGGCCACGTGTCATGATAATGCATTAACATGACACATATCTGGGGTGTGCAGGCCACGTGCCTACACTTACATGCCCAACGTGTAGTGGAGCATGTAAGCCATGTGCTATGACACCCTACATCTATACATTGGTCCAAATGTCAGAGCGTCATAAAGTTAATGGTATCCCTAATTGCTCAATTATTTACTTAATTACCCCAAATGACATATCCTTTTTATTTTGATTATCAAATTCCTCAACTTAAGTAGTTAGTTTATAATTGGCAAAAGGTACTTATATGCACTTAAAATTATTTTTACTACTTACAATTTATTAAGATTTGGACAGCACGAGGGCTATAACTGGTACCCGCCCTCCTGTAAAAATTTCAAATTACATTTCCAAAATTCATTCCACCATTACACAATCTCCCATAATGTCACCATCCAAATATTTCCAGTCATTCCAATCAACCATCATCCATAACCATCTCACACACACACACACACACATACACACATATATACACATATTTTCATCGTGAGTTTTAACTATCACTTAATTTACATACATAATAGTCTTCATTAATTACCAATATAGTCATCATCAAATAGTTAATACGTCATATTTTATCTCAATTCTTCTTTTTGTCCTTGTACATGCCATGCTAATATTTTCTTCCACTACCACCTATCTCCATTTACCTATCCTCTACAAGCTGTCAAACAAAACCAGTGGATACACTGCACAAAATTTCATTACATATAAAATAGTTTATTTCTAATATTTATTTTATTACTATCTATTACTATACTTTTATTCCATAATTCATTTATTATTATTGTATTCATTAATACATGTTTTTGTTATTCTCTTTACTTACCTTAGAGTTTTTATTTAATATCATAATTTGCTATTTAGTTCTTATCACTACTTATTTTCACTTTTACTTGTTATTACTACTTCTTATGTTAAACTTTCATTTTAGTACCTAAATTTTCATTAAATCACAATTTCCTCTTATTTCAATACAAATTTCACCTTTTTGCTCCTTTTTATCATTTATTGCATTTTCATCCTTTAAGTTACATTTGAGTCCTTACAAGTTCTTCATATAGTGGTAGATTACCATTTGGTTCCTGTCAACTTTACTTTTACACATTTTCATCCTTTTTACCACTTTACCCTTTCTTAACTATATTTTGCTATTTAATTACATTTTTTCCTTTTTTCCTACTTATTTATATTTTTCCCACTATTATTTGCATATTTATTCTTTTCACACTTTCTCACTCCTATTTACATTTCTATTGTTCTTTTTCACCTTTTTACATTTTAATCTTCTTTTTATCATTAAATTACACAATTGCCCCATATAGTAGTGGAAACCCTTAATCTTAATATACGGATTGAGGACTCTAATGGTCTAAAATATGTTGAGGTGACCATATGGATTGATCAATGCCTCCAAACTATACTGAGGTGACCACATATTACAAGTAGGTAAACCGATGGTGGTCTACAATCTAGACTCAATTCAATATTTTACTGCGATACTTATCCCTATGGCTAGCCATTATATCTTATACTTCTGGTTTAACCTCTGTACACTAAGGGCAAATAAATTTTCCATTCTATGTTGCTTTTTCTTACATTTTTCCACAATTTCTACATTATGTAACCTATCTAATTTACATATTTTATATCACTGACATCTAATATTCATATATTTACAAAGTATGCAATAATTATTAACAATATGCATCAAATGCATACACTTTTGGTCCAGTATACCATTTGACCACACCTCACATTATTGAACTATCTCATGTTTAATCCCTTTTTTCAACCTCAATTGATTATTTTACAGCTTATTTTATGATGTATCACTAAAATGCAACTAATGAATCCATATACATCATTCGTCTAAGTTATGTATTTTTCTAATTCTTATTATTTTCTTGTGTATTATCATGTTCTTCTTGCTAAATTATTCATTTCATGCTATATTTGTTATGAATTCATCAAAATATAAGCTTGTGTACTAGTGTATACAATTTGAACGAGGCTAGATTCAGGGCCTATTAGATGATTTTCATAATAATTATCATTTCTTTCATATTATTTTACTAATTTACTAATTAGCCTTAAGTTATTTCAACATTTTACCTATAAATCCTAAAGCTACATAATGGAAGCTTATGCAAAATTTAAAGGAAAACTTAATAAAATTAAGTGTAATTATATTCACCAATGATGGACATTAAATCACCTTATCCTTGCATTTATCTTCCTTTCTCTTTTTCTCCTCTTCTCCTTCCTCTTTAGGCTAAATTGCATGGTGAAATTTTATTTAGTTTTTTAAAGTTATTTTTTCTTCATTATTTTGATGTAAAATCACTTTAAAACATGAATTCTAGCTAAATACTACAAATTCTAATCAAAAGAATTAAATTTTACCTATTTCGGAAATTTTTCCTAACTTGGATCCTTCCAATTTCTTACTTCAATTCCTTTGCTAATCCTAATATTAGATGGAATTGATGATGAAGATTAAGAATTTAATGAAATTTAGGTGGAAATTGGGCAAAAAATGGAGTTTTGGGAGCTTGAGGAAGTTGAAAATGGTATAAATGGTGGAGAAATAGAAGTTACAGGTTGGAGAGAGGTTGATGTCAGTTTGGATGGCTGGACACAGTCTCATGGTTGTATTTTACATCCTTAAAAATGCAGGGTTGAGATTAATTAGGCATTATTTGATTTAAGGGGCCAAATTATGGCATTTGTCAACTTGTAATTAGCCAATTGTTTTTGCTATCAAAATATTATAGAAAATAATTCAAAATTATGTAGAAATATTATTAAGGGTATGTATAAAATTGTAGCTAAAATGAAGTCGTTTCGATACTTTTCTCGATCCGGAGGTGAAATTACTTGTCCGAAACATTAAAATTCAAAATTATTCAAAAAATCATTTTTCACCACTAAATTTTCATTGGAATTATTTATAATGGTAAGGTATGATTAGAATAATTTTATGAGGTCCAGAACATTTTTTTTAGTCGGTCAAAATTGGTCAACTATTTTACGGTCTAGGTATTTTTTTCTTTGTGCCTTTTGGAGGCTTATTTGACCTCAATTTTACATCAAATAATACCACTAGACTCATTATGAATTTTAATTTCTAGTGATAAATAAAAATTTTTGTGAGCCCCGAGTGATACTATTCACGTTGGTGCTCCCCGGTGTCATCCAGTGCCACTATTTACTACCAAAAAATATTGTTCAAGTAGCCAGATTTATGAAGGCATTACATGCGCCGCGTTCCTAATAGAATTCAACGACCATACTTTGGCCGGTGGGGGGATTTTCGAGATCCCTAAATTTAATGGTGTGGTAAAAATTATTAGATTCCAACTTTTAGTTTAATATTTTAGACATTCATATCTATCACTCAAAAAATGCAATGTATATTAGGGGTGTACATGGTATAGTATAATTTGAAAACTTACAAATTTCTGTATTGTCTTAAAATTTTAGATATTTTAAAAATTATGTATTATTATTGTCTTTTTAAATTTAGGACAATTTAATACAGCTTGTATAAAAATTCGACATAGTTCGGTTCGATTCTTCGATACAATTCGATTTGATCCTTCAATTCTTTCGACATAAAATAATGCAATATAATACAATTTGGAGCTTTCGATAATTCAATATTGTTAAAAATTTACAAAATAAATTGACACAATAATAAATACATAATTAAAATATTTCAAAAAGTACGAATAAAATTTAAGTTAAAATATAAAATTTAAAAATTAATATTTGACAGTCTTGCTCTATATTATGTTTGCACTAATTTGAAGATTTTAAGTAATATCTAAAAAAACAATACAGAGATTAAATAATTAGACCACAAAAAAATCTAAACATCAAATACAAAATTCAAAACTTCATACGAATATCAAACATCTCAAATTCTTCAATTGATGCCTCTAAAGCCAAAAGTGTAGCCAATCTTAATCAGGTTTGGCAACAAATGAGAGTCGCGGCAGTAATCGGAGTTAAAAAATTTCTAAATTTGTCTAAATTCCTCCTTTCAATGCTAAAAGCTAATTTAAAAGCTATAATCTGTGATGTATGCCGAAGCCCGCTCAATTTTGGTTTGAATCTTGGGAGCCCGCTTTTAGGGTCTAAGACTGGATGAGGCTCACAATACTTATAAATTGGCCAACTTAACAATAGAAAAGGGATTTAAGCCTAATTTTATTGTTGATGGTCAACCCATGAACGCATCTAAGTGGGCTTAAAAGGCATGTATCATGGAGTCGCCACCCAATAGAAATTGAAAAATAGAATCTAACCTTTGATGCCTAAACAGAGATTGGTGTTTAGGACATCAATTTCACTTGTACCCCAATTAGGTGTTTCTTATAATTAGGTTTTTATTATTAGTCCACTACCTCCCTTCTCACACAATGCATTACAAGAAAGTAAATAAACATATCAAGCATCGTGGAAGGCAATAAATAAAAGCAATAAGTAAACAAATAAAATAATCCTACTTAGATTATTACAAAGGCAAATTGTTCAAAATAAAAATAAAATGACATACATGAATCGGGATATTTATTGAATCGAAAATATTGGTTCCCTCATACATATTTATTAAAATTCTTTTATGTTGTTTTTTTTTTGGTATAAAAGTGGATATTGGTCCATTTTATTTTAAAAACCCTAATTAATTAAGTATAAAATGCTTTAAGTGAATTTTTCATTAACGTGCCAAAAATCTCTTTTTTACTATCTATTACATCTTCAAAATGTTGAATACATCCAAAAATAAATAATAAAGTACAAAAATTAAATAAATGAAATAAACCAAATAAATAACCAAGCAAATAAAACATAAATAATAAGGCAAAATAAAAAGAAAGGGATAAAAGGTGGAACCGTCCAAAGGATGTCTCTCCAAGGCAAATTAATCCTCAAAGTACTCCTCTATGCATAAAAGAATAATTCGCTCAAAGAAACATACACATAAAAAAATTAGCACATAAAACATAATATAAATCAAATAACAAAATTAACACAAAAAATACATTATGGAATAAACATCGAATGTACAGAATGCTAAACATGATAAAACAAAAGTAAAAAATGACATCAAAATGTGACTAAACATGCAAAATAAATTATACTAGTAAAACAACACATAAAATAAACCTAAAAAGCCTAAAATAGGGCCTCAGACAGCCGAAAATAAGAAAGATGGCCAAAGAGACAAATGAGGGATGAGATGAAAGGAAGGTGTCGAGACGTCCTGTCGATCACTATAATCGATGGCAGTTTGTCGGGTCTTCTTCCTGTCTATCACTCGAAACACAGATAGTAAACAGTGAAATCAAAGAAAAAAGAGAAATAAAATTATTATATCCTAATTATGCATATTTATAACCCTAAAGCAAGTAAAATCTAGTCATAACGTTGAAAATACATCTAAATCATGCTTTAACATTAAATAATCATGCAAATACATAGATTAAGCTAAGATATTTAATAAACATCAATAAAGAAATATGAATACCTAGCACCCCATTCTAACATGTTAAATAGATTCATATCATCATAGAAAACATGGCATCATAGGAATCATGAAAATGAATTAAATAACACAATATATAAATCATGATATCTTGGAACAATAATTCAAGCAGCCTAATTACATGATCATGATATGAATTAATATATAGAGAGAGATATGCTAAAGCCTAGAATATTACCTTCGAAAATCTTAATTCTGTGACAAGCGTAACCCAACTCTGATCCTTGATTTCCACATTCAATAAAGAAATGTGTGTGTGTGTTTTTGGTGTGAAAGATTGCTAAGAGCTTCAACCTCCAAGAACAGAGAATCAAATTTCTCTTTCTTAAAAGTCTGCTCCCTATTCCAATTAAGAATCCCCCTTTGAAAAATCCTAAATTTTATAAATACCTAGGGAAGAGTTTAAGGGTAACTCTAACTCTAACCCCTCTAAATTTGGAAGTTGAAATCCTTGAAATCTTATGGATCATATCTGATCCTTTTCCATAGTTTTGAATGCTGAAAAATGTGAAAAAATCTAGCAAACCCTTACTGACGGGCATTTGCCATTAATAGACATCCGTCTATTAAAAAAGCTCTTAAAAATTACAAAAATACCCTTAAATCTGACCTGGACATTTGGTCGTGACTTAGTGATAGACGTTCGTCTATCACCGAGCCATGGATAATCCTAGACAATCTAGACAAGGTGTCTGCTAAGAGATGGCCTTAAAGAAAATGACCATCCATCTATGTCAGGCAGCCTTTTGTCATGGACAAGATCAAAATTCAAAGTTTCTTCTAAGTTCTTTTCAAAACTATAAAAGATCAATGTTAAAACCCATAAAATATTTTAAAAAATGTGAAAATCAAGGTCGATATTCGAGATTCATGCTTTTTGTCATAAATATGAGTGGTTCCTCATCATCGTGTATGTAAGGACCACACTAGTCTATCCGGATTACTGTTACTTATCTTAATATTTTAATAATCAATACATATAATAAACATAATATATTCTTTTACTACATAATTAGTTCTTCTTTGACATTTTAGTTCTTACATTTTAACGAGTTTTACAAACATATATTCTGCTACATCGTAAACATATTTTGAATTAATAGTTACAGAACATGTTAATTACAATATTTTTCATAGATTTACATAAAACAAAAGAGAAAACAATACAATTTAGACATCTTAAACTTCTCTTCCTAGCCGGTGTTGGCCTTAACCCTGAAGCAACAACATCTTGAACCTACACGGATAAACACCCGTGCTAAGCAATAAAGCTTAGTGGGGAACAATACATGTATGAACAACCACTCACGGTGATTGTTTTCAAGCACACAATAAACAATAATAATGTCAAAATATTATAATTATCATGCAAGAGTTATAATATAACTCTCATAGCATATTTGATGTTATAACTTAACTGTATAAGAATAGATCATAATAAAATAATGAAATCTTTATCAATAGTATATATATATATATATACACACACACATTTATACACTGTTCATTCCATACTGTGAAATGCCTGCTAAAGTCCAATGGGTGTGGATAACGAGTGCAATGGATACCCGAAAGTATCAAAACAGAAGGATACCCGTAGGTATCTAACAAAAGGATACCCGTAGGTATCTAAACAGAAGTCTCACGTAGAGACAAACAGAAGACTCATAAGAGTCAAACAGAAGCAGCTGCGATGGAACCCTATAGGCATGCCTATCTATTCACAACCAAGTTTTTAAGTGCAGGCAATTAATCATATCTCATGTATCATTTGATTCATAGTATATAATTCATCAATTCATATTAGTGTATTCCACTATAAAGTAGAATAATTCAAAGCAATATAACATACTATGATTCTCAGTTATCACCATATACACATGTATGCCATCATCATTATCATATAATTGAGCTATTTCATAAATTCATATTCAAATAAACACGTACAAGCATCATATATTACAATATAAACATTGCCTTAGCATTTCTTATACATTTAGTATAATGAATGTTGTACATTATCATATATTTCATATTTAGAATGAACTATGAGATTAAAGAAAATAGTAGTTGATCTTATACCACAAATGGGATCTTAACTTTCATGTTCTGAACTTTGAAGGGGTGGTCACGGTTACTAACAATTCATGGTAACCGTGGCCCAAGACATTATTTAGGGGTCACGGTTACTATGAAATTCATGGTAACCGTGACCTAATTGCACTTTCGAGTCTGGACTGCGCCAGACTACCTCACGCTCATTACCGGATGAGTAATAACCGTGTTCTGTACTTTTTAAAGGGGTCACGGTTACTATGAAATGCTTAGTAACCGTGAGGTAGGTCACCTTTAGGTTCTGAACTGAAAATGGGATACCTCACGGTTACCATGAAAACCTAGTAACCGTGAGGCCCAAATCGTCCAGAGACAGATTTTATGACTCGACTTCTATACCGATTTTGACCTAGAAAACATCATTTTTAGAGAAACCTTTCTTCTAAAAAGTTGTATATATATCTTTCTAGTTTCCAAAACATCAAAAATAAACCAAATCAGAGCTATAAATCTCAATATATTCAAGAAAAACCACAGGATGTTCCTAATGACAGGGGCAGCAGTCAAGAACCGGATTCAATCCTATTTTTCTCTAACATCAAAATTTATTCAGATTTCGTGTTCTTCATATTAAATGAAGATCTGTGAGTCTAGTTTCATATCCAACTGGAATTTCTCAATTCCAATCACTATAACTCAAGATATCATTAAAATAGTGAAGACTGGTCTAATGAACCCTAAAACAGTTTTTCCCTTATCTTTGTCACCCCTTCCTATTTCGGTTTTCAATCAAGTCTAACCTCATTTTTTTCATAATATTCACTTACTATAACATCAAATACCACTATTATTGCATCATATACACAATAAACATACACACAATCAAGGTTAAGTTCAAGTTCCCATACCTCTTTAAACTTTAACCTTTCAAGCTTTACCTTTCTCTCTCTTCTTTATCTTTCTCCTCCAACCTCTCTATCTTTGCTCTTTATCTCTTCTTGCTCCTAGCCTTAAGTTGCTGTAAATTAATTCTCTCTCTTTCTCTTAATCATCTCCAATCCTTTTCTCACTTAAAGCATAACAACATCTTTAAGGAGAAGAGAAGAAAACGAAGAAGAAGAGGAAGAGGAAAGAAAGAAAACAAAACAAATTAATTTTCTTGGCAAAAATGGCCGACCACCACAAGGAGAAGAAGACCAATTTTTTGCTTCTCTCTTCATAGCCATCCACTTGCTCAAATCTTATTGGTTAGTTTTAAAAATCTTGACAATTTCACTTTGGTCCCTCTTTGTATTTAGACTTCTTAATTTTGTCTCTCATCTTCCTTTATTTCTAGTTTTACCACCATTCTTTTACTTTGTCTTTTCAATCAAGTCCCAAATTTTCTATTTCCCTTAATTAATCTCATAATTAACCTCTATCTTATATGAAATAACCATCTATCCCGCTTAGGGTATCATTAGGGGTATTACAATTCTCTCCCCCTAAAAGAATTTCGTCCTCGAAATTCATACCTATACATCAGAGATGGTCATATAACATCACCATATCTATACTTCTGTCTATACTCATATATTCATCTCACTTATTTTACATTCTATACTGTCTCTACTGGCTCTACTAGTTCTCTGCTGATTTCATATACATTTCTATATTGTATCACACTTTAAATTCAATCTATCTTTTCTCTATCTCTTTATAACTATAACACTCTCTTGATTTTGTCTTTACTTTGATTTTCTTTTCTTATAACTCTATCTCCAAATGAAGATAATCTAATCAGACGATCATATCATTACTATGCTCAAGGTATATCCTGTCAAGTTCCTTTTGTAGTCCGAGCCAAGTGCATGTCATATGATGCTGTGCTATGAGTGAATGATGCTTCATGTATGCAATGGAGTGCAAATATGCAATGCACATGTTTTTCCCCATTCCCACTGTAACATATCTCATCAAATGCCCATGACTGTTAAGGAAACATTGACAGGTTTACAGAGCGTAGCAACTAACCTCAAATTTTTCCACAGCAACTCCACATATATTTGCATATATGTACTGTCATATCTTAGCTTAATAATATTTATTCTATAAACATAATCTTTGATGTACATGTACTTAATCTTTATACCCTTTTTCATGAATCACATAAAAAAATAGTCTCTATGTCTATCTTTTACTTTCCAATTCAAACCTAAAAATCTCATTTCTATACCATCATATACATATACATATACATATTCCATTATCCAAAATCTATCAATATTCGACTGGCATATTCACTATAATTTAATAAATACTTATCATCATCATATTCACTACTAACTTAATTCATCCTTATCATAAAACTTCTTAATAAACTTGTAAACTTATAATATTCTATTCATGATTTAGCAGTGTTCTAATATTGAATGGATGAATACACATGAGGAGAAAGGAACATATAACTGTACACTGTAAGAAGAATAGGGTCATAAGTGACCAAGCAAAGAAATGTTGTAAACCATATACGATTGGGCAAAACAGAAAACTGAGGGCTATACATATATATATCCAATCGGCTATAAGGGGCTGAGAGTCATGTGTCCGATTGGGTAAAGAAAAACTGAAACTCATATATCCAATCGGTTAAAGAGGAACTAAAACCAAACCATATACCCGATCAGATCAGAAATACAATATTGAAATTCAAACCCGATTTGTAAAGCAATGCTAAAAATCATATCCGATCGGAAAAACAAGAAAGGCCAAATGAAACATAAACGATCGTGTAAAGAAAATAAAGGCCATGTATGATTGGGTAAAGAAGAAGGGGAGAACGAATTTATTATACACGGCTGCACAAGAAAAAGAAAAGGCTATAAGCGACCGTGCTTTAAAGCTCGGCACTCACTAACTGATAAATCCAGATATCCTTACTAAGCCCTCTATCACTGTTGCTAAAATTTCATCTTGAGATACTATAAAGGATTTGAGTCATTTAGACTCGAATTATTAGGCTCATTTAACATACAGATATTATATAATTTCTCGGTATGTTTTATACATTAAACTTGTGCAACAATTTCTATGATTAAAACCAATCATGAGTACCATCAATGATAGCAGGTTAATTATACTCTAATGCTTACACTATACCTATACTTTAAAAAATACAACGTTTTCAATTAGTAACGAAATCCTATATTTAATTTAGCACCCATAAATTTCTATATTTTTTTCATATATTAATCTATATAAACCCAAAAAACATGATATTCCATAAACATATGTCTTACTATACTGACATAGATTATGATGCAATTATATTGAAACTTAGCCTGCTTAAGTTCTAAAGGTGGATACTCGAGGGTATCAAAAAGGTGGATATCCGAAGATATCAAAACTATGGATCCAAACAAGGATAACTATACAGTGGACCAGTCAAAAATCCACATGGGGCTGTGTATAATTCAATAGAAGCAACTATACTTTAGACCTAAAAAGGTCAATGGTGGCAGTTGCAATATCCCTACACGGGCAGTTAAATTCCTTTACTTTATTTAACCATACTTTGCTTTATTCTATTTAATCAAATACATATAGGTACATGTATAACCATATACCAAGTAATCCTGGTCATATCTATGTTACTGTATAATAATGAGTAGAGTATCATATATTACTTACTCATATATTAAGGTCCACACACCATTCAGATAGTTTATACTTATGAATAGAACCATAAACATTACGATATATATATACATACCAGATTATTACCAGTTAACATTTCAAAAACATGTAGCTTATTATGTGATCATAATCATAACAGAACACTCTCCATCATGTTTACTACTTTCACTATTTTACTTGAACAATTCTTTATCATTTTATGAAAGCATACCTTTCCCCAATTTATTAACATGTTTAACCAAAACATTCTTATCTATCATCAGTATATGCCTAAATACTTACCATATAATAATAATATCCATTTTTTTCACAAACATATATGCACATAGGTATATACAAATGACTTAAGCACATCACTTATTTACTCAAGTATACACCAATTATAACCACAATAACATCTTCATACCCCTTTAATAATTAAGCATATTAATACATAATCGTGTAAAAATAATACCTAGACTTATATGATCAGTATATTAATAATCAACAAGATTATTTACACTATCAAATAATCATTTACTGGGGTCATCACATAATGTTTATACTATATTTATTTAAAGGTTATACATAAGTTATATTTATTAAGGTAAAACTCTCTACTTTAGAATATTTATATCTAACAAGGTAAGACTTTAAAATTGATTAAATGTATTTATATTTTAGCTGTTTTGAGGATCATTCAAAACCAAAACACTTTGAGTTAACTAGCTAAACACATTACATTATATTATTATAATTATCATATACATTTAAATCAATTACACCTTATAAAACTCCATCATTTTTTTCCTTTAATGGGAAATAACTACACGATAAGGTAGTTTACTATTAATAGCTTATCGTTACTCTAATAAGTGGTTTGCTGTTTATAAATAAACAGTTTGCTATAATATTAACCTTTTAGTTATTTTATTTATAGTCTATTAGATCATATTAACCAAGCTTAAACACTGTTTAAAGGCTCTTTCTATTAATGCTTACTTCAATAATTTAATAGCCTTCTTCAACTACACATTGTCTCTTACCATTAATAAATTATTGTGACTGAAACCTATCATCATATATTCCCATTTAGAAATTATCATGTTAAATACATAAGATCAAATTCATATAATTACATAAGCTTATTCCAATACACAAGCTAATCTTATTTTGAGATTAACTCCCATTTAAATATTCACCAAATAATATAAGCATACATATGTAAATACAATATTGCAAGTAAACATTCAAAGTTAAACTTGCCCTGCTCACATCATATGTTTTAAACCATTACTATCAATTAATGCTCACATTGCTTGTTCACGTACTTACTATTTAAACATGTTCTTTTAACTTATATTAAATTTCACAATAGGGTACCTATATACCTTAATACATTTTTAAACTATACCGAACCAAGTGAGGGACAAGCTATAGTAGGCCAACACTAGACAACAATCTTCTATAACTGCTTATTTCTATACTCTTATTGGCCAGAACCGCCTAAACCAAGGCGCTCTGATACCAAAAATGTAAGGACCCACACTAGTCTATCCGGATTACTGTTACTTATCTTAATATTTTAATAATCAATACATATAATAAACATAATATATTCTTTTACTACATAATTAGTTCTTCTTTAACATTTTAGTTCTTACATTCTAAATGAGTTGTACAAACATACTATTCTGCTCTACATCGTAAACATATTTTGAATTAATAGTTACAGAACATGTTCATTACAATATTTTTCATAGATTTACATAAAACAAAAGAGAAAACAATACAATTTAGACATCTTAAACTTCTCTTCCTAGCCGGTGTTGGCCTTAACCCTGAAGCAACAACATCTTGAAACCTACACGGATAAACACCCGTGCTAAGCTATAAAGCTTAGTGGGGAACAATACATGTATGAACAACCACTCACGGTGATTGTTTTCAAGCACACAATAAACAATAATAATGTCAAAATATTATAATTATCATGCAAGAGTTATAATATAACTCTCATAGCATATTTGATGTTATAACTTAACTGTATAAGAATAGATCATAATAAAAATAATGAAATCTTTATCAATAGTATATATTATAATATATATATATATATATATACACACACACACACACATATATACACTGTTCATTCCATACTGTGAAATGCCTGCTAAAGTCCAATGGGTGTGGATAACGGGTGCAATGGATACCCGAAAGTATCAAAACAGAAGGATACCCGTAGGTATCTAACAGAAGGATACCCGTAGGTATCTAAATAGAAGTCTCACGTAGAGACAAACAGAAGACTCATAAGAGTCAAACAGAAGCAGCTGCGATGGAACCCTAT